>WFKH01003881.1:40606275-40638449 GCA_016163765.1 Magallana hongkongensis | reverse complement strand
AGAGAGAGAGAGAGAGAGAGAGAGAGAGAGAGAGAGAGAGAGAGAGATTAAATTCATTTTCATCAAGGCGGATTTTATCGTAATGCTGTGTTTCGTATGACATTATTGAATCTTAGCCTCAAAGTTTTTGTTTTTCATCAAGTGACATATGCAGCACGTGTTGATAAGCCCAAACGAAAGCAGGCAACAGAACCAACAGAGTTCTTTTAATCATATGTTATATACACCAACTAATATATTTCGACAGTTTTAAGAAAATCTACCATCTGGTTCTTTTTTGGGGGCCATCTCATAATACAGGTGTGTAGCACCCCTAATGCAACTTTATATCATTAGTGGATACTGTATCATTAGAGGTTGCTACACAGGTACATTTATTTTAGGAATTTTCCACACTTCAAAGCAGAATTAATAATACTGCAATAGCGATTTTCCGAAAATTGTTATGTGTGATTAGTAATATTTTTTCATACCTTATATGTAAAAAATACTTAATTCTACCATCTGGTTTTTAACTGGGGTTATCTCAAAATATCAAAATGCACCAATTTTTGCTATATATTTGGAGTATTACAGATGTAGATTAGTACGATGGATTTATTCATAAATTAAGAATAATAATCCTGAGGATAGCATTATTTTGTGTGTAAAATTTCCAAGGCGTACACTTTTTACTGTTCTTTTATGTTATTTCTTATACTCCTACAAAGCTTTATTTTATCATAACGTCATAAAAGCACAATGGCAACGCTCACCTACAGAACAATAAAAAATGAGTTAAAAAGCAAACTTTTCCTTTAAAATTCTAATTATTTTTATCTGTATTTTGTTTATTGTGTTCAATTTTATAAATAGTATCAGAACAATGTCTTAATAGGTATAAATACATTGTATTTTACCAGATTGCGCAAAAACATGCGCGATGAAAACTAAAGTCGGCCACCTTATAAGCTGTTTTAAACCTATTGATGTATCAAAATTCCCACTCCATATATTCTTTAAAGGAAGTGAACATGAAAAAATTATCAAGGGCTCAAATTTGTCTTTTTGATGTATACAATGATATCTGAAAACCATTTAGACACAGCTTTCCTCAGTAAGAAGATATACCACTTGAATAACTAATTCTTGCAATCCACGAGCGCTGCCATGCTGTTAAAATCATTACCCCCCTGCTGGGTTATCCCTAAGCATCTAAGAGAGGGCAGCACTGATGCTGACGTTAGTGAGACACATTGCATTTTTACACACGCTTAGTAACAGAGATAAAATGCCATCATCAAAATGTGAATTGAAACTTGAAACGGATGTAAAGAGTTGTCATTTTGAAACAGGGTTTATGGAGGAAGATTTTAGATCTCAGAATGATGCATTCCCACCAGCAGTTAATGTTACATGTAACTAGAATGGAATTTTCCTGGATCAGTGTTATTGTGACCTATTTTTTCTTGCACTCGGGAATTTCTTAATTTGTTGTTATGAGTTTGAACATTATGTGTGCTACATAAATGAGCGCACAAGGTGCATTGCTCAGCATCCTGATTTTTAAAATGTGATTTAGTTCTGTAAGTTATTCTTCTGACAGCATAAACCGAACCGGCAAACGTATCATCAAGAACTAATCTAAGATAAAAACAAATCAGAGAGAAAGATTTCTAGAGCATTTAAATAAAAAGTAACGGTCAGGAACCCCACAAAGAAAATTTACTTGAAATATACAAACAGCATTTTATTTATGTAAACACTGCCACATCTCCGTACAAACATCTGGAATGCGATGGTCTCATATTTCACAAATTATCTTTTCATTTTTTGCACAAATCATTTATTAATAGTTACCTAAGGTTCAGTTATAGAAATAAACTGAATCCTTGTCCTCTCAGGACAGTATAAAATTTTGCTTTACATCCAGGCATAATTTTTCTTAGAAACTTTTATCAACTCTGTATAAACATTGACTCAGTTCTATCAACTATTTATAAATCTTAACCCAGTCACCAGCAGCAATGTGACTTATCTACGTCAGAGAACAGATGAATGCTAGGGAAAAATGGATTACCTCCATAAACCTTTCACTGTGAGTGTTAAATTGATAAAATCTCATGATAGAAATAAACAAAAAGGTTACAGACCTCATTTTTAAGTTTCAAAAGGCTTTTAAAATTTATTAGGCAACAATTAATTTTGTCATGTTCACTTCCTTTAAGTTATATTCACCGTGGGATCATTCGTCTATCATACACAAGAAATAGAAACTGGCAGTCATTTTGTGACACTTCATTGTAATTCAACACTTCGATATACAGTCATACCTGCAAAGAACTAAATAAAACAATGCATGTGATAAATAGTTCTGCAAAAAGGAGATCATAACAGTTGAGGAAATAATATTTGATCAGAAACAATGTAAGATATGAAAACTGATAAAAAATATTATCATCTTCTTACGAAAAGCCCATATCCTTTTTAATGTGAATAAAAATAGATAAAGATATGCATGTATTGATACTATTTTTTACATATATAAATCAGTATAATATTATTCAGTATACATAGTTAAAAAAATAAAATTAATGCCAATTGTTTTAAACTTATTATTTATTCGAGAACAGAGGGGCATTTAGGTTCGTTTTTACGATTCTATGACAAAGATTTCTGTTGTATAGTTATCAGCCTTGGTAACAATTTAAACTATTTAACATTATTTGTTGAAACGACAAACATTCATGATAACAAACAACAATTGCTTTTATTTCAAAATTTAATATTTCACACACTTTGAAATAAAAAAAAATTTACAAAAGTTGAAAACAGTTTCTACTGGAGCATGGTAAAAAAGAGGAAACTTTGAATATTTCTAGGCATTTATGAATGGATCATAGACATATAAGTAATAAAATAAATTGAAATTTTTTGATGAGGAATACCATGCTCTCAACGTTCACACAATTTCGATCAAAACTTTCATCAAAATTTTGACAAAGAAAATGGCCGTTGTAATTGAGTATTAAAAAAACATAACAATTGTTTTCAGTTTCTATCGTGCAGAAATTTCTAAAAGGTTGTGCAGTGACCTTAAACCAAGATTCCATGTCTAAGGTTAAGGTCATAGCAGAATTATCTGAAAAATCCTTGTCCGGATCATATATACTTTCCCCTTTGTCTAAATCTTACACATACTTCACCAACAGAGTGCCTTTTGGCAAAGGGTGTGCAGTGACCTTGAATGACGTTTCTAGACCAAGGATCAAGGTCATTTCAGACCACGGAAAAAAATTCAGAGCAGATTTCCTCTTTCCCTAACCCTATCTAGCTCAAACTTCACATAAACAGAGCTTTTTTGTAAAGGGTGTGCAACGACTTCAAATCAAGTTTCAAGGTCAAATATGAAGGTATTAGCAGATCACTTTAAAATCCAGTATTAAGCCACAAATTATTTCCCACTGGCTTAATCTTGCTCAAATTAACCCCCCCCCCCCAAAAAAAAAGCCTGTTGGTATGGGGTAATGAGCTTGACTTAAAATGCCATGCCAACCTGCATTTTTAAGTCATAGGTCAATGTCAAAGCAGAATCCTTTGAAATGCTTTTATTCTATTTTCCATTATTTAAGCGGCGTCCTTTTATATGGTCACCATCTCAGTGATGTCTAGTTATACAATGGAATCAATCATTTAACATACTATACTGCATACTTCCTCCAAATTAATCAATATTACAGTATAAGACACTACCATACCAACCACCACGATCAACAAAAACAGCAAAGCTCTTAAAAAATTCTGATTTAACTGTTAAACTGCCGTTACTGGGCACCTTTGAACACATTGTTGAACCAGTGACTACACAAAATAGAGACTGAGCGCGCGAAATTTATGAAGTAGATTTTCTTTGATCTTGAGAATAAAACTGTAATAGATTTATGGAGATAAAGAGTTGAGAGATATAAAGAGAAACAAGAGGCCCATGGGCCACATCGCTCATCTGAGCAACAATAGGCATGATAAAATCAGCTTAATTGAGACATAATACAAAATATCTGGACAATGTAGTATAATACATGTTGATATCTTTATGTTTATAATCAAGTCCCTTTTCTAACAGGATGATTTTATATTCATATCATTTGTTGAGCATCGCAGTTCTCAACAAGATACTAGACAATTGTTTATACATGGGATATAAACCTAAATCAAACTCTGAACCCCTTGCGAGGCCCAAGAATCGTCCAGCAGCAAAAGTCTTAACAATTTTAAAGAATCATGAATTGGCAAAATGTTTGCATATAAGTAAAATCATATATTATAACATTTCAGTTTTTGTGAATTAAAATGTTTTCCTTTGTTAAATTGGATCCCGAATGTGGCCCCACCCTACTCCTCAAGATTTATATTTTAACGAATTTGAATCTACACTACCTAAAATTGCTTTTACTAACTTTTACTAAAGTTACAGATTTTCTAGGCAAATGGTTTTGTAGAGGATTTTTAAAGATTTTTCTCCATATATTCCTATGTCAAAAATTTGTCTCCCTCCCCACTCCCCGTTGTGACCCCATCCTACCCCTGGGGATCATGATTTGAACAAACTTGAATCTTCCCAGTCCTTAGCTGAGGATGCTTCCACACAAGTTTCAGCTATCCTGGCTGATTAGTTTTAGAGATTTTAAAGATTTACTCTATAAATTCCTATGTAAAAATTCAATCACCATTGTGGCCCCACTCTACCCCCCGGGGTCATGATTTTCACAACTTTGAATCTACACTACCTGAGGATGCTTCCACATAAGTTTCAGCTTTCCTGGCTGATTAGTTCCTGAGAAGAAGATTTTTAAAGACTTCCTCTATATATTCCTATGTAAAAATTCAACCCCCCATTGTGGCCCCTTTCTATCCCCGGGGGTATTGATTTTCACATCTTTGAATGTACACTAGCTGAAGATGCTTCCACATAAGTTTCAGTTTTCCTGGCCAAATGGTTCTTGAGAAGAAGATATTTGAAAATTTCTCAAAATTTTCCAGTTATTCCCAAGTATCTCCCCTTGAAAAAGGGCGTGACCCTTAATTTTCACAACTTTGAATCCTCTTTGCCTAAGGGTGTTTTGTTTCAAGTTTGGTTGAAATTGGCCCAGTGGTTCTGGAGAAGATGTTGAAAATGTGAATCCCTATACACAGAAAATGATTCTATACACAGACAATACTCGAGCTGCTAAAATTTACCTGTGTGGCTCATACATTGCGTGTTGGAAAATACCAGAATAATATAAAATTAATAATTATTTTGATACCATCGATTATATCGATGTAACCTCATACATGTAATAATCTAAATATGTTAAAACTGTGTTTTTTTTATCAAGCAGAATGCGTAAACTGATTGAAAGAATTTACTGAAAACTGCAGAATAACGGATGAAGATTGTAACGATATTCTTATCAATAAAGTTGATATTATAATTGAATAAAAATCAATTCAGAGGACGTTGGCCATCGGTCAATTATGCATTTATTTTTATTATCGAAATATGCATAATTGGCCGATGTGTCCATCTCTAGCCACGTAGAGGCCTCCTTTCTGTAGAGCCATGTTTTGTGTTGTGTGTTTTTTGTTTTTGTCTTTTTTGTTTTGTTTTTTGTTTTTTTTTTTCTTTTTTGACGGCTCTGAATTGTTCATGTTCAGTTTTGGAGTAAGTCCAGAAACCTGCACCAGATTTTGTTTCGATATGCGGAAGTCCGGCGCACCAATGTCTTTAGTTTTCCGGATAATGTCTCGTACACACTTGTGTTGTGCCTGTCGACGTTTTCGTTCCAGTGACAAATGGCTAGCGCAGTTCTCATCTTGTAGGAGTCATCCCCAAAGCTGATCCGCTTGTCATGGAATATGTTGAGGACGTTGGTGAATGACTCCACGTAGAACGTATCCATTGCGAATATTTAGTCCTCTGGGCACTTGTACACGACTGTGTTCCGGACGGCGCTGTTCAGGAGATTCTCTGCCACAGGATCTCTAATCAAAATCTTGCTTGGTTCGTAGTTTGGATCCGTGCGGCATCGGCTTTCTGCAGGACAGTTGTCATGGATGTTCTTATAGTGGAACACTATGTTGTCAAGTCGCTGACGAAGAGTATCCGGATTATGGTCACAGTTCCTCATGCTGTGCTGAAAGTGTAAACGCACGGAATAGACTTTGTCTGTGAGTTCTTCATGCCAGGAACACCGATGATACTTCTTGGGTCCTTTGGCCTTTTTGAGATTTCTTTTTCAGCTGCTTTTGCCGCATGCCAGGTGTCGTTCTGGTTGATGGTATCAGGGCGCTCCTCTCTAATGAGTTTGTTTATACTGGCATTACGGTCATGGGCATGGAGACGAACTGTTACTGGACTGCCGATGCTTGGAATGTTGCTGTCGAAAAACTCGTAGAGTCTTCTTGTTCCTAGAATTTCGTGTCGCTGAGCACACTGGTCATCCGTCCGAGTGACATGTTCCTCACGAATCACTTTATGCGTTGCATTCCCGATGCACACAACGTTAGTGTCCTTGGAATTCTTCCGAAATCCATGCCTTGCGTCAGTAATGATGCTGATAGCGCCGTCATTGTCCAGAGATGGCGATTTCTTCCCGAAGGGCTTGGTCGCACGAAGAATCCTTTTTGGTCAACAGAGCTGTGGTATACTTGTACAGCAGATCCTCAGCATCTTCATCACGTATAGGAAAGAACTTAATGGCATCCTGAAGACGTGTCACTTGGTTCGGTAGAAGTCCTGTGCTTAGTAATGAATGGGTCCATCTGGCGTTGGCTAGGAAAGTTCCGTTAGGGAGATAAACAGAACTACTCCATGAGAATGTTTGTCCCGACGAACAAAATAGGTGGAATACTGCGACAGTCCCGCACATCAAGGTTTGCTCCGGTCTGAAGCACAGCTGATTCCGGCAGGCACTGTTGTGGTGATGAGCTGACTGAAGAAGTCGAGCAATAGCAGTGTCTGTACATATGAAGTAGTTGGTATCTTCAATTTTCACATCCGGAAGAGAAAAAGTGGGAGACTCGACATCAGTATGAAGTAAAGCGTCCAAGGCCCTCTCGATGATCTCGGCGTTGTTTAGGCGCTGGTCCTTGGCTCTGAACTTTTCTTTCAGCTTCACCATCTTCTGACGAATAATGGAGGCAAAGACATCTCCTCCCGCTAATTCCAGTCTGAAGAAAGCCGATCTTTTCCGCGCACTCCCGGGCGTCTTTGGAGTTTTGGGCGTTGAAAGGTCGCTTTCCATCGCTACGATACTCAAAGAATACAATATTTTATAGTTTACACAAACACTAAGATTCACAATAGATACGTCTTCACTCTGAGAGAAATGAAAACGAAGTGATTTCAGTATGTTCAATATATACTTCATGTATATTGCTTGTCAACCAACATTGTTTGTACGGCGACAATAAGCCCCCCTCCCCCCTTCACCCCCTGTCTGGTGTATTTCCCCCCTCTCTTGCTACTGTTTCGTGTGCCATATGAACTTGCTTTCATAGTGATCGCTATCAATTATATATATGATTTGATCGCTCTAACGTGCATATGTTTGTGTAAATTAATTATTATATATATGTAATTTCAGACAATGTTTAGGGACGTCAGCCATTATTCCTTACTGTGATCATTTATAGATATGGGAATAATATATTATTAAAATCTGATCACTGTAAAGAATAATGTTTCCCGCTCTAGCCACGTGGAGGCCTCCCTTATGTTGACCCCCCCCCTTTTTTTTTTACTGCATATATATGTGTACCTCATGTTTTTTAAAAATTTATTTCAATATCACTGCCACAAATGACCCATGTACGGCTGACTTGGCAGATTAGGAATCCAGTCTCTTACTTGACGTACAACACAGTCCGGCATAATTTCTCGCTTGAAGGCGTTGGACTGCCATTCAAAACGGCGGTGACGACTGTCGAGGCGAACTGCCAGGGATTTTCTTGCTAGATAGCGTTCATCCTGCCATAGTTCCCTGTGGCATAACATTGTCCAAAACTTTTTATGAAGTCTTTTTCTGTGATGCCTATTTTTCTGGAAGCCTTCTCTGCTTCTTTCTGGCCACCAAAGCTGCCGATTCTGGTCGCTCATGACGCACGGCGTACAAAAACAGTCGGGGCACTCAAAATGTCCATCTGATTTCGAAATGACCGGACGATCTTCAGTAATGGGATGTTCTTGGTCAGACTCGTGCTCGGGGTCCCTGTCCCTATCATTGTAGGCAAAAAAGGCCTGAATTGCAGCTAACTTGTCCTTGGAAAGATTGACAGTTACTTTCGTAGTCATTTTGTATGGATATCTCTCAAACAAATGAAAAAATACCCACACACTCAAACATTCTGTAATATTTAATTTGAAAATAATTACGTACTCATCATTATCGCGCTATTCCTATAATTATATATTAATTTACTATTTTTACCTGGCGGTACAAATAAAAGAGAACGGTGTTAGTTGCTCTACCTGATCGCTGTACGATCCAGGTAGGTTCACGCTCTGGCGATCACGTCAATCAAGTCTAGCGCTATTGTTTTCCTACTTGATTGACAGGCGGCAATTCATTGAAGACGATACAGGTAAAAAAGTGGGCGTTCGTAAAATGTTCGGCCTTTAAGAGATGAATATTTGAGTTAAAGTAATTTTTCCTTAGGATACACAACTATTTGAAGATAAATTCCTGTATTTCTCTGCACCTCATAGTTCCAGGAGTGAAATGAGATATCTTGAAACTCCCATACTATACACCGTTTTAGCTAATTATACAATGAATCAATCATTTATTATATACAAAAACAAAGACCAATAGATATAAATGACTACAAACTACATATACACTTTATTTCAAGTCAACAACATGATTTTTCCTCCAACAACTTTATTGATGAAATGATACTTTGAATAATAATTATTTTCTTTTAAAATCAACATTTTGTGATTAACTTTTTCAGTTAAAAGGATATAAGAAGATGTGCATATAGTTTATGATAATACAATAGGTTTAATAACAATTTAATGATATAGATATATACAATGACAAAAAAATGGCAATCTTGTTCGTCTATATAAAATCATCATGATTTCTGTTCAAAAGGTATCATCGGTAGCAACAGTTAAAGTCAATTTATAGACAAAACATTTATGAAGGTAAAAACATTGGTTCTTTTACATTTGGACAGAATGATAAAAATGATAATACAAAACATTTTCAATTATGACCAAGCTCTCAACATCATCCAAGTTGATTTCATGATGAACTATTTCTAAAGGATGATGTGGGTTAGTGTATCACGAGTGATAACCACGGGATGTGGACCCAGATGTATTTCCACTCGGTCTAATTTTTTTTAAGTTGGGTGGAAAGGGGGAGTGGGTCACAGACTTTAAATGCCTCTAGTTAATACTGATATGAAAATAAATTAATATAACTAATATATGTCACACTAATGTGACCACTCGTTTAACTACATAACAGTGGAAATCAGAAATGATTTTTGTCGTATTTTAAAATGTGTGTACTTTTGTGGTAAATAAAATGTGCTTTTATTTAACACAAAAGCATAACATTTATATAAAATACTTTTTTCTGATTTTATCACTATTTCACTACCATTAAGTGGTGTAAATAGGTTCCAAATTTTTGAAATACACGTAACAAAATAATGATGTTTGGAACAGGTTTTTGTTTTAGTGATGATATTAGTCTGTAACTTATCTTGCATGCAAGATACTTCTTAACAAAATCATTATAATGAATCCCATTCTATGTATCTGGCACGAATATTGTTCAGGTGTATCTTTGGATAAGGATGTATAACAAACTTTCTGTTATCAAACAACACATTTTGCTTGATACCAGTTTTATTAACACTTCAGAAAAGTAGTTGTCAAATAATGTAATGAAATAGATATCAATTGAAGATTGTATCAATACTGGCGTGTCACACCACACATATAATTAGTAAAACCAATATATTGATGTTGATATCGGACACTGTAACATACATTGTAAATTACTTATTCAGTTGCTGACGCGAGTTTGACTGAGCCACATTCAGACGCGCATTCTTATTAGTGTAGCAGTTTGTATTCTATGATGTGGAATCTGGGTGAGTGACTGATGGTATGATAGCATAGCAGCGTGGATGTCCCCTGTCATTTGCTGACAGATTCCTAGGATCTGCCAGGAGATGTCTCTCAATATCACATGTATATAACGACACTGATCATGGTGGACAAGGGACTGAAGCGTATCCAGAGCTCTCTCTGATAATGTCGTATCAATTTGTCTGTAACATAAAAACTCTAAAAAGTGTAACATTACAAACACCGGGATTTCTAATGTATGGTATTTTTGTTGTAAAGAGGACTGTTGCTCGTGCATTAGTTCATTGATGTAACAAATACTGTTGTCAAATATTATATCACGGACTACAGCATGTCTCATTTTTGTGGACCAGGACTTTCCCGTTAAATTTGTACTATACCTATCCCTGTCCACACGCCCCTCGTACATCAGATATGGTTTTGCTAACTTGGCCTTTGTCATCTCTAAAACAGATAAAGCCTCTCTGTATCTGAATGTCTTGTAATAATACATGACAACATACAGCGTATCAGAAACACATCCAAACTTGGCAGCAAATTTCAGCATGTGAGAAGACCTCCTCATAGTAATATACGCGCTTTTGTTGGCACTGTTATAAGTGTCCGTGTTGTGTAATTTAAAAGCAGAAAATTGAAGTGTGCAAGATGTAAAGTTTTGTAATGTGGCAATCTGACACTGTGTAAGGGGTGAACAGATCAGTTCTTCCATTGTTTGAAGGACGGTTATGGTACGCATAAGAGCATAGCTTTCACTTAAGAATTCTAAATCATAATCAACTTCATCTCTCATTTCATTCTCATCGGTACAATACCGAAGCCGAGGGTTGCATAAGACGAAAATGATATAGAACCTAATAGAGGGACTCTGTAATAGACAGGCCAACCCTTTTATGTACAATTCATGTAACTGTTCAAACAATCTGTTTTGCGCTGACCCGAAAACTTTTGTCAAAAACATGTTGTTTTGTGGGATGAAAAAGTTGGGACAAATACCCTGGTAGACCCATTTTAGGAGGAGTTTAAAACAGGTCCAGAAACCAACTAGAATATTTTGTGGACTGCAGTCTGATAACAAATTTTGTTGAATGGCCCAAAAAACTACTGTTTTCATGTGATACGAACATAAAAGAGCTGTGGTATCATCTGATTGTTGATCTATAACTTCTTTTAAGAACAGTTTTAACAACCCATATATCATAAACTGACAGTGGTTCATTGCACTAACACATTTCTGTTCAGCCTGAGAAAAAGAGGTTCTCCATTCTTCACCTTGATGTAATCCTAATGGGTGTCCTATTGCTACAAAATGACATCCATTTCTGACGATATCATTCACTACTTCAGGTTCAGGCCATGATCGACATCTATTGACCCAGGAGGATGCAGCCAGAGGCCAAAAATCAGAAACCAAACACATGGCAATGTCATATTCTGTACCAGCTAAATCACCACTGCTACACGGTCCATGTACAGTTGAATTAGGAAATATTTTGGATAATGTGGCTTCTCTGTATATAGAACTGGAGATATAAAAATTGCCGTCACTCATTCTGAAACATGATAATGAGATCTCTCCATTTCTTGATGGTGTCAATAATCGAAGTAAAGTGAATCCTGGTGGACTTTTAGAACTGTCAGCAAATATCAATGTTGTATTGGCTGTGTTGTAATTTTTAGACTGAGACATGTCCATGATAACTTGGTGGTTGTTTAACCAGTACATGTAGTCGATGTCTGATCCTTCCATTCTGAACCCTTCTCTCTTACTTCCACTTAACATTTTTGAGTATTTAGTAGGTTCACGTCTGTCCACAATCTCTCTGATATCCTCCGTCTCTCTTCTTATAGCCACTTGTTTTGAGGTTCCCAGATTTTGAATAAGTTTCCCAAATACTGCTTTAGACATGGACTGCGTTCCTTCACATCTACAATTTTAGTTAAACGAATGTACAATGAAAATGATTTTTTTAAGGAAGATAAATATCTCTTATTGATATTTTTTTGCATCATTTTAATGGATTTTTAAATATAGATATTATGTTAAGTTATTTCATTTATTAATACATATTTTTTTTTAAATAATAATCTATTATCTTTTTATAATCCATTATTAATGATGTATTCATTAACCAATATCTAGAATCTAATTTCTATTTATGTAAAAGAAGTAACAAGTTCCTAGTTAATTACCAGTTTAAATCTGGAGTTCTTTTCCATTGTGACAAAAAATCGGGTGTGGTGTTCGGGTAATATTTTATACACTGTAGTATGACACCATACGGTTGTTATCTTTGAAGTTATAGTTCTGTTCTGTTATTGACTATTCTTTTTATTGACATTATGAAAGATTCTTTTATCATCAATGTAAATGTAATTTTGTAATTATCGTCCTTTAATTGTGCAAATTGTGAAATTATATAAATGTTTCTTTTTGATTATCGCGTGATTATTGTCTATATAAATGCTAATTATGTTGATTTTGGGAGAGTCATTGTTTTGTTTAGCTTCGACTATTTAATCTAAACTACTTAGCCTGAATAAGGCTTCAGTTTATTTGATCCTTTGCTGACGCATTTTGCAATATTACTTGACTTCAAATAAATTCAAAAACAAAAACTTATTTTCCTTCAAACAAAACGAACCCAGTAACAGTTCTAATATGCATACGCAGAACGGGGGGGGGGGGGATTCGGTCCCCTCCCCCCTGGAAAATTAAATTTATCAAATTCACATAAATGATTTACTAAAAAAAAGCATCGGACCCCCCTCCCCCGACAATCAAAATCCGACCGAAAAAGTTTCTTGTTCCCCGTATGAGATTGATATAGGTAGTAGGTTAGATAGTGTGCCAGTGCGAGGATAGTCCGGATGCCGCTAGTACAAATAGGAGAGCATTCGAGATGTCAATGTAGCAGGTACGATGGACAGTGAGTCAGCCGCAGGCATACAACTCTGTATTCAATGCTATAGGCATAGAACAGTATCAGGACAGAGCTCGAGACTGAGACCTTTGCCTCGGATAGATCCCTGAACTATGTCCCACAGAACAGAGCCCCGTTCTTTTATTTTGTGATTTGTTTTGTATTCTAGGGAAAGGTAACCCTTACTCGTTATTCTTTTTTGTTGTTTTGTTCTAATCATTCATCATTCAAAACATTTCATAAAACCACACTCCCCAGACTGATCTAAATCACTGGAGACATTGAAACATCTATATTAATAAATAGGGATTAACTTTAAGGAAGACAACTGTCTGTTTGAATTATTAATTTGATCCATGAAGAAGTGTAAAAGGCCCAAATTCGATAAGAATGTCTTATGTTCTTTTTTCACTTCTTAGTACATTTTCACACTTCAAACAATAGATTTTTACTGATACCCAACGACTTGGTACAAATCAAGTCCAAGCTTCACGACTCAGTGGCCATGTCATTGTAACTTAATAATTTCGGACATAGTTGGCAATGCTTGGTAGTTGACCAAACATTGTTGCATCTTGGGTTGAAAGAATAAAACCCAGCTGATGCCTTATAGTATTAGAATGAATAAAGGCAACTTAAAGGAATGAAATAAAGTAAGTAAACCAATAGACAAGCAGAGAAATTATATTTGTAAATGAAATACGATGAATTATAATATATATATATATCCCGGTGTGTTGATGTAGTGATAGGGAAAACTATACCTTGACATTGAAACAGAAAATATAACAGAAATTTTGCAGCCACCATATAAGAACATACATAACCTGAAACACACACACAGAATGATATTCACTATAAAGGCAGGCCAAATAATCCCAGCATTATAATCTTCACTAAAAACAAATGTCTAATTAAATTTTCATAAACAAACCTACACTGTCTCTTCTGAATTCGTAATCATGAGATGCAAAAGTTTTTTTTTTTCAAACATCATGAAAGTATGAACGGTTCTTCCAGTTTCCTATCCTCTGTACTAAAAGACAAGCCAACTTGAAAATGGTCAAATCTTATAAAGCTATTCTACTTGGGATTTTTATTTACTACTCAGCTGTTTTGGATACAGTGAATTTAATTTGTCGAAGGGAATAATTTTACAATTAACATCACCAGAATAAGCTGTGGAGAAAATTGCCTTTCTTTTGAATCAAACAAGGTAATCTTGAAGTTATGATAACTAACGCAAAGAAATTGTAGAAATACAAATAGATTCAAATAGAGTTTAATTCCTCGTGTGAAACATATACTAAGTATATTGTGAAACGTTTCCCTCGCCATTCGAAGAGGTCCCTCGCTTCGCTTGGCACCAGATCGCATGGTACTTATACTTACAGCTTGCATCGAAATGTGTTATATATTATTTTGACTTAACATTAAATGAGGGCGATTCAGAATAACACATTAATTAGCTTATATTCTAAAAAGACCCCATTTTAAAGTCTTGACGACTGTCGTGGATCGAATGCAAATGGAATTCATTTAAGACTACTTAAATAATTCTTTTAAACTATGCTCATTCTTTATGCATTTAAAGATCCACAAGTGCATTTAAACAACACCCAAGAATTAACCTTTACATTAGTTCCATGTATTTTTTTTTTTTTAAATGCATGCTCAAAATTTGATAGACATGCATAGCCACCAATTTTTTTAACACTTTACAGTTTGGTAGACTTGGATGAGTCAAAATGCTAAATACTATTTAATTGTTGCTATATGCCCCCGTCACAATGGTTACAGACAAAGATGAAAAAGAGATGGTAAAATGTCTTTTTGAAGCTTATTTGAGGGTCCATAAAGAGTAATGACACCAATTTTGGAAATGTGTCATGAAAAATTGTCAGTTTAAAAAAAAAATTGCGAAGAAATGCATATAATTATACATGTATTTTCATGTATAAGTGTTACCATGATAGCTCAAGAGAAATTTGAGTTACCGATTTCTTCAAATCAAAATCCCAATCATAAATTATTTTTTAACAACTATTAATGCTGTCCATTAAGACTTAAAAATGAAAATTGAAAGCAGTTGCTGTTATAACAAACTGACAAACTGAAAAATACTTATATTTTGAGGTATTTAAAATAGTTTTTATCAAAATAAAGATTGTGAAACTTTGATTTGAATTGTTGATGATAAACAAGTTTGTTTTAAACTTGAACTGAGCTTTTAACAAGTCAAGAAATGATGCTATCAGTACAGAGTATTTTAAGACTTAAAGTAAAAATTCTGCGTGATTTTCAATGTAACATTAATGTCTATTCCAACAATATTAATGCAGTCAATGTTTAAAGTTTCAAAGAAAACCTTAATTGAAAGGAAAGGCTACACATTTTCAAATGTTGATATTATTGGTTTATGAATAGGACCACATCAGATATGTTGACGTATATTATATCATAATTAGTCATGATATGGTATAACTTGCACCTTCCTATATTCTATCATGAATGATGTATTTATTCTTTATCATCTACTTTAAATAACCTAATTTTTATAATGTAAGAAGACAAGAGTCGCAAGTCTACACATTGTCATTTTATGTCTGGGTTATAAGTCATATTTCATTCAATAAACAATATGTACTTCTAAATAGGGATAAACCGTAATGATGACAACTTTCGGTTTGAATTTGATCCATTAAGATGTGTAATAGGCATTAATCCAATTGGAATTTCAAGGTGTTTTTTTTTTAATTTTTCATCTGGTACAACCTACATTAAAATTTGAAACATTTTTCTCTCTACAATTAATAAGGGCTAATAAGGAAAATATATTTACTTACATATTCGGAGAAAAAGACTCCATTTTGAAGTCTTGACGACCACCGAGTCATGCAAAGGCCTGTCTTGCAAGAACATTTAAAATTCATTTTAAAAAAATATGTCTATTCATTATGCAAACGAAGAAATAGGAAATCTTTTTAAAGATCCAACAATAGGTTGAACATTTAAAATCATTATAAAAACATGTCAGTTTTTTACGCTAACGAAAGAATAGCAACTCTTTTTTATGGATTATTGGGTTCATTTAAAACCCCAAAGAAATTAAAAGACATGGTACATGCATGTACTTAGATAAATAGGGATTTCCAGGGCTGCGTTCAAGATAGTATCTGCTACCCTGGTAACTAGATATTGGTCTTATTGAACGCACTAAATGAATTAATTATTGCTAAGCTAGCATATCGTTTAAGATCATAACGGCTACATAAAGCTAGGTAGTTGTTACAATCTTGAACGCAACCCTGTTATCTTAAAAGTTTTTCAAAATATACGACTTCAACAGTGAAGGTGAAAATTATGAATCTTTTTTTTATTTAACATATTGTAATAAATTTCAATTGACCAGACATAAAGACGAACTAAATTGTTAAAAATTACTAATCAATAAAGAGTTTTAAAAAATCTACATTTTAAAATTTATTTAAACAATGAAATGCTGATTGGTATCATCGGTATCATCGGTACAAACAAAGAAATCAAATAACAGACAAAACATTTATGAAAATAGAAACATGGTTTTTACATTTGAAAAGAATGATAAAAATTATGTTATAAAATACAAAATATTCTCAATTTTGACCAGGCTGTCAACATTATACAAGTTTGATTTTTTTTACCTTCAAAGTTTATAATAATGAACTAATTTTAAAGGATGATGTGGGTTAGTGTATCAAGAGTGATCACCCTGGGATGTGGATCCAGATCTATTTCCACATGGTCTAATTCTTTTTTCAAAAAGACGCGCATTCTCATTAGTGTAGCAGTTTGTATTCTATGATGATGAATCTGGGCGAGTGACTGATGATATGATATCATAGGAGCCTGGAGGTCCTCTGTCATCTGTTGACAGATTCCTAGGATCTGACAGTAAATGTCTCTCAATATAACATGTATACAACGACTCTTATCATGGTGGACAAGGGACTGAAGCGTATCCATTATCTACTTTAAACCGTCTTGTTTCTTATAGTACTAGTGTAACAGGATGGAGTGACAAGTCTCGTATTGTTAGTTTGAGTCCTGTTTAAACGTCCTTTTTATCATTTGATATATAATTTGTACTAATAAGGATGACTTTTAATGACGACAATTTTCGGTTTGAATTATCTATTTGATTCATTAGGATGTTCAGTAGGCCTAAATTAAAATAGAATTTCAATAGTTTTTTTTCCCTTTTTACCACTCGCATTGAAATTTATTATATTTTGACTATTCAATAAATGAGGGCGATTTGAAATAAAATATTTACAGTAACTTTATAATTGCATTCTAAGAGAAAACGACTCCATTTTGAAGCATTGACGACTGTCGTAGATCAAATGCAAGTACCCGACATTTAAAAACCTTTAAATGCTAACGAACAAAAAGCATATTGTTTTAGGGATCTATCAAAAGGTGCACTCAAACGGCTCAAGAACTTAGGTTTTACGTAAATATCAAAATTTGATGGCTAAGAATAGTCACCGACATTATTTACGCCTAACAGTTTGATATAGTTTGATAAGTCAAAACGCTAAACACTATTTTATTGATGTTATATGGTCCCTTTGCCATAGTTACAGAGGGTAAAGATAGTAAAATGGTATTTTGAAGCTATATGAGGATCCATGGTGAGAAATAGCGCCGAATTGGACTGTCTACGTAAATATCAAAATTTGATGGCCAAGCATAGTCAATGATATTCTTTACACTTCATAGTTTGATATACTTTAATAAGTCAAAACGCTAAACCCAATTTAATTGGTCTAAAAATGAATACCTTTGTTATTGGTTTTTCAAACAGTAAGAATTTTTGCGTGACTATCTATGTCACATAAATATTTAAAACAACAACAAATTTATGTTGCAGAACATTACTTCTGTAGGTAGATTATGAAAAATTTAGTCAAATTTTCACAAATAACAACACATGTGCTACGAAATGCAAAATTCCGGAAAGACCACCTATTAAAATCACGTTAATCTGATATATTTTTTATTTCTTAGCATTCTCGCCATAGCAACGGGTGTCAAATATTAAAAATGTATGAGCTAGAACATTGCTGATATTTTTTTCAGCGATTTCTATGTTATCATTTTTTAAAGTGTTGTTTCTCCGCGAAGTTTTTCTATAATATAAAAAATTGATATTAACACTGTGCCGGATAATTATGCCAGTGCAAAGGTAGCATTTTTGAATCCGTCTAAGCTGTAAGTATCGAAAAATTCAAATATGCCATATGAAAGACCATTGCTTAAAGAGTTTGTAACCATCTTTGTTATTAATGTATCTCACCTGTCAGGTGAGGTATTTACCTTTAAAAATAAATTCCTACAGGAAAATATTTTTTTCTACAGGAAAAACAATTTTCCTATAGGATATTTGGAGTTTCCTACCGGAATAAAAGAACTTTCTATAGGAATTTAAATTCCGATAGGATTTAAACAAAACTCCAATAGGATTTTAAAATCCCATAGGAAGTCTTAATTTTCTATAGGAAAACTACCTGTCTGAATCTAATTCCTGCAGGAAATACTTTTCTCTTCTAGGAAATATAATAATTCCTTTAGGATTTTTTGAAAATCCTACAGGATTTTCAATATTTCCTGCAGGAAAATTATGTCTCCTATGGAAATTATTATTTTCCTAATTATGGGATATTTATTTTTAAAGGTAAATATCTTACCTGTTAGGTTAGGCACGCTAAAAACAAAAGTGGTTATATACTCTCTAGACAATGGTCTATCATATGGTATGCATGAATTTTACGAAACGGAATCTTAAGCGGGTGCAAAAATGTAACCTTGGCACTGGCATAATTATCCGACACAGTGTTTATTATAACGAAAATCGGTTTTAACCTTTTATCGTTGTAAATAGATAAAACTTTATTATTTGCCTCTTTAGTACATAAGATTTGCAATTTTTGTCTAGGTAACTGTTGAAACGGTTACCTACAGGAACCAATTCATGGTGCTTTGTTGCTTTAATAAACGCCTATTCGTATGCATGTGGAATATAAAGAAAATCGTTTATTTTGCTTGGCCAAACTCAGTTATAAAAATTTCTATATAGAATCAATATTAAATGGCATTAGTGATCAGCCAAATATTTCTAATATATTCTTGAAAGTTTTCAAAATTCACGAGTAAAGGTGGAAATTACGAACCGAGTATGACAAAAGTACGCCAGCATGTGATTTAAGTATTTCTGTGGTTTTTATTTAACCTGAGATAAAGATTAACTCAAATTTACTAAGTTTTAAACAAGCGATGGTAGTTGAATTGAATTTTATCAAACTAGTCTTTATTAATCTAATCAAAACTATCATTCATTTTTTTCTCCTGTATGTTATTCTAATATTTAAAGACAATTTGCTATATTCAACAAAATAGTTGAGGTTTACTATTTTATAGCGTGTTTAAAAATCTAAATGTTAATTATAAATGATGGGTTTGAATGATCATAAACATGTTCTTTCTTACACTTTACATACTATAGTATTTTGAATGTTGTTTATATCATTGATTTTTAAATTGGACTATGAAGTATATTATCAAAATATTGAAAAACATTATATTTATGTTTATATATACTTACAGCCTCTTATAACTTAGCATATGGAATTCAGTCTTCATTATATACTTTTCATGTTAAAACTTCTTATGATGTAAACGAATGTATAAACAAGTGTTTGCAGTACCATTTTAAGTCTAGATTATGTCCTTCTTCATTTAAAATACAATCCGTACTACTTAATAAATATCAAATGTTCTGCAGACAACTTTCGGTTTGAATTATCAATTTCATTCATTAAGATGTTTAGTAGACCTAATTTCAATTAGAATTTTGATAGTTTTTTCACGTGATACATTTTAAAATTTGACATTGTTTTTGTCTCAACATAAAAAGGGCGAGTTAGAATATTATTTTTTTACTTACATTCCCAGAGAAAAAGACTCCATTTTGAAGGATCAATAACCTATATGGAATCGTTTTATACTATTTTAAGGTATGACAAGTTTATGGAATTTCCTGCACTTTAAATTTCTGTTTCTGTTTCAGATTAGTTTTGAATTTCGAATTAACAATAAACACCTTTCATTAAATAGATGCTTTAACGTTGAAGTAATTAAGCTATTTTCATTTAATGATTTTATAATTCTTTATTATCTTTCACAGTTATTGCTGCTATTCAAGATCAACAGAGAGAGAGAGAGAGAGAGAGAGAGAGAGAGAGAGAGAGAGAGGGGGGGGAGGAGATTATTGTTTTTTTTTAAAACAGAATTTTACAAAAACTTCAATAATAATTTAGACGTTAATTGCATCAAAATTACATGTATGTGTTTTCACAGTTTTACCATCCAAACGTTTAATCGCACACATTTTATAAGCACTTCTGTTCAATCTTCCTATGCTGTCAAACAGACAACGTTCATTGATTATTTACTTATTCGTGAATAATATATGTGTATTCTATACCCGTATTTATATCCGCTGATAAACTTAAACACCATAGAATCATTTGTTATCACACTACAAATTGTAGAACATAATTATGTGAAAGATCTAGATATAGGTAACTGTAAATGTAATAACTTAAAAAAAATAATTAAATGCCAAACAACAAATAAACTGTATTCAATTTGTTGAACGTTCAATTCCCAGAAGTTTATGCAGTACTTTTTAAATACGGGAAATTATATTTGTATTTATTGTATGTTCCTCTCTTGTCAACCTATAAATTCGTGATTTTTGACAACGCCGACGTATTTTTCCATTAACAAGGTTTAAATGTTTTTACCCCTTCTCTATGGTTGATACAAATTTGAGAGTGGACTCGTGCTGCGCACTCATCCACCCACAAATTTGTATTAATCATAGAGAACCTGTCTCTTTCTCTAAATAATACTTGTAAATTTTTACGTGGACTTTTTTCATGTATTAAATACTCATGCGATGGAACAAACGATCGAGAAATACTCAAGGTTGTAATAATGCGCGTGTTACATGTAGTACTGTTAAGATAACAATATATTCAAACATGTGTAAAGAAAAGTACGCGGTTCGATGAATAAAACAAAAACTGAAAATACGCCTGTATAGATAGAATGGTAAATACTGTATATATTACACACAATATATTTTACCCTAATTTGTACAAGTTGTCAGGTAAACTCCAAGTGCTGATGTATTTGCACTCTATGTGTTTTTTTTCTGTATGCAACTAGGATCCGCATAACTTTTGTAGTTTTGTTTTTATTTTTAGAACATCAGTCTTAATGTTTTAGTCTTTCAATTTGAAATGAATGATTAACAATTCAATAGGCAGATTTTGCAAGAATAGATTTCATATTTAGCATGATGACATTGATGGGTAAAACTGTTTTTTTTCTGTTTCAATGCCATTACAATTCTTTAATTATTAATTATAAAGATAATTAATGAATAATGATATAGAAATAATGCGCCCCCCCCCCCCCCCCAGCAATGTAATGTTGAACACAATGATGAAAGTGATTAAATTGATGAGAAAAATATTAAGAAAGATGCGATTTACATGTATATGACCATCAGGACTAAATCAAATCGCATTTCTGTTGTAGATGACAGTATAAATTTAATGTAATGATATAGATTTTGGAAAGAGGAATTAAAGACTGTGTGTGGCTCTGTCCTGATTCGTTTTCTCCCTTGTTTAAAGAATAAGCGAGCTGATGCTCAAAGTAGATAAAAATATTAATAACATTAGAAACTTTAAGTTAAACAGCAAAGACGATGACTTGAACGTAAAGAAGCATACAGTTCTTGGCATATAGTACAAGCCATGCATCAAAGGTTTAATGAAATATGGGGAAAATGAATAATTATCAAATATTTTACTAAATATTCAGATCGGATCCAGCTATTGCTTACAGCAAAGATAAGCATTGGCGATATGATTATAAGATCAAATTTACTACAACAGCAATCTTAATCACAAATCTAGTTACATGTAAATTCAAATCTTCACCTTAAACTTGCGTGGTTGGTTTAACTATTGAAATGAAAAACAGAGCTACTTTCAGATATGAAGCTTGATTTCAGTTATCAGGATGCTTGAGTAGGATTATGGGTCTAAAGCATTTGTTAGTAGGTAAGAGTTTTTAATCTCTTAACTTGTTTGAGTTTTTACTACATGTAGTCCCAACCTATTAGACTTGCATTGTAATGTTGCTATGACTATGCAACAATGGTAGCGTCTGATACAGAGCCTAATCTCGATCATCCTGAAGCATACACAGGTTGAAGTTTTGGAAGCAGATCAAAGCAAGTTTGAATATTTGACCTGTTTACATTTTCTAGTACATAATTGTCCTTTTAAGACTGTCATAACTTGTGTAACGTTTGATACGTACTTTGTAACATTAGGATCGCTCATCAGATATGGAGTCTGATCTTAGTTATCAAGTTTGCTTAAAACAATTAAAAAAACCTTTAGTTTGTATGGTTGATGTTTCTATTTAAATGTATAGCATAAACAAGGTTTGGATGGAAACCCTGATTTTGTCAGTGCCATTTTAAGTAATGGTCCTACTTGATTTGTGGAAGTGATTTCTGCTATATGATACACGTATATATCATTTATAATTATTCCTATGATATTGTATCTTAGAAAATATAATTAAATAATGTGCAATTATATTTATTATTTGACATTATAACACAAAATGAAATATATGATATGATACTATCATCAGATATATAATTTCATTTAATATTAAATCGTGATAATTTGATACATTAAGAATACTAAGTATGCATACAATGTGCATACAGGTATAATATAAAACAATTTGAATTGTAATTGATAAAGTACAATATCGTATGTTTAAAAGATTATATCATATATTAACAACAAACAGATATATCGTGATATTTTTTTTCATATTATGCAACTTTTGTACTTTTTTATTTGATTTGTAATTGAATCATATATATATTTTTTAATTTTCTTCATATAAAATACAATTGATGTTTGTAATAATTTATATCGTATGAAATAATATGATATACATTTTTCTAGTTTAATATCTTGATTCAGAGTATTATGCACTTTTATTATAATCAACATGATGACATAGTCTCTAGTATGTCCCTCGTCTAAGTTACCGGTATCACTGTTTTAACTCCACCAGCTTTAATTATAATAGTACATTAAAGCAAACGTTAAGACTTGGCCGACTGGTGTAAAAGGTAATACACGTGACTATAGCAGGTTTCTACACGGTGATAGTGGTTGCAATGTATTTACCTATCGTAACAGTGCAACTTATGATACTGTACTGAAGTCACATGAATATACTAGCAATTATACAAATGCAATGTATTTTGAAACTTGTAATCTACCCTTTTTCTTGGAATAATATTGTTGCGCCGGGGGGGGGGGGGGGGTATTTAGGAATATCACGACAGATATGAACAGCAATTTCGCATACACGCAATGTCAATAGCAGTTTAGGAATTATGTTTTAGAGCAACATTAACAGAATTAGTCCTACTGTACATATTTAAATTTTGATATACATGTGGTAACATCTCCAAAAAGTACATATACGAGAACAAATATTTTCTTTCTGATGTTTTTTTTAATATCAAAAACAAGTATTTAGTTTCATACATCCAAGAATTGTTTTAATTTTTTTGTCCTTTTTCTTCTCTGGTAAAACGGATGGTCTTTTATCGAAACTGAAAAAAAATTAATTGTGTAAACCTTATTCTTTAAATGCGTCGATTGAATACTGCTTTGGTAACAAAACCACAAATTATCTTTTTGACATATTAAGTAAAAAGATAAAAACCTTGCATTTTGTTTTTTCAGTAAAATAATATTAAAAGGTGGATCGATAGCAAATATATTTGTACAAAATTAATTTGTATAAGAAACTAGGAAAATAAGATGAAAACATCCCGGACGCAACGTATTTCTTTTGCAGTTTTTCTTATAGATATTTTTAAAACTTAAAAATGGTTTTGGTTCTCGACAAAGACAAAACACCTAAGATCTGCCTTTTATATGGATGTTAACATCCCGACATATTTCGTATAGACAGACAGTTGCAACACTAATAAGTACATGTGTTATCAATTACTGCCAAAAACTACCAAAACAAGACAACCATTTCAATAATTAACAGATTTATCTACTTGTCGTTTCCATAAGTACACATTTAAACAGAAAACATAAGTGCTTCAATATCATTTTTAAAGGGAAAACAATATAAGATGACATTTTATTGAAGTACCTGTACTTACATAAGAGTCTTAATATTCAGAAACTGAAGAGATGATTTGATAATCTTCAATGCGGAATTCTCAACTGAAAATTAATCAATTTTAAATAATTGATTAAGTAAGGTGCATTGTAAACCAAATATTTGAATTTTTTCACAATTTTTAACTTTGCAGAAAAAAAATAATACGAAACAATACAAACAAATGAGTAAACCTATAAATCATTAATTTAAACAAAGAACGAAAAAATATTTGATGAATGATATATCGGTGTTGGAATTGTAAAAATATGTTGCATTGTGTTTAATAGATACCGTGCTTATCTGATGAGTTTATCTCGAGGAGAGAGTAAAATAACATAAATTATTTACCTGTTAATGGCGCAGTGTAGTTTCCCGTTGAATCGCTTGTCATACTCTGATTTATGAATGACATAACAATGAGGACTGCAAAAATAGCCGCCGTCATTTTCTGAGAACTAAATAATAAGAATGAAAAAATAGGCGAATCACACTTTAAATCAGTAGGGTTTTTTTTCTTGACGCTCTATTTGATTTATTATAGGCACGCGATTTTCAATAATTTGGAGAAACATTCTGATGGAATACGTGCTTCATCGTGAATAATGATTAGTAAATACATGACTTCTAATTAGAAATAATAAAGAAACGTTTTCATTAAAGAACCTAGCGACCACACCTACAAAAAATGAGAAGAATATGTTCCACTTCATGCACATAAATGTCATATATTCATTAGTAAAGACATGATTAATAATTATGATGATTGATAAAAAAATTTAAAGGTTTTATGTTAACCTACAAAATTTGTCAATAATTTCTTAAAATGACTACAAATATAAGTCGATAGTACAAAATTGTTGGTAAATACCTTAACAATGATTGACGTCAATAACCAAAGGCTGAAATGAAAATGAATTATATATAAAGCACTGTGCCGTATTTATAGACTGTGCTGCTTGTAATTACGCAATGGGTATAATGAACATTTTACTTATGATTTTTTTTCTAGTTTTTTTTTCATCTCTCTATTTCTCATAATTGGTAGTGGAAATTGTAAATGCTTATTTTAGATCATTACTATTTTTAATTTTCATTTATGTGAAGAAGAATCCGCTCATAAATCATTTGTTGCGAAAATGTTTTCATGGGCAAATAATGTTAAAACCGGAAATGTGGGAGTGGAAAGAGGGAGGAGACAAAGACAATCAATTTTCAAAGAAGAAGGAAGAAAGAAGATAAAAATTATGCAATTAAGGTCAAGCATATTTGAATAATGAAATGGAATTTCCGTTAAAGGAATGTAAATTTTATATGATAAAATTTTGAAATTTTGATTTATAGCTGGAGGTTGTCAACATCTGTGCGCACTTGCCGAAGTTGTGAGTAAGGGCTTAAAGAGTTCCCCCAGTCAAATTCCTTTTCAGAAATCAAGGAAATTGATTGTTTTAGAAAGCACAACAATCTGCACCTTGATATCTGCATTGGTTTAGCAGATATACTGTAAAAGTGTTTTTTTACGCTGGTGGTTAAGTACGAGTTTTTCATGGTCAGACAAGACGCGTGGATATTAAATACGCGGATGCGCTATTTACCACTCTAAAGTGTTAAATGTTTTTAACCTTACGCAGGGGTGTATTTTACGCGATTTTCAGCTTACCGCGTAGCTAGTGTAAATTTCCCCCACGCGTAAATAACCACTTTTACAGTAAGCAAATAAATGTGACATTTTTTCCCTTCTCCTGGAAAACACACGAGCGTAAAATCTGAAAAAGTCGCATTTCAGATTAGGAATGTACTACGTTAAAAGAGTGTCCACCAGCATCTTTGCTTTACAATCAACTGAAACTTAAGTGTTAAAAGAAAATGATACTTTTGTGTGTTTTTTCAATGTTAAGGAAGATTTTTACAAATCAAAATGATCTGATAGATCAATTATTCACAGAGGATCCAAATGAAATTTAAAGTAGCGTCCTGTCAACCAAGCATGGTACAAAATCTTTAGGACTCAACACCCTCGTCAAAGTTATCGGCCAAAACACATTAAAATATGGTAATGAATACATTTCAGGTTTTACTATTTGTCCACAAGTATATATAAATGTAGTATATGCATGTTCTAACTGTTATGCAATGAAGTTTGTGGAGGAAGGTCATTGTATGGTTAAATGGTTACATTAAACCAATTTTACGCTGCTGTCTTAAGTTGATCAAACGGGATATGAAGATAATTGGCGTTGCAGAAAATTCCATAACTCTAATTAGCGGGTTATATGATTATTTTTCTGCGATGATTGCAGAATCAAGTATTTAGCACCTACTTTAGCATAATTTTACCATTTTGTAGGTATTATAATAAATTTTATTTCAGTTGTTTCCAAAGAAAGGTATTTTGGTAGTTATCTTTCTTTCAGTTTGTATTTGTCCTTATAAATTGCAATTGCTCTATTGGCATGATACTTACAACAAGTGAATACTTCAATACCAGAAAATTCATTTGTTATTCTAAATTTAAGAAAATGGTTATAACTTACGGGTTTTATTTTTAAAGAAAAATTATTCCAGAATAAATTTATAAATCGTGTAAGCTTATTATGTTTACTTTTTTCTATGATCACAACCTTTAAAGCGAAGAACGCTTTAACTGTCAACAAACTTGTTCATTTTCGTGCAGTACGTTTTAAAAAATACTAATTATATTTATGATAGGAAAATCAGACTAAAGATGGAAAAGACAAACCATGCGATCTTAACGTGTGAATGACGTGTTCCCTCGGGTTTTCTACGCTTTTAAATCTATCACATCGATTAATTAATCTCATTAAAACAAAAGAATAATCAGATTTTTAAACAGTTTTAACAAAAGTCTCATATGCGAAGGGTTATTTTTTTTGGTGATCGGTTATTTTTTGTTCATAGACAGAAAATTGTATTTATAACTGTCACTTATTTACTAACAAGTACGACTCGATCTTGTTCTGACGAAAGCCATTGCTGTTTCTCCTTCGCTTAGACTGGTGTCGGCTAAAATTTAATAAATTGCATGTTGTGCTGATTAAAAAAAGCAAAATTTGTAGGTTTCGCTTTCCGCCGCCATCTTTAAACTACATGACCAGAGACAGACCAGAGGTTCTCCGTTGGTTTGACCACGGTTTCATTTTAGTCGGACTAAAGTGAGTTCGATCTCAATTTAGTCGAACTACGGCGACCGTGTTTGTGATCGAACTCGCTCTATATGTACAGGTAAAAACTATGGGAAACAGTTTGAATATTAAATGTGACATATTATACGTTATCCCTAACCTCAAACGAGGTTCTTTACTTTATCAGTTTTTGCTATTGAGTACTAATATGTCTATAGTGATATATGTTTTTTATTACAGAATGTCAAAATGCATACAAGCAATGTCAATTGTGAATAACAGTTTTGATAGTTTTGATATTTCAGAGTAACATTAACAAAGCTACAGTATTTGTGCACATACATTCAAATATTCATATACATGTTGTAACAAATCCAATAAGTACATATAAAGAAGCAAATACTTTGAATTCTTTCTTTTACGGTTTTTTTAAATCAATAACAGGTATTTAGTTTCATACATCCAAGAATTGTTTTGACTTTTTTGCTCCGCTTTTCTCTCCATCGAAAAACTGGTGGTTTTTCCTCTAAACTGAAAAAGAATAATGAATTGTGGAGACGTGATTTGTAAATGCTTCGATAGAGAGCTGATTTTGTAACCAAAAACACAATTTATCATTATTATTATTTTGACACATTGAGTAAATAATATAAACTTTGCTCTTTATTTCCCAGTAAAATTATGTTGATAGAAGGAGGTTAGCTAATAAATATGAACACAAATTAATTTAAAAAAAAATAACCACATGTTGAAATTGATTTTTTTGCCTTGGCCTACAATGATGCGTCACGTGACTGACAATCTCTGCAGATGTCAAGTGGTAAAAATTCTATGGCAACATCCCGGACGCAATGTATTTTTCTTGACTTCTTTTTTATAGATATTAATTTACGAATGGTCCTCGACAAAAAAAAAAAACAACTTTGCCTTGCCTTCGATGGATGTTTACAACCAAACATAGTTACAAGCCTAACAAAAAATATCGATTACTGTCATAAACTACCGAAACAAGACAACCATTCCAATTATTTACATCATTACCTCCGTAACATTTCCTATAAGGACATGTTTAAACAGAAAACATGATTACTGCTAATGTCATTTTAGAAGGGGGAGGGAGCAGTTCTAATGAAAGTACGTGTACTTACGTAAAAGTGAGATTTTTGATATTCAGAAGCTGAAGAAATGGTCTGGTTATCATAGATGCGGAATTATTGTGGACTGAAAATTGATAAATTTTAAATATTTTATTTACCAAGTTGCATTATTAACCAAATGTTTGAATTTTTCACAATTTTTTAAGTTCTTCAACCAAAAAACACTCCAGAAAAAAACAAAAACAAAACTAAAATAAAAAAAAACTTATAAAAATAATAAAAAAATTTATTATAAAAATGAATGGAAACATAAACCATCAACATTTGAATGATATATCGGTATTGGAATTGTAAAATTAGGTTGTATTGTGCTCAATCGTGCTTATCTGATGATTTTACCTTGAGGGGAATATTAAATAGCATATCTATTTACCTGCTAATGGCACAGTGTAGTTTCCCGTTGAATTGCTTGTCAAAATCTGATTTATGAATGACATAACAATGAAGACAGCAAAAATAGCTGTCATTTTCGGAGAACTAAATAAAAAAAATATATATATAAAGTAGAATTAAATTTTTAGCGTTGGTGTTTTCCTGATGTTCTTTTCGATTTAAAATAAATAGCTACGCTAGCTAGTAAAATATTGTGATGAAAAATACGTGCATGATTATAAATAATCTATAGTAAATACTTGACTAGTCATAATCAAAAATAAAGAAATGTATTCATGGATTTTTTTTTAACAACCATGCCCCCAAAAATATGACAAGAATATCTTCAACATAATGAACAGAAATGTCATATAACCATTCGTAAAGATATAGCTAAAGTGATTATGATCAATGATATCGAAAAGGTTTTATGTAAAGCTCCAAAAATGTGTCAATAATTTCTTGAAATGACTACACATAAAAGTCAATCCAAATTGTTGGTAAATACCTTAACGACGAAAAACGTCAAGAACTAAAAGCTGAAATGAAAATTAATTAATAATAGAGCACTGTGCCGTACTTATAGACTGTATAACTTGTAATAACGCAATTGGTATAATGACATTTTACTCACTTATGATTTTTTCGTTTTTTTCATCTCTCTATTTCTCATATATAGACATGGAAATTGTAATTGCTTATTTTAGATCTTACTATTTTTAGTTTTCATTGTTAGTTAAGAAAAATCCGCTCATAAATCGTTTGTTTCAATAATGTTTTCATAGGCAAATAATGTTTAAAACCGGAAATGTGAGAGTGGTAAGAGGGAGGAGACAAGAACACAAAGACAATCAGTCTTATAAGAAGGAAGAAAACAGATTTAAAATTATGCTATTAGCGTCAAGCATATTTGAATGATAAAATGGAATTTCCGTCAAAAGAAGTGTAAATTATATACGATTAACGTCAATTAATGGAATACTGAATGAAATCTCAGGTTTTGAAATTGTGATTTATAGCTAACAGTTATCAACATCTGTGCGCACTTGCCGAAGTTGTCAGTTTATATAAATTCGAATGACTTCAGCGTGTAAAGGGTTCCTCCAGGCAAATTCTTTTTAAGCAATCAATGAAATTGAAATCGAAAGCACAAAAATCTGTATCTTGATTTCAGCAGTGTTTTAGCAGATACATGTAGAAGCAAATATTTGTGACAGTTCTCCCTTCTCTAGGAAACACGTTTAGTCTAGCGTTAATTCTAAAAAGGTCGCATATCAGTTGTGATATGTGCTACGTAACAAATATGCCTACCATCGTTATTGTTTTACAGTAAAATAAAGTGAAGTGTTAAAGGAAAACGATTCTCTGGGTTTTTTCGATGTTAAGTGAGATTGTTACAAATCAGAATGATCTTAATACGGATCTCTTATTCACAGAGGATGCAAATGAAAGTAGCATCCTGTCAACCAATCATATAACAAATTATTTTAGGCCAAAACACATTCAAATATGATATTGAGTATTTTTCAGATTTTACTTTTTACCAACAAGTATATATGAAGGTAATTGGTGTTGCAGAGAATTCCATAGCCGTAATTAGCGGGTTATGCTATAAAGAGGACTTAATATACTAAGTTCTCTTTAGTATAGGACTTAGTATATTCCTATATATAGGAATATATATAGGAATATATATATATTCCTATATATATATTCAACTTTAAAGGCAGATAAGCAAAATTATAGCACTTTTGCAAACATCGGACATTTTCAATATTATACAATATTTAGTTTAAATATATTCAAAGAAACGCAAATTACACAATTACCATGCTCTTAGAGTCTTATTTATCTTACACGACACCATTACACGTCTACATTGAATTAATTTTGGTTTAACGTGGTCTTTGTGCTGAAAATTGGAGAAATATTTCAATTAGGGACTTTTCTAATACAATCATGTATATATATAGCTATATGTATTAAAAAGACACCCTTTGAAGTTATTAGATCCGTGGCCTAGTGGTAACGCGGAGGTCTTTTTGATTTTGTGGTCCCTGGATCGATTCCACCAGGTAATAGCTATTTTTTCACTTTATTGAAGAATGAAGAAATATTTTAATTTATATGTATCTAATCGGCTGGATTTTTAAAAAATTATCTTGTTTAATTCAGCCTGAGTATGAGCACACCCAAAACAGATCTCTTTAATAACACTATGCATTTTATCTATATCAGCTGTACACTTAGATTTATTGCATTTTGCTGGAAGTTATCACGGTTCAGAATACCAACTGACATTATACACTTAGTACTATATTCATTTCTTGATGCAGCTGGTTTCCCGAATTTATGACAAATCAGTTGTTACAGACACCATTATAAAAGCAGTATCTATGTTTCAAAAATCATATTGCGACAGGTACCTGAAGCTATATTTAGTAACAGGTAGTTTCCGTTCAGACACAGATGTAGGTGAAATAATGGGAAAAGGCGCTATACCTCCGTCATTTTATAGGTAAAATAATAATAAAGAAATATAATTTATTAATTAATATATCACTGAAAACAGCAATGTTTCCAGTTCTAGCCACGTGGAGGCCTCCCCGCTGTCGAACCTTTTTTTTTTAATTTCAACAAAAGTGCATACTATAGTTTATTTACACTTTATTTACACACAAAAAACCAGTCGATATAGATTCACTGCCACTTATGTCTCATGTACGGCTGTTCTTCAGGATTCGGAAACCATTACCTTACATGTCGGACTACGCAGTTCGGCATAATTTCCCGCTTGATTTCATATGCCTGCCATACAAATCGCTTCTGTCTTATGTCCATTTTAATTGCCGGTATTTTCTTTCACAGTAACGCTCGTCAACCCAGACTCCTCGGTGGCACAACATTGTCCAGAATTTCTTGTACATTTGCTTCCGACTGTGGTTGATTCTACGCAAGGCTACTTTTAGTTGATCGGGCCACCAGGATTGTTGGTAACTCTCGGCGAGAACGCATGGTCGACAGAGGCAATCCGGACATTCTGGAAAAGCTTCTTTAGGCGGAATCAGGACAGCAGGCACGAAAACCGTAGCTGCAGTTCTGTAGCTCT
>WFKH01003881.1:40593139-40606175 GCA_016163765.1 Magallana hongkongensis | reverse complement strand
GGGAGCTACAGAACTGCAGCTACGAAAACCGCTACTGTAGGAACTTCTTCCTCTAATTCGGGATCCCAATCCCAGTCATGATAGGCGAATAAAGCTTGAATTGCAGCTAATTTTTCTTCCGAAAGTTGTACTGTGATATTTGAAGACATTTTCGTCCTAGTAGGAGTGATTGTGTGCGATTTGATTTTCAATGTTCAGCTATAAATTTAGGTAATCATTTACTCATAATTAAAATAAGTCTCTTCGAAATCATCATTGCGGTAGATGAAAGCGGATGGCACGCTTCAAGCTCATTGCTATCAACACACACAATATCGGGTGCTCTGCCGTCAGGCTTTACTGCATCTGTCAATCAGAACGCAAGCTTTTGATTTAATTTGATTGACAAGCGGCATTTAATTGATCTCGGTACAGGTAAGTTTTAGGGGAGGTGGCTTAAAATTGGGTCTTTAAGGTAGTACAAAACAGATAAGTTAAAATTTTATATAATTCAATTTTTCTGAAATGTATATATTTTGTTCTTTGGAATGAAGTTTTTGAATATGTAAAATTTGAAAAAATTCGACCTCACAATTTTTGTCCACATTGCCCCAAACAGACCATTTGAATCTCCTTTCAGTGGAGTGTAAAATGAAATAGTCATTGTTATAATTTCCTATGCCATTAAGTTATTTTTTAAGATATTACACATGTTTGTGCTGCTATTTATACAGGAGACATTCTTGTTACTTAAAGACACTGAAATAAATTCTAACTGGTAACTTAAGGTAATTTCTGATGCAATATAATGTAAAACTAATGCTCTTGAATTCTCTTTTAAGACGAAAATTTGCAGCACTAAACGGTCTATAAAAACAAAATGTATCATTAAAATTTAAATAAAATTTAACAGTATGATTGTCATGACCCCGTTATTAAAATATAACAGAATAAAGAAAATTTAACCGTTGGCTTTAGATTAATTAAGGTCAAGTATATTTGACGGAGTTGAAAATTGATAAAAATCCTAGACGACGTCGTCATATTGACCTTTGACCTGTTGATGTGATCTTGAAATTTGTTGGACATAAAGCCTTAACACTGGTGGTGGTTGTATCCAAATTTCAGGTCTTTACTTTGAAAGGAACGGAACACAAGTTACGCATTTTTAAATGAAATAAGGCTAAATTGCACAAAAATCATATAAACATCCAAATGTATGTTTCAAAATTATCAAAATATGTTGTTCCTCAAATTTTTTTGGTCTTGAGTAATTGATGGGTAAGATTTATATTTTTTTTCTTAAGATAAGTGATTGAAATTAATTTTTACACAATATTAAGTCATTATTTTGTGTATCTGAGAAAATATTTCAAATGAATAGTTTCAGGGATGTTTCGTATTACCTTAAATCTTCCAATGCTTTATTGTAGGCACAAATCAACCATTTCTTTTCTTCAAATCTTATAATGATAAATACAATCGAATATATTCATTAATTCTTATAAATTCAAGACATTTACTGTATACAGGGAAATATTTGCCCCCGTTTTATTTTCGCCCCTTTCGCCCTTGTTGTCAGCTGGCGAATTTAAAACTGGGCTAATTTCAATGTCTGAAACTATCTTTCTTTATTCGCAACTTTGTTTCGGCGAATTCAAGACGGGGCGAAACCGTTTGCAAGTGAAAAAGGGCGAACATAACACGGGGCGAAAATAACCCTGTATACAGTAGTTATTTTAAAAAAAATGTCATCTAAAACTGAAATAGGATACTTAGAAGACTTATTAAATATCTACAAACTATTTTGGCCATATCGTAAAGTTCATTTTTAAATAATGATTATTAAATAAATGATTATAATTAAATAAATAATTGGAAAATCAGACTAAAGATGAAAAAGACAACCAATTAAACCTTAACGTTTAAATGACGTACTTTCTTGGGTTCTCCATGCTTATAAAACTATTATATCGATCAATAAATATTATAAAATCAAACAAAGAATAATCCGATTTTTAAACAGTTTTTACAAAGGTCGTATATGAGAAGGGCCATTTTTGTTTGTTGGATATCGTTTATTGTTTCTTTTTTGTTCGTAGACAGAACACCGTATTTATAAATGTCACTGATTTTTTTTTTTTACAAGTACGATTCAAATTTGTGTTAAAGAGATTCATTGCTTGTCAGCTTATGTTTTAAACAATTGGTTCTGACGATATCGATTGGTTATCGGTTTCCGTCCAAAAAATCTCATACAATGAACTCAAAAGTTTTACTTTAGAGTTCTTGATGAAACAAAAGGAAATTGTGCCACATAGTGAAAAGCATATAACGGAAGACTGGCGGGGTTTCTGGAATATTGAAAACATATTTCGATCACTATTAGGAAAAATTCAATAAGGTACATGTAATAATGTAAATGATTCAATAGTTGGCTAGCTTTGGTGGTTTTCGGTGTAATTATTACACTGGTACTCTAATTAATTTTTGTACTTTCAGTTACCGGTCTTACATGAATATTTCAGTTCAAAATATTTTTGTCACATGACTGTAAAGAAGTTTAAAAATGCTAATGCATGAGCTGCCAGCAGCTATAAAGTATGAATAACAATGATTTGAGAAGTATAAATACAATGTATTTAAAGAACATTCTCGTCCATACTTGATGGTTTGGGTTTAGTTTGGAGAGCATTATATAGTTTGATGTCTTTTTCAGAATCCTAGAGATATGACTCTGTGTTAGATCTGCTGCAGTTTATGAAAGATAGGGCAGTATTGTGTCAATGCACATCATGCTCGTTGTTAACGGTCTGGAGACGACTTTGGGTGTTCTTTGAGAAGTTGTCCTCTTTGTGTGTAAATCATTGAAAGCTTATTATATCCTTAGTCATTGCCTTCTTTGTGGCTGACCAGGATGTCTTCCAGACTGCTGTACATATGGTTCTGTAGTTGTTGAGATGATTCACCAATATTTTACATTCTGAACACGACAGATCACGGTATTTGTGGCGATCCGAGGACGGTCAGCTTATTTGATTGTATTGTCCACGCGGAATGAGCACCAGCACCAGTACTAAACCCAGATAGTCAATTAAACTTGTTTATAGTTTTGTGTATTCTTGTGCTTGCAGAAATGCTCGCTTCCCTAAAATTTTTCGTCTGAGTATACTTGTAGATAAGGCTTAAACACGATAAACCTATCGTTAAAGCAATGAATAGAGAACTATTACTTTACCTTGTTTCATAGCTTGTTCACGCCCCAAAATCACCGAACATTGATCCTTCCATTGCCTACAGGAGCTCGGCAGGTTACAGAAAATAAAAAAAACCTATAATTCTGCCGTAGTGCGTTTGATTATATCAACTAAAATCAAATTTCAAAACGTTTACCTTGTGTTTAAACATTCTCAATTTTATTAAGTAGAAATGTCTCTAATAAAGTAACTATCAATTTTTGTTATTATGGTTTTGAAAACATTTTTTTATCTTGTGTTATAGTTGTCGCAAATCAATTCACTTTATAAGGCATTTTGTGAAAAACATTTTTGTAAAAGGAGAACTGATGTTAAATCGGTGCGATATTTTCTAAGTAAGCTACAATCATTCATAAATGATCGTTTACCAAATGTTTTAAACCCTGGCAGATGCCAGTTATTAGGAGCTCTGTGAAAATATTGTGTCTTACAAATAATTAATAATCGATGTATATAACGCCTATATTTTCTTTTGCTGAAACTGGGTGTTGATAGATTGAAGGAGTGCAACTCTATTTATAAGTGTTTCATAAACTTACATCCGCGATGATACAACCTCATGTTAGGTTTATTTATTATTCTCTAATTATGAAATCTTAACTTTCCTTTATACGACGTTTTTTGCGTTAGTTTAGAGAGTAAAAATTTAGAACATCCGCTTGTTCAGGTATATGTATTCATCAGATGTGATTGACTGAGTCTACTGTAGTTGCTTCCAAGACAGCTAACAAGATGCCGGCCTATGAATTGATGTACTTTGAAGCTAAGGGGAGGGCCGAAGTCGTCAGGTTGGCCTTTACGATCGCTGAACAGACGTTTGAGGACAAGAGATTTTCAATAGAAAATGGTATACAGTGAAACTAAGTACGTATACCTTTTAATTGAGTCAAATTAAACTTTTGTAGATCATTTGATTACCTTTTTAGGAAGATGAAATGCTGTAAAACGAGAAAATTTAGTGCATACGTATTTTTGCGCAAACGCAAGTGCTTATACATTGGCGCAAATAAATCTTAGCGCACACACATTTTTCAAAAGAAGATTTTTTTCATCAACGTCTGGATTTAATTCTGTGTTCGCCCAAGCAAGTAAACACCTTGGGTTTGATAGCTAACTCACGTACACAAATAATAATATTAAATGATTGAACCAATAAGATTGCTTTTGTCTCACTTCAAAAGTCAGTAGATAAAAGATAAAAATAGGTCATTTGTTTGTTGTCGGTAAACAAGTTTGAGTTATCGGACTTTGATATAGCGACTGTGAATAATAAAACAAGAGGAGTTCCTAGAGTAAACGAGAGAGAGAGTAATCGAAAGCCACCAGTGATTTCGATGACCGTGAGAATATAAACATTGTCTATTTATTATAGAACAACAGCTTGATCACATTTCCACCTCGAGGCAGTAAAAAGAAGTGACAAGGAGAGAAGCCAATTTTGGAATGTGCCAATGATAGGTACTAATAAGCAATAAAATTGAAGTCAATCCATTATTATTTAATAGACAGAACTTATTTGATTACCCATAGAGTTAACATGAACGATTGTATAAACAAACAGAGTATACCGTCCGAAATTAAATAAGGGCACATATCCAGTAGTTAAAAATTTACTAAAGTGACTGTTTTGAGACTTAAAAAACTGAATACATATGGAAAACCAATGGTTTGGACATGTTTGTTTTGTGTCATCCCTTTACACATACACAACTTTTATCGATAGTATCTGCAGACTTATATTTAGAAAAATTCAATCCATCTAGATTATGAATGTTAACCTAGATTAACAAATCTGCAATAATAGTGGTAGCTGTTTGTGATGAATAATAGAAGAAAACGTAAAAGACTAGTCTATAATCTTCAACTACGACCTATTGCATGATATTATTCAAAGACACTCTCTACTGATTTTGACCAGCAACTAAGCGAGATGCAGTGAATCGTCTGGATGACAGTGGAACTCAAGTGTCAATTAATGGTTTAAGTGATATACACTTTTAATCAAATTTCTGCAACATTGTTTAATAAGAAAAATAAAAAGCAAACAACAAATTAAAACTTGTTTCACATATCACAGCAAATGTTAACTATAGTACTGATTGAACTCTTGATTTGGATTAGATGACAAATTTTCAGCAGATGAATGATTCTTTACTTATAGTCAAGTTCAGATATAGGGTATGTTCAAAGCAACAGATTTTTTTCTTTTGTGTCGGTGTTTTCTTAAAAAAGAATGCGATGTATAAAACGGGGTTTTTGAAATTGATATTTGTTATTCAGCAATTCCACAACATCAGTTGCAGTGTCTTCAGGTAAACGGTCAGTCCCTCAGTCCGGAGCCATCATGAGATATGTAGCCAGGGAATTTGGTATATGTTTTTTAATTTAGAACGTTCCTGAAAATGCATCATAAATTCCAAACTAAAAAGCCACATAAAAAAGGCGTTATTTTTCCAAATCTCTTGTTTTTTATTTATTTTATTTTTTATAAGATACCGCAATGTAAAAACGTTGTGTAAGAATTGTATTAACCTGAGTACCTTTCGAACTGCCAATTGGTTTTTAAAATTTGTTTATGTCTATGTCAACTTGGGAAAGTAAAAAAGTATTAGTAGGGGTCTTTGTCCCCCTGCATATGTCAAATTTAAGCACTTGAGACTAAAGTAACATTTAGTATTTTTTACATGAAAGCCGTTGTCGAGCGATCATAATTATGTCTTTACAAACTTAGATAACCAGCATTTCAATTCGTGCTCTAGGGTTGTACGGTGACAATAATGACGAGAGCACTCGTGTTGATGTCATCTTGGGAGCCTCCGAAGATTTTTTGAAGAATGTCATTTCATGGTATTATGAAAAAGACGAAACCAAAAAAGAGGATATAAAGAAAGATCTGGAAGAATCAAAGCTTCCTCAGTTTTTCAGTTTGTTGGAGAGCATTCTAAAGGAAAATGAGGGCGGTGACGGCTACTTTGTTGGTAAAAAGGTAAATCCACTATCCTGACCTATTTACGTTTATTTCCATATTAAACAATTTCTTAGGAAATTATCATGCAGTGTACATGGTAGTATATGCTTTCCATTGTATATGATTTTTATCAAACTCGTTGTGTATTTTCTATCCCCTCGCCAAGGCTCGGGGATATAAAACACGCATCTCTTTGGATAAAATCAAATTCCATCTCAAATGATAAGAGATCCTATATATTGGTGCTAAGTATTTCGGTTTTTTTTTAAATATTTCTTTCACAATTGATTTAACCTGTATTAAAATTGTCTTTCTTTATCATTGATACATTTAATTTTCAGATATCGTTTGCGGACATTATGATTTTTGACGTCACAGACCAGACCAGTTCTATTGCAAAATTTCCTGCTTGCCCACCAAAACTGGGAGGGTTGATCGACAGAGTGAAGAATGATCTAAAGATGAATGAATATCTAGCCAAAAGAGAAAAGTGAACGCAATGAGGAAAGTAAACACAAAACCAATCTGTTTGTTTATTTTCAGTCCTGCAATGCAGCAGTGTGTAAATACCGGTTATCCTGAATTCCAATATTTTTTTCGTACGTTACAATTTACTAGTATTGTGTTAATTAAATAAAAAAAAAATCTTTTTTAATAAATTTATTTTTACTGGGACTGAATCAATCGGATCATAGAAGTGATTTGTAATATGATTCTATAATTGCATGTATGAAATGAGACGCAATGATAAACCTGAGGATCATATGGGATGGGATTTAATTAATGATTACATAAGCCAATAAGGGTGTTGTTTGCTCCTAGCTAATTAAAAATAAGTTGGTAAAACCTCTCCTTTACGATACGTTTGTATAGCGTATCATTAATGAGCGTCGATACTAGTCTAATTTTTATCAGATTGTGTTTACTCAGGATGAAAAAATAAAAAAAATTGCTATTTTGATTGCTATAGAATTTTGATTGCAGTGTTATTCTTCACTTTCCAAACACCAAGTCAATGAACTTCTTTTTAAGAAATCTGCATATGAATATATTTGAATAGAAAAATCCCTCAAAAATTTCACACTACTTTTGACGTTTTCTTTCTAGTGAAATTTTTACTGATGAATAAACACTTTGAAAAATGAAATACAGTTTAGAAAGGACAGTCAATGGGTGCATTCAAACGTCCAAAGAATTTAAAAGACATAGTAGTAAGAAAAACAGGAAATTGTGGTAACATAAAACTCTATTCTAAATACACGACCTCTGCAGTGAATGTTGAATATTCATATGGTTAAAATTAAAACGTTATTTTGCGAGCCTCGGGTCTTCGTTTCACACGGCTTTCCCTCTAACGTGGGAGAGAAGTGGACCAAAAACTGTTAGCTAGCGAAGATGAAATACGTCTGTAGGTGAATAAAGTAATGTAATTTCAATTGACCAGATATGAGGAGAAAATCCAGAGTCATGGTTAGTAGAGAAGATATGTATTGGGATTGGACACAACACTTTTTGTTTTCTTCTTCATTTTAATGCTACGCTTTAAATATCATTGAACTAAATGTGATGTCTTTGTTATAAAAACTGTCTCTAAGTATATTTAAAAAAAAAAAAAAACTTTTGGTTTTGTGCAGCTAGTTTTGTCAAATGAGACACTGTTGAAATTAAAGTAAATTGTTTTACCAAAACCGATGAACATTCAATAAAGGTGGGCCTTGTTTGCGGTTATTATACATAGTTGCGGACTATGGTTTAACACATGACCCATTAAGCTGAAACTTAATTATTTGCTAATTATACCTACACCATATATTTTTAATACTATGACTTTAATACTTGTACATGTATTCATCAAACCGATAATAGAATTTTTTTTTATTCCGGATTATCATGACCTCTTTGTAAAGATTGTGATGATTTTTAACTTTTTTTCTAATTCCTAACTAATGTGTTTAATTATTTGCTTTCTATATCTTCTATTTTCAGTTGCAAATTTTTAATTTCGATTGTGAAGAAATTTTGAAATTTGTTTGAATTGCGTATTGAAAAAGATGTACCTTTTTCTATAATACTGGTGATTTAATATTATCTTCAAATCAAGTTCTTTATACGTTACACATATTTTAGCAATAAACAGTGATGTAACCTCCAAAGGTGTAACTGACGAACAACGGAATGTGTATACTCTCTAAAGAGTCTAACTGTTTCCTTGTTAAAACTCATAAGGCAAATTTCATAATTCTGTATTATTATTTTATTTCGAATTTTAAAAGAAAAATTAAAAAACAAACAAGAGATCAAGACTGCTTGGTATTTAATTATTTATGTCAATTATGTTTAAAATAAGCCGCAAAATGAATAACAACAATAGCATACAAAAACATGAGATTTCCTTACTCCAATATTTAATCAAGAAGAAAAAAAATATGACGTCGGAGTACTCTAAGAATGACGCCACGATTTATTTCGTTTCGTGTGTATGGAATGTACGTAGTCACCACGTGACTGCTGTTAACTAAATATCCCCTACAATTTAGTCAGAAGTAAGACGCTAGCAGATAGATGTCTAAAATAGTTTATTTAAAAAAATATATATATAAACACATTTATACAAGCAATATTAATTATTCTAACATTTACATTCATGTAGTATCAAATCTAAAATGTACATGTATAAATGGATGTGGTTTTTTTTAATTAATAACAAGTATCTGTTTTAATACAACCAAGAATTGGCTTTAAATTAATCTTTTGGATCTCCTTTATTTTTCCTGGAAGACCGGGTGGCTGCTTTTTAAAACTAAAAAAGAATATGGCTTGATTGAGGTAAATATTAAATTTTTTTATGATATGATGAAATATCTAAGAAAAATTTTTTTTATTGTAGTAGGTAAATGATGAAAAAACTTATGTCTACATTTTTGTCAATAAAATTGTGTTTACAGAAAAAAAAACCCAATTATAAATCAATTTAAATACGTTGACATTTTCATGAATGCTTCTTATAATATGCTGATGTCGATTAAAAACCATCGTTAATCCGCAAAACCAGATAACAATTTAAATTATTAACTTCATCACCTAATTCATAATTTAGTAAAAGTGATAGAAAAAAACGATATTAATTTTTTTTACAAACCCTGCTGGCCTCCCTTGTATTCAATTCAATTTTTCAAAAATAACATTTGAGTTCACTGCATGAATATTTGGTTTTTTTTTTTTAAACTCTTCGTATATTAATATTAGATTGGAAATAATAATAAGTGGTCTTGTCAAAACACTACAATGCAAGTAGTGAGTGTACCAGTTGTAATCAATGAAGTTATAAATGCACCTTTCTGCGAATGGTAAAGTAATTATAACCGAATTACCAAGTAACAAAAAACTCCTTCCATCAAAGACCTTTGTTAAAATTGTTGAAATAACGATATTATATGTTTATTTTAATGAGAATGATCAATCAAGATGATAGTTTTTAGACGCATTGAGAACCTGAAAAACGACGTCGTTGACAAGTTGAAATTGCATATTTTATTTTTAATCTTACCTGAGATGACTGCGTTTTGATCATTTTTTTTTGTCTATTCGTCCGTTCATAAACGTTTTACATTTTCTAAATCCACAAGGTCATTTTAACTAAACTTTGCATTAATCATTTTTGGGGAAAGTTCATGTTTTTGAAATGAAGAGTCATAATTTTCTCATGGGAGGATAACTAACAAATATTATTTAAATTTTGTTGGTTTTTTTCAAAACATTTCTGAGAAACAATTTGACCAGAAAATATATAACTTGTTCAGAAGCATCCTCAGGTAATGTAGATTGAAGTTTGTTCAAGTTATGATTCCCGGAGTAGAGAAAGGGCCAAAGTGGGAGAGGGGACAAATTTTACATCGAAATACAAAGAGAAAAATCTCAAAAACTGATTCGTCAGAAAAGATGTAAATTATGTGGAAGTATCCTCGGAAAGGATAGATTGTTTAAATCATGATCCCCAGGGTAGGGTGAGACCACAATGGAGAGAGTTTCAAATTCTTTAACATAGGATTATATAGAGAATTGTTTAATTTTTACGTGATAGTTGCAATGACTAAAAGATCATCCTTTTACAAAAGAGATTCACATGTTCACATATTTATGTTTAACATAATAATGTCTGTGGAAAAAAAGTTCTTCATATGGCCCATGGACCTCATATTCATATGATGTCTCAGTTTCAATCAATAATTTTTTTTTCAAAAATATACCAGGATAAGACCAGCATTAAAGATAACTAGAACGTTCTTTGTTTCAAAAGTTGAAATCATAGGGAAAAAGTAATCATTGATTATTAACTCATAATATTAATAACTTTTTGACAATATGTCATTCTAGAATAATTTATTTTGTAAGATAAAACCAAAAAGATATAATTATTTTTCGAAATAATAATAATTTTAACAGACATTAAAGTATTTAACTGTTGTATGTACTTGCCAGTCAAAAAATAACAATTTATAAATGAGTCACAAACAGAAAAGATGATTCAATGCTAAATATAGTATTTTGGAAAGAGTTCTTTATACATGTGGGATAAAATTTGATATAAGTACTTACGTAGTAGTAAAATTCTTTAAGAGCAAGAATTGGAGAATTGATTTTGCAAGTTTTGATGCGGGATCTTCAGCTGAAATTGTTTTTTTTTAATTTTAGACAATTTTGTTACATGTACTAAAATGCGTTTACTTAATGACTAAATATTCCGATTTTACCTTTGATTTTTTTTTTTAAAAGTCTTGTTTGCTAACCTTTAAATTTTTTAAAAGTTTCTCTCATGTTTTAAGATAAGAATTACATGAACCATCTTAATTTGTTATTGTGTGCCTAATATGAAGGTTATATGGAAGATGACTCAAATAGCAATTAATGTTACCTGTTAATGGCGCTGTGTAGTCTCCCGTTAAATTGTTTGTCATCATCTGATTTATTAATGACATAAAAATGAGGACAGCCAAAGTAGTCGTCATTTTGGTGAACTTCATATATAAACAAAACAATATGTAATGTAACATTAATGCCTTGCCTCTAAGTGACATGGCATTTGTTTCATGATGAAATAGCCTTGCAATCTTTGAAAAGCCGATTGATAAATTACGTGTATATATGATTTTTTAAAAACATAAAAGATAAAATATAATTAAGCAGTTTAAGGAGGCCGACTTTAGTTTTCACTGCGCATGTTTTTGCGCATTCAAGTATAATACAGTGGGTTTATACTTTTTATGAAATTTTTTTTGATTTCATTTATAAAATTTAACACAATAAACAAAATATAAATTAAAAAATTTAGAATTTTTAAGGATTTTTTTTTAAAACGATTTTTCCGTTGTGCGGTAGGGGAGCGTTGCCATTGCACTTTTATTACGTTAGGATAAAATGAAGGTTTGTAGGAGTACGTTATAAGAAATAACATAAAAGAACAAGTAAAAATTGTACGCTGTTGAAATTTTATACACAGAATGATGCTATCTTCGAGGACATTTTACTTATTTTTTGAATGAATGAATTATACCAATCTTCATTCGTTTTGCTCGAAATATAAAGCAAAATTTGGTGCATTTTTATATTTTGAGATGGTCCCAACTAAAAACTAGACGATAGAATTCAAGATTTTTTACATATAAGGTAGGAAATGATATTATTAATAATACATGACAATTTGAGAAAAAAAGCTATTCTAGTATTTTTTTTAATCTGCTTCGAAGTGCAGAAAATGACAGTTTCCTATATATTCCTTTAGTAAATGTACCTCTATTTTGAGATGGTCCCTAAAAAAAACCAGACGGTCGATTTTCTTGAAACTTCGCAGAAAAACTAGAGTTGATTTAAATGACTTATGGTTAAAAAATAAAGTGTTTTTCTATTGTAGTTTTTCCGCAAAATAACCCCAAATCGGCCTCCTTAAGTCAAATACATTTTAAATACTAAATGGAGTTTTCTTTAAAGAAACATAAAAAATCACATAGCTAGTTATGATCAGTAACAAAAAGGGATTTTTAGTTAACTTAGCAACCAACCCTTCAAAAATGTGACCAGAATGTTTTGACTGAATGCACATTAAGTCGTATAACCATTATCATTAGTTAACAAATGGTTAGTGATTATACCTATTTAAGAAAGACTTTCATCTAATCTTAACGTTCTTGCTTTAAAACAAATTTGTGAATTATTTCTTGAAAGGATTGCACATAAAGTTGTTTATAAATACCTTAACGGTGGTTGACGTCAATAGCCAAAGGCTAAAATAAAAATGAATTAAATATTGAGCACCATGTCGTATTTATTAACTGTAACATTTGTATTTACGCAATGGATATCATATGAATTTTACTTACTTCTGGGTTTTTTCTCTTTCTCCTCCTCCCTCTGTTTCTCTTATTGGTTATGAAAAATGTAAATGCCTATTTTAGATCATGACTATTTATGGCTTCTATTGTTAGTCAAGGAAAATCCTCTCATAAATCAATTGTTTCAAAGAATGTTTTGATGGGCAAATAATGTTTAAAGCCGGAAATGTGGGAGTGGAAAAAGGGGCGGTGACAACAACACAAAGACAATCAGTCTTTATAAGTAAATGAACGCTAAAAATTATGGAATTTAGGTTAAGCATATATACTTTAATAATAATATGGAATTTTCGTTAAAATCATCGGTTCGTAGATTACTGAATAAAACACAGGTTGTTTTAGTTGATTTATAGATAGAGGTTATAAACATCTGTGAGCGCTTGCCTAAATTGTCAGCCGATATATATATATATATATATATATATATATATATATATATATATATA
>WFKH01003881.1:40582216-40593129 GCA_016163765.1 Magallana hongkongensis | reverse complement strand
ATATATATATATATATATATATATATATATATATATATATATATATAAAAGATGACTCGGGGCTCACTAGTAATTATTCAAAGATGGCAATGAATATGTTATATGTTTTACTTTTTACAAACAAGTATTTTGTAAGTTTTAAGGTGCGACCGTTTGGGCAAGCGCAGCATAAATTGAATTGTAAATACACATTAGTATATGATAATAAATGATTCTCAGGACTATCACTGCGTCTCATCTTTTGATTACGTAATCAATATATTTAATCATTTCTATGCAACCAATGAATTTTGTCCTGGTATATATTAAGTCGTTCAATATGATTTAAAAAAAAAATCGTTTTATTAACACAATACATAAATTAGTACATTGCAGCATACAAATAGATATTTTAAAATGGTGACTTTGAATTCAGGTTTGACAAAACAAGATAAATGTCCTCAAAATTACCTATATCTACACACTACAGGCCTGAAAAAGAACTACACTAACGGACTGGTTTTATGCTGTTTTTATGTTAACTTTCTTATTTGCGTTCACTTTTCTCTTTTAGCTAGATATTCCTTTATCTTGGGATAATTTTTCACTCTGTCAATCAACCCTTCCAGTTTTGGTGGGAAAGCCGGAAGTTTTGCAGCAGTGCCGACCTGGTCAGTGATGTCATAAATCAGAATGTCCGCTAACGATATCTGGAAGTTAAAGGAACACATAATATCAAAATCTAATAGAAATGTTGTCAACATAGTCTAAACTAAGAGAGATATAGAATTTTTGAAAACGAAATAATTTGCAAACGAAATTAGTTTATATTGCTTTAAAGCCTGAAACTGTTTTCTATGATGATTTATCATAATGATGTTTGTACCACTATCTATACTTATAAATTAAGACATTTTGCCAATAAACTACGATATGCCTGCACAAGAGTAACAGCTTACACCTTTAGTATTTCATCACGTGTTATTCGATGTCCGTAAGCTATAGATGAATTTCACCTGATAAGTAACTAATGAAAAGTACAATATAAACCTATTTTCCATTTGATAAACTAGCCCGAAATAGCAAAAATGAGAGTAAGATGGTGAACACGCTTTAGTGGATCCAAGTCAGTGGGAATTTGCATCAAGGTTGCTTACAATGAAATAATATTGAATGATTACGTAAAGACTGAATATATATTTACTGAGAATTTATTTAGGGTATACATAGAAACTAAGATATGACATGTTTCGAATAAATAAAATGAGCCAATTCGTTTCTTAAATGTGCGATTTTAGATTTGATGGATAGAACAGTTTACTTTCCAGAACGGGGTAACCAAGAATGCAGGTTGACTAATTAACCTAATGTCGAAAAGTGTAGGGCGAGTTAATTACCAAACAGTTACCTTGATCTGACAACTTTGGTTTAAGATATATTTTATATATGAAATAACGTATATACTAGCGTTTTAAAAATACATATATACAGTTTTATGCCACTACAGATTGGTAGCAAACCTTATATACATTCATTTGTGAACCAGGAACCGATTGTGTAAACAAATCTACGTCTGTATGAATAGATGATGTATGCATAAAACGGGGAAGTTCAATTGGTGGGGGAGGGGAAGATTACAGTGTTGTTTCTGAAATTCTTATTTGGAACAGTGATTAAAGTTATATTAAGATTTGACCTAAAGAACAAAATTTAGAAAAGAGATATGTCGCACTATACACCCACTCCCTAATTTGAAACAAAATAAAAAAGTTTGTAAATTTTTTTATCAGCTGAAACAAACAGAATAGAGGTCACGTACATGTACATGAAGCATTGTGTCATGTTGTAAATTTTGAATTTACCGGGTGGAAGTAATTACAAATCAACAACATGACAACGTTGTCATATTGTAAATTTTGTATTTACTGCCATCCGGTAATTTCAACATTCACAACATGAAACAATGATTCATATTAATGTAAACAGTTGCAATAATTCCCCCGCTTGCACGGGATATCACCTAGTTATGAAATGTTTTTGATAATGAACCGTAAGAACATCACAACGAGTTAAAAATTTTACAGTTGAAATGATACAAAAATTTACAGGCTATCAAAATTGGCGTTATGATAAAATAATTAAAACAAGTGATGAGAAAGAGAATATTTCAAACCTAATGAGTTTAATGTTTTATTTTTCTTCGTCGAAGCTCGGGTTTAAGTAAATTACACAACTCAGTGCAACAGATTTACATATCATAAGGGATTCTAAATGTGTGGTATGAATTATGAAATGGTTACAATGTATAAGTTAAACCAGGTCTTTACCTTTTTACCAACAAAAAAACCATCTCCGCCATTATTTTCCTTTAAAATGTCCTCCAACAAACTGAAAAACTGAGGAAGCTTGATTTCTTCCATATCCTTTTTTAGTTCTGCCTTTTTGGTGTCGTCTTTTTCATAATAAAGTGTTATGAGGTTCTTCAAACAATCTTCGGCAGCTCCCATGATGACGTCAACACGAGTGTTCTCGTCATTATTGTCCCCGTACAACCCTAAAGTACGAATTGAAATTCAAATTTAAAAAGTACTTAAATTTGACATGTGCAATAGAAAAATGATTCACCACTTATACATTTTTATATTCTGTTCCCAGGATGATCCGACATAAAAACTTAGGAAAAACAATTGACAGTTCGAAAGGTATTCCGGGTAAGAAAATTGTCATACAACGCTTTTGCATAACAGAATATCAAAAAAGTTGAAAAAAGTAAAAATAAGAGAATTTGACAAAAATAACGCCTTGCAATTTTTTATGTGAATTTTTAATTTGGATTGTAGGATGCATTTTCAGGAACGTTCTAAATCAAGAAACATATACCAAATTCCCTGGCTACATATCTAATGATGGCTCCGGACTGAGGGATAAGGCGACCATCTACCTGAAGACACGGCAACTGCTTCTGTGGTATTGCTGTAAAAAAGAAATCAATTTCAAAATCAGGAACACTCTGGGGTTTTTTTTTTAAACCGCATCCTTTTATGTATGAAAAGACCTACGTTTATGAAAATGTCTGCTTTATGACTTGAGAACTCGGCTATCGGAAAAGAATTATTCATTCAAAAAAATATGTCATTTAATTTCCAACAAGAGCTGCATTTAATCTGCATCACAGTTAACAATTTTATGTGATGTGTGAAATAAAATTTGATATTTTTTGTTAGTGCTTATTTATCATTTTTAACAATTTTTCATGAATTTGATAGGACAATTGTTGTGCACTAAACCGGAATATATTGTATACTACCATAACCATTTAATGACACTAGCGCACCACTGTCTCCTAGGCAATTCACCGGGCATCGCTCAGTTGTTGATTAAAATCGATAAAGAGCGTATTTGAACACGATCATGCAATAGGAGAAAGTTGAACTTAATGGAAAAGTCTTCATTATTCTCTTTTATTTTTTTTTATTTTTTATAAAATACATTCATTTCGTGACAAAAAGAAGCGTTGTACCATTACAAGCGACTATCATTATCGTTGTAGAACTGTTAATCTACGAAAGCAACCGCAGTCGAGTTGATTTAAAGTCCCTGTGAAGCTACAGTTCTGCAGCTACTATCGATGAAGTTGTGTATATACATTGGCAAAACTCAAAACCAACATATCAAAACAGTAGTTGATACTCGTCATTGTGCAAGTATTTGATAGTTGTATTTGCGATAAGTACCCAAAGGTCAACTGGCTTAATTTCAACACACGTCTTATTTTCGGTCACTCTTAAAAACCTTAAGAATAAACTTAATTTTTCTTTTCAGCAAATAAAGATTTCATCCAAATAAAATTTATTAACTGAATTTGCAAAAGTCTAAATTGACTGAATAAATAGGTATACATATGTACATACTCGGTTTCACGGTTTGCCATTCTTCCATTGATAATCTCTTGTCCTCAAACGACTGTCCAGCGGCCGCAAAGGCCAAACGGATGGCCTCGGCCCTCCCCTTAGCGTCAAAGTACATCAACTTGTATACCGGCATCTTGTTAACTGTCTTGGTAGCGTCTAGTGTAAACCCGGTGGATTACAGGTAATATATATACCTGAACAGACGAATGTCCTAAATATTTACTCTTCTAAGTACAGGGTGACGCAAAGGTTGTCGGAAGTACCTGTTCGTTCTTTATACCCATCATCTTGCAGAGCACTAATGTACTATTGCAATTGTTTCCAAGCTAGGACACAAACGCAGTGTAAGACATTTATTTGTTCACATACCATGAATGAAAGACATATAAATGAAGCAAGCATAAAGATGTGACAAAGCAAATATTCGGGTCAATTACTAGAACGCTAGGCGAGTTATTGATTCCAATCGTAACACTTATCAGATGTATTTATAAACGTAGAAATCGGAAATGCAGACGTTGTATACATTATTTATTATTCGTTTGTAGAATACCATATTTTCACAGATGTCTTAATAACTGGTATCTGTCAGGGCTTAATCCATGTGTTACATCACTTTTTTACAATAAAGTTTTCTACAAAAATGCCATATAAAGCAAATTTATTTTAGACAACTATTTGACAAAACAAAACAAATATCTTTCAATAAGCGTGGCATAGTTACTTAATAATTCAAAATTGTTTTATCCCAAGGTTAACGTTTTCTAAATCATTTTTTTCGCACATTCAACATAATTGAACAAGAAAAGAAATGCTTGATTTTATATTCCATTCATAAACAATCAAAACAATCTGGTGCCTATCTCTTTCTCCCTCACATTCACACAAACATTCATTTATCATTTTTTGTAGCTTTCTCTCCTCTCCTTGTGTGGTGTTGTTATTTCACTTTATTTTTTGCAAAGAAAGTTTTTGACATTTGGAATGTTTCTAAATCTCTGCATAAATGCATTCAACTTAGGAGGCATGTTGATCACGTGATCTGAGAAATATTCCGGTATGACATCCAACACATTATACAGTACCGTCAACGCGGATCCCGTATTTTCCGCGCACCCCCGCGGTCCAAATTGCAACGCGGTTTAAGACAGGTGTCTCAGGTAAAACCGCGTACCCCCGCGGTAGAGTCGTCGTGCAAGTCAACACCGCCGCGGTCTTGACGATGAAATTACAGGTGAACAAAAGTATCGGACTGAAACGCGAGTTATCTCCCTCGACTAAAAAATAATTGACAGCTACAGTAACTTGTATCATTTAATTTAATGGAACTATCTAAAGTAATATACGATATATTTTTAAGATGTTAAATTTATAGCGTGTGTTTAAAATATTTCACAAATGCTATTTCATTCAGTTACTTGACGATGTATTTTTACAATCCATTCAAATTGACGTAGCCTATTCAAAAATTGATAAGTATGCTTGTCAGTCGAATTATAATTTCTTTTTTTATTCAGTCTTATTTGATTGTGAAGAAGCATTGAAACTTTTCTGTTGAATTTACGTTAACTGCATACCGGCGGTAAATTAAATTAATGAAATTATTTTGCCGATCTATGTCCCTACGATCGAATTTCAACAATCTTTCAGCCAGTTTGCAATCGTATTTTAGAAAACGATAATGTATTGATCATATTTGTGTTTTGTATGTATTTTAAGTTCTTAATCTACTTGTTCATGGGCAAGGTTTTCTGTAAAAGTTATATAATACACGGTCTGAATAACAGCGCGCTAACCGCCTATCATGTAAGAATATTCAAGAAGCGGTTTATGGCAATAAGGACATCGGAGTTAGATTGATAATATTAAAATAATTAGTATTGTTCTCTTATTCTAACCTTATATGCTTGTTATATTACTGATGTCTCTAACTCGATCATTTAAAGTGTTATTCTTTACAAGAAATGGAAGGAGGTAATTAATTTGCATCACAAAGCAACATTGAGCAACATTGGAAAATGTACATGTTATTAAATGCATACATCTCGAAATACTTTTAATAAAATCAAATCCAAACTACTTATGTATACATTTCCCTTCTTGAGTATATTTATTATTAGTCGTGATCATTTCCTGTGTATATTGATTAAAAAACCGAAGGTAGAAAACGACATGCCCTAGGGGTTTTCACACCTATTCAAGACAAAAGAATAACTCTTAATTGCGTTAAATACGCTTCGCCTAACCGTAAAACACCGCACATTTTCTATCTTACAGAAGTGGTTTTTTGATTATTATTAGTGTCGTTGATCCATGATTCTATATGATCTTTATGTGAGAGAGAGAGAGAGAGAGAGAGAGAGAGAGAGAGAGAGAGAGAGAGAATGTGTTTTATGCGTAATTATACGTACATTCATTTGAAATATACTAATATTAAATATTCATAAGATTAGTATTCATAAAAGATTATGGACAGGTACATTGTGATTTAATCCAACGTGCAGTTTCAGTCTGAGTCCACGTGCTACATTTGTCAATCAAATCAGCCCGCGAGCTTCACCACGTACTCCTTCCATGATAACGGGAAAAAGTTTCGTTTTCAAGTTAAGAAAAAAAAGATATGTGTCGTACAATAAAGTATTTAACACTGTTTGTGATGTTTAATCTAATGCTTGACACTGTTTTTGTGAAGTTTAATTTGTATACTACGCTGTTTAAAGAGAAAACTCTCTCTCTCTCTCTTAGTTTTTTTTTTTGGGGGGGGGGTCTTAAACACGTTTAACAGTTTAAGAAGGCAATATTTATAGTTACTGATAGTTTAATTGTTTGATATACGGGTAGAATTCCTGATGGTCACTCGTTACATGTACATGGATTATCCACCTGCCTCAAACCTGTGTATTATGTGCGTTCAAGCGTATAGTGATTTCCTGTCTGTGCGATGGTTTCACACCTTTGTGGAAAACAATTGGGACTAAAGTCAACTACTGTTTACTTTGACAGGCATAAAACGTTGAAGGGTGGCGGGGGGTTTCGATAAACATTATTTGCAGTTGATACTACATATGTGTAGTAGCTTCATATCCAACACAAATAAAATGATATCAATATCATTTAATATTTTAAGGATAAAGCAAAACTTTCATATTATGCCGTTGATCGTAAGGTAGCGGTCATCCTGTAGCATGTGCTTGTCACGGACTAGGTTAATTGTCTTGAGCATCGACAGCCTCTCTCTCTCTCTCTCTCTCTTTCTTTCTCTCTCTCTCTCGTTTAGTTTTGTATTGAAGGTTTTAAGGTATTTTAGCGGAGGGGGGGGGATCTTAAACATTGTAAAATGAACAATTATTTATTGTTACTGTTAGTTAAATTGTTTGATATACGGGTAGATTTCCTGATGGTCACTCGTTACATGGACTATCCCCCTGCCTCATTCCTGTGTATTTCGTTCGTTCAAGCGTAGAGTGATTTCCTGTCTGTGCGATGGTTTCACACCTTTGTGGAAAACAATTGGGACTAAAGTCAAAAACAGTTTACTTTGACAGGCATAAAACGTTGAAGGGGGGGGGGGGTGCGATAAACGTTATTCGCAGCTGATACTACATTTGTGTTGTAGCTTTATATTGAACACACATAAAATGATATCAAGATCATTTAGTATTTTAAAAGTAGAGTAAACTGTTCATATTATGCCATTGACCGTAGGTAAACGTTCACCGTGTAGCATGTGCTTGTCACGGACTAGGTTAACTGACTTGAGCATCAAGAGACTGTGCCGTAAAAATGCTACAATTTGTTTTGGATTAAAAACATTTTTGAAGTCGGAAATGTTTAAAATCATTAAAAAATCGGGAAGAAATATTTTATAGTTCTTAACCTCTCATTCATGATTACATTATGTAAAAGATTAAATATTTTTGAAATAATAGCTATATCTACAGTTACATGAAAATTGTTACGGGTGCAGATGATTCTTCAAAAAAAAATTTCTTTAAAATAATTGATAACGTGCATTAAATACGTAATCATTTTATGTGAAATGAAAACAATACATCAGACACGGCCAGTATAGAATGACTCTCTGTTTGGTGGCCGTCTTTTTGTTGAATAGCGTACAAGTAAAAATCTCCGATCACCTTCTCTAACGGTAGGTCATACCGCCGCGGTTTAAACATGGCTGCAGCGAGGACCGCGATGAATTAACCGCGATGGTGTAACGCGGAAAGGATTAGCTAACCGCGGGGGGAGCGCGGTTAAATACGGGATCCGCGTTGACGGTACTGTACACCTGCATATCTGCGATGGATACCTGCGAATCACAATAACATTTATACATGAAAAATTAATAATACTGCACGGTGAAATTTATACATAAAAATATCAGTGTATCAAATTGTTCTAGTATATTTGTAATTCAGTAAATAATTTATCGAAATCTGCAAAAAAATATTTATATCATGTAAAAGATGTCGAATATTGTGTATGTACTTGTCTATACCTAGGTACGGATTGTCATTGGATTCAACGATTCTAAAGAACACAACTCTAAATTGTTAGATGTTATTTTCAATTTACTTTACTTTATATATCTTAAATTGTGTTAAAACACACCTATCAATAAAAAAAGAATATTTGCAAAACGATGAATCATATTATACTAATATTAAACCGATAACCAATAATATTTTCAAATGCTCCCGATCACGTCATGCAAAATCGGAAGTTGTTAAACCTCGTGGTCATTTTAAGACCATATAAATCTTCTTAAAAGAAAGAGCTTTATATAAAGATATAGAAAAAACATTCAAACTTTAAAGTTAAAATTGATGGATTTTCTCTTTTTCAAATAAGATTTAATAGCTTAGCAAATCAGTTTTAAAAACTAAGGCATATCTAATGGTTAATTTTGTTGACCAACTAACCTCCTTAAGGTCGGTCGCGGGTTTCAAATCTTGCGCCCTCTGCGCATGGTATTGCGCATTACTGTCGCAAAACGCAAATGCGGAGTAAAATGTTCAAATATTCAGGTTATCGTGTAACGTTTTTATTAAAAAAATACTTATCATAAAAATTATTTTTAGTGAAATGAATCATTAGAATAATATTCAGAAGTATTTTAATCATGTCGCCGCTTCTAAAAACTCGACGTTATCCACGTCGGAGTCAACGTCTTACGATGACGTCAGTTGAGACTTTGACGTAACAATTGACAAAAATAATTAACGTCTTGCATTTTTTATTGCAGCGTCAATATAAACAGCAATTTATAAAGTTCACCGGGATATGAAGTTGGTTGGTCACGTGATCAAATTTTGTGAAGCCCGAAGGGCTGCTCAGTTAATTTGACCACGTACCAACAATCTTTACATCACGGTGAACTTTTTATCATTGCTGTTTATTACTTATATATACGTTTGAAAAAGACAAATCGTTCAGAACAGTTAAAATTACCGAGATTTTATGTTTACAATAATCCAAGCGACAAGCGATAAGCGCGTGCTATGATCAGTGTGATGTCATGAAAAAGTTCATACAGAATTGAACGTTTTCGCTATTCTATAGGTTCATATAAGGAAACATTTGCAAATGTAAATATTTAAAATTAAAAATATATTTTGCAAAATAAAAGCAATTGCGCGATCATTTCATGTTCTGTGTGAGTGGAACTTAGGTATCTTTTTTGTCTATTACAAATAAAATTAATTTGATTTGTAAACATCCTTTTATTCTATACAATTCTATAAATTATGAAAAATGGCTGGCACGACACGTTTATAGGACCAAACTATGAGGGCGGATAGCATAAAAACTTTCCGCTCAATTTCGTTTTAATTTGGCACAAAGTTAACTTATACGTTATCCTTCCATCGCTGAAAATTAAAGGAAAATCGTATTTTGTATTTTTTACATATGAAATTGAAAATGAAAACCCCCTTTTCCCTATATAATCCTATATAAAATGTCGGGGATGATTCGGAATACGACCAAAATATGAGCGCAGTAAACAGATAAACTATCCGGTCAATTTACTTTATATTTTGCACATAGTTTACTCATATGTTTACCTTTCACTTAAAAAAAATAAATTGAAACCATTTGTTTGAAACATTCTCCCCCGAGACTCCTTAAATGGTTTTGAAATGAAAAGACTCATAAAAACATCAGATAAAACTTCTTATGATAACGATTTTAGTGAATTGCTGTAATACAATAAGATTAGTAAGTCAGGCAAGTACATGCAACATAAACATTTATTACTTAATTGTTGTGTAACACGATCTTAAGAATTAGTTTAACATCATGACATGCCAGGTGGAATGCATTCTGGTATATGTTACATCAAAAATTAACAAACTTAGCAAAATTGAAAAACTTTGAAAAGCGACGAAGAATTTATTGCCGTCCTGATTTTCCTTAAGGGGTTTTCTCCAAACTCCCTAAAAATTCTTCCAGACGCCATGACAACATTTCCTTTCTTAAAACCTTTTTTGCCTCCTCTACTGTTTCGTTACAGAATAAACGTTCTATTAAGAATATTATGTCTTCAACAGAACCGGTAATGACGTCAATTCTTGTTCCACGTTTTTGCGTCCGAAATAACCTAAAGAAAATTCATAACTTTTTTGTAGACTCTTAGTTCAATGAATTTGCATCCACAACAACGGTTATTTCAAAGTACATTTAAATGTCTTCATCCAATTAGATAATTAAGATGACAAAGACTGATCAAAATATATTATTATATTAAACACATCGGGGTTTTAATGTATCAGTAATGTCATTCAACAGAATCTCAGCATTTTTAAGATATACCGAATTCTCTGCCTAGGTATCGCAAAATAGCGTCACTTTGTGAATTAGAGTTCCATCTACCTCCAGCACAGGAAGTCTTCTATGAGGCATACCTGTTGTTGGAGAAAAGAAAAATGATTATTCATGCTATTTAAATATCTGGAAGGTTGGATAAAATGGTATACATGTTTGTACCAGTTGGGAAGGACCAGGGTACTATGAATATTTGCA
>WFKH01003881.1:40555524-40582116 GCA_016163765.1 Magallana hongkongensis | reverse complement strand
TACTGCAAACACTTGTTTATACATTCGTTTACATCATAAGAAGTTTTGACATGAAAAGTATGTAATGAAGACTGAATTCCATATGCTAGGTTATAAGAGGCTGTAAGTTTATATAACATAAATATAATGTTTTTCAATATTTTGATAATATACTTCATAGTCTAATTTAAAAACCAATGATATAAACAACATTCAAAATACTATAGTATGTAAAGTAAGAAAGAACATGTTTATGATTATTCATACCCATCATTTATAATTAACATTTTGATTTTGAAACACGCTTTAAAAAATAAAACCCTAAACTATTTTGATGAATATAGCAAATTATGTCTAAATATTAGAATAACATTCAGGGAAAAAAATGATAGTTTTGATTAGATTGATAAAGACTAGTTTGATAAAATTAAATTTAACAACCATCGTTTGTTTAATACTTAGTACATTTGAGTTAATCTTTATATCGGGTTAATTAAAAGCCACAGAAATACTTAAATCACATGCTGGCGTACTTTTGTTATACTTAAAATTCATTCGTAATGTCCACCTCTACTCGTGTATTTTAAAAACTTTCAAGAATATATTAGAAACATTTAGCTGATTCCTAATGCCGTTTAATATTGATTCTATATAGAAATTTTATAACTGAGTTTGGCCAAACAAAGCAAACAGTTTTTTATATTCCACTTACATACGAATAAGCATTTATTAAAGCAATAAAGCATCATAAATTGGTGGCTGTAGGTAACCCTTTCCACAGTTACCTAGACTAACGATTGAAAAATTGCAAATATTATGTACTATAGAGGCAAATAATTAGGTTTTATCTATTTATAACGATAAAAGGTTAAAACCGATTTTTGTTATAATATCAATTTTTTTTATATTTTAGAAAAACTTCGCGGAGAAACTACAGTTTAAAAAATGTTAACAGAAATCGCTGAAAAATATATCAGCAATGTTATAGCTCACACGTTTAATATTTGACACCCGTTGCTATGGCGAGAATGCTAAGAAATAAGAAATATATAAGATTAACGTGATTTAAATACGTGGTCTTTCCGAAATTTTGCATTTCTTAGCAAATGTGTTTGATGTTATTGGTGAAAAATTGACTTAATTTTTCATTATCTAGCTACAGAAGTATTGTTCTGCAACATAAATTTGTTGTAGCTTTAAATATTTATGTGACATAGATAGTCACGCAGATATTCTTACTTGAAAAACTATTAGCATAGGTATTCATTTCAAGACAAATTAAATAGTGTGTAGTGGCCATCAAGTTTTAATGTTTACGTAAAGTAGATTGTCCAAATCGGCGGTATTTCTCACCATGGATCCTCATATAGCTTTAAAATCTTTACCCACGGTAACTATGGCAAAGAGACCACATAAAATCAATAAAATAGTTTTTAAGCGTTTTGACTTATCAAAGTATATCAAACTGTTAAGCGTAAATAATGTCGGTGACTATGCTTTGCAATCAAATTTTGATATCTACGTAAAACCTAAGTTCTTGAGCTGTTTGAGTGCACCTTTTGATATATCCTTAAAACAATTTATTATTTGTTCGTCAGCATTTAAAGGTTTTTAAATGTCGGGTACTTGCATTTGATCTACGACAGTCGTCAATGCTTCAAAATTGAGTCGTTTTCTCTTAGAATGTAATCATGTTACTGTAAATATTTTATTTCAAATCGCTCTTATTTATTGAATAGTCAAAATATAACAAATTTCAATGCGAGTGCTAAAAAGTGAAAAAAAAGTTTTTGAAATTCTATTTTAATTTAGCCCTATTGAACATCCTTATAAATGAAATAGATAATTCAAACCGAAAGCTGTCGTTATTAAAACTTATCCGTATGGGTACAAATTGTATATCTAATGATAAAAAGGACGTTTAAACAGGACTCAAACTAACAATACGAGACATTTCGCTCCATTCTGTTACACTAGTACAATAAGAAACAAGTCGGTTTAAAGTAGATAATTGATACGCTTCAGTCCCTAGTCCACCATGATAAGGGTCATTATATACATAATATATTGAGAGACATCTCCTGGCAGATCCTAGGAATCTGTCAACAGATGACAGGAGACCTCCAGGCTGCTATGATATCATACAATCAGTCACTCATCCATATTCATCATCATAGAATACAAACTGCTTCCCAAATGAGAATGCGCGTGTTTAAGAAAAGAATGAGACCATATGAAAATATTCTGGATCCGCATCCCATGGTGATCACTCTTGATACACTAACCCACAGCATTCTTTAGAAATAGTTCATTATGATAAACTTTAAAGTTCAAAAAATCAAACTTGGATGAAGTTGACAGCCTGGTCAAAATTGAGAATATTTTATAACATAATTTTTATCATTCTTTTCAAATGTAAAAACCATATTTCTACTTTCATAAATGTTTTGTCTGTAATTTCAATTAGTTGTTGCTACCGATGATACCAATGATCAGAAATCATAATGATTTTCTATAGACAATCAAGCATTTCATTGTTTAAATAAATTTCAAAATGCAGATTTTTTAAACTCTTTATAGATTAGTAATTTTTAACAATTTTGTTAGTCTTTATGTCTGGTCAATTGAAACTTATTACAATGCTTATATCGCTAAAGGACGTCTACATATTAATTTAAAAAAAAATCAGAATTTTCACCTTCACTGTTGAAGTCGTATAGTTTGAAAACTTTTAAGATAACAAGGTTGCGTTCAAGACCATTACAACTACCTAGCTTTATGTAGCCGTTATGATCTTAAACGATATGCTAGCTTAGCAATAATTAATTCATTTAAAGCGTTCAATAAGACCAATATCTAGTTACCAGGGTAGCAGATACTATCTTGAACGCAGCCCTGGAATTCCCTATTTATCTAAGTACATGCATGTACCATGTCTTTTAAGTTCTTTGAGGTTTTGAACCCAATAATCCATAAAAAGAGTTGCTATTCTTTCGTTAGCGTAAACAACTGACATGTTTTTAAAATGATTTAAATGTTCCACCTATTGTTGGATCTTTTAAAAGATTTCCTATTTTTTCGTTTGCATAATGAATAGACATATTTTAAATGGATTTTAAATGATCTTGAAAGACAGGCCTTTGCATGAATTGGTGGTCGTCAAGACTTCAAAATGGAGTCTTTTTCTCCAAATATGTAAGTTTATATATTTTACTTATTCGCCCTCATTAATTGTAGAGAGAAAAATGTTTTAAATTTTAATTTAGGTTGTATTTGGTGAAAAATGAGAAAATAAAAACTATTGAAATTCCAACTGGATTTATGCCTATTACACATCTTAATTGATCAAATTGAAACCGAAAGTTGTCATCATTACGGTTTATCCCTATTTAGAAGTACATATTGTATATTGAATGAAATAGGACTTATAACCCAGACATAAAATGACAATGTGTAGACTTGTGACTCTAGTCTTCTTACATTATAAAGAAATTAGGTTATATAAGTAGGTGATGAAGAATAAATACATCATTTATGATAGAATATAGGAGGGTGCAAGTTATTCCATATCATGACTAATTATGATATAATATAAGTCAACATATCTGATGTGGTCCTATTCATAAACCAGTAATACCAATGACATTATTTCTAGACTTTGTAAAAGCTCAGTTGAAGTTTAGAACAAACTTGTTCTTCGTCAACAATTTAAACCAAAGTTTCACAATCTTTATTTTGATAAATATTTAAAATGCCTCAAAATATTAGTATTTTCTGTATTTTTCAGTTTGTCGGTTTCTTACAATAGCAACTGCTTTCAATTTTCATTTTTAGCTCACCTGAGCTGAAAGCTCAAGTGAGCTTTTCTGATCAAAATTTGTTCGTTGTCTGTCGTCGTTAGCGTTGGCGTTATCGGCGTTGTCGTTGTTGTAAACTTTTCACATTTTCATCTTCTTCTCCAGAACCACTCAGCAGATTTCAACCAAACTTGGCACAAAACATCACTGGGTAAAGGGGTTTTAAGTTTGTTCAAATGAAGGCCCACACCTTCTTTAAAGGGGAGATAATTTAGAATTATTGAAAATTTGTCGGTATTTTTCAAAAATCTTCTTCTCAAAAACTATTAGGCCAGAAAAGCTGTAACTTGTATGGAAGCATCCTCAGGTAGTGTAGATTCAAGTTTGTTCAAATCATGGTCCCCGGGATAGGGTGGGGCCACAATGGGGGGATGGATTTTTACATAAGAATGTATAGAGAAAATCATTAAAAATCTTCTTCTCAAAAACTATTTGGCCAGAAAAGCTTAAAACTTGTGTGGAGGCATCTTCAGGAAATGTAGATTCAAGTTTGTTCAAATCATGGTCCCCGGGGGTAGGGTGGAGCCACAATGAGGGGGATCATGTTTTACATGGGAATGTATACAAAAAAACTTTAAAAATCTTCTTCTCAAAAACTATTTGGCCATAAAAGCTGCAACTTGTCTGGAAGCATCCTCAGACAGCGTAGATTCAAATTTGTTCAAATCATGGTCCCCAGGGGTAGGGCGGGGCCACAATGGGAGGATGAATTTTTACATAGGAATATATAGAGAAAATCTTTGAAAATTTTCGTCTCAAAATATATTAGGCCAGAAAAGCTCAAATTGGAGTGGGAGCATCAGATAGTGTAGATTCAAGTTTGTTTAAATCATGGTCCCTGGGGGTAGGGCGGGGCCACAACTGGGGGTGAATTTTAACATAGAAATATATTAGAAAATCTTTAAAAAATTTCTTCTCAAAAACTATTAGGCCTGAAAAGCTCAAATTGGAGTGGAAGCATCCTCAGATAGTGTAGATTCAAGCTTGTTTAAATCATGGTCCCTGGGGGTAGGGTTGGGCCACAATGGGGGATGAATTATTACATAGGAATATATAGAGAAAATCTTTAAAAATATTCTGGGAAAGTTTTCAGTCCAGAAAGCACTAACTTGTGTGAAAGCACGGGTTGTGCAGATTAAAATTTGATCAAACCATGATTCCCTAGAGAAAAGTGGGGCCAAAAAGATTGGGGGGGGGGGGGGTTATAAAGAAATAGAGAAAAATCTTCTTACAGGTACAACAACAAAAGGAGCTTGATATTTACCATAAAAATATGTGGAAAAAAAATCGTCAGATTTTTAAAATTTTTGAGCAAGATCTATCGTACTTAGTTGTCAAGATATTTTGATTTTGACACCGGAATGCTAATTTGATCAGAGTTAAGGAAATTGTTGCTCAGGTGAGCGATGTGACCCCTGGGCCTCTTGTTTTAAGTCTTAATGGACAGCAATAATAGTTGGTAAAAAATAATTTATGATTGGGATTTTGATTTGAAGAAATTGATAACTAAAATTTCTCTTTAGTAATCATGGTAACACTTATACATGCAAATACATATATAATTATATGCATTTCTTCGCATCTTTTTTAAACTGACAATTTTAATGACACATTGCACCTTGAAATGCCAAAATTGGTGTCATTACTCTTCATGGACCCTCATAAAAGCTTCAAAAAAACATTGTACCATCTCTTTCTCTGTAACCATGGTGACGGGATCATATAGCAACAATTAAATAGTATTTAACTCAACCAAGTCTACCAGACTGTGAAGTGTTAAAAAATTAGCTGCTATGCATGTCCATCAAATTTTTGACATGCAGTCTTTTTAATTTACATAGAAATAATGTAAAGGGTAATTCTTGAGGTGTTTAAATGAACCTGTGGATCTTTAAATGCATAAAGAATGAGCATATTTTAAAAGAATTATTTAAGTAGTCTTAAATAATTTGCTTTTGCATTCGATCTATGACGGTCGTCAATACTTTAAACCGATTTTTTTTAGAATGTAAGCTAATTAATGTGTTATTCTAAATCGCCCTCATTTAATGTTAAGTCTATCCGAGGCAAAGGTCTCAGTCTCGAGCTCTGTCCTGATATGGTTCTATGCCTATAGCATTAAATACAGGGCTGTATGCCTGCGGCTGACTCACTGTTCACCGTACCTGCTACATTGGCATCTCGAATGCGCTCCAATTTATACTAGCGGCATCCGGACTATCCTAGCACTGGCACACTATCTTACCTACTATCTTTATATTAATCTCATTCGCGGAACCAGAAACTTTTTCGGGGGGATTTTGTTTGTCGGGGAGGGGGGGTGTCCGAGACTTTTTTAATGTGAATTTGATAAATTTTAATATTCCAGGGGGGGGGGGGGGACCGAATCTACCCCCTCCCCTATCTGCGCATTTATATTAGAACTGTTACGGGGTTCGGTTTGTTTGAAGGAAAACAAGTTGTTGTTTTTTAAATTATTGGAAGTCTAGTAAAATGGCAAAATGCGTCAGCACAGGATTGAATCAAATGTAGAAAAATAGCTGAAGCCTTATTCAGGCTAAGTAGTTGTAAGTTAAATAGTCGAAGCCTTATTCAGGGTAATTGACCATGCTTTATTCAGGACTTGTTTCAGCGTTCCTTATTCAGAAAACTCTAGTTCTTATTCAGAGCTGAGTAATACAACGACTCTCCCAAAATCAACATAATTAGCATTTGTATATAGACAATAATCACGTGCCAATCAAAAAGAGACATCTATATAATTTCACAATTAACACAATTTAACGACTATAATTACGAAATTACATTTACATTGATAATAAAAGTATGTTTTATAATGTCCATAAAAAGAAAAGTCTATAATAGAACTAGGCCCGATAACTTCAAAGATAACACCCGTTTGGTGTCATACTATAAAATATTATCAGAACACCAAACCCGATTATTTGTCACGGAAGATGACTCGAGATTTAAACTGGTAATTAATTAGGGACTTGTTACTTCTTTTTTACATGAATAGAAACTAGATTCTAGATAATGATGAATGAATGCATCACTAATGATGGATTATAAAAGGGTGTTAGATTAATATTTTTAAAAAAAGTATATATGTTATTATCTTACATATACATGCAGGTAACTCAATTCAACATCTTTTTTATGGTCCGATTGATAAACCAATGATGTAAATACCATTCAAAATGTGTTCTCTCTAAATAACCTAATAATAAACCAAAACTTGTTTCATTTTGCACTTCAAGTGTTCATTTCATTGCTCCTTTACATCATAAACTAAATGTCATATTATTAATAAATGAAAGAAGTAAACATAATTTCTATATTTAAAAGTCCATTAGAATGATGATAGAAAAAAAATATCAGTAAGGATATCTATCTTCTTTTTTAAAAAAGTCTTTTTCATTGTACATTCATTTACCTAAAATTGTAGATGTGAAGGAACGCAGTCCATGTCTAAAGCAGTATTTGGGAAACTTATTCGAGATCTGGGAACCTCAAAACAAGTGGCTATAAGAAGAGAGACGGAGGATATCAGAGAGATGGTGGACAGACGAGAACCTACTAAATACTCTAAAATGTTGAGTGGAAGTAAAAGAGAAGGATTAAGAATGGAAGGTTCAGACATCGACTACATGTACTGGTTAAACAACCACCGAGTTATCAATGACAGATCCCAAGATAAAAACTACAACACGGCCAAAACAACATTGATATTTGCTGACATTTCTAGAAGCCCACCAGGATTCACTTTACTTCGATTATTGACACCGTCAAAAAATAGAGAAATCCTATTATCACGTTTCAAAATGAGTAACGGCAAAGTCTATATTTCCAGTTCTATATACAGAAAAACCACGTTACCCCAGATATTTCCTAATTCAGCTGTACATGGACCGTGTAGCAGTGGTGATTTAGCGGGTACAGAATATGACATTGCCATGTGTTTGGTTTCTGATTTTTGGCCTCCGTCTGCCTCCTCCTGGATCAACAGATGTCGATCATGGCCTGAACCTGAAGTAGTGAATGATATAGTCAGGAATGGTTGTCATTTTGTAGCAATAGGACACCCATTAGGATTACATGAAAACGAAGAATGGAGAATCTCTTTTTCTAAGGCTGAACAAAAATGTGTCTATGCAATGAGCCACTGTCAGTTTTTAATTTATGGGTTATTAAAACTGTTTTTAAAAGAAGTTATAAATCAACAATCGAATGAATTAAATGGACTTTTATGTTCTTACCACATGAAAACAGCCGTCTTTTGGACAATTCAACAAAATTTGCTATCACACTGCAGTCCACAAAATCTTCTGACTGGTTTCTGGACCTGTTTTAAACTCCTCCTTAAATGGGTCTATGAAGGGTTTTGTCCCAACTTTTTCATTCCAGAAAATAACATGTTTTTGACAAAAGTTTACGGGTCAGCGCAAAACAGTTTGTTTGTAAAGTTACATGAATTGTACGAAAAAGGGTTGGCTTGTCTTTTACAGACCTCTATCGGGGTCTGCATCGATCTCGCCCTTAACAAACCTCAGCTTCGGTTTTGTACAGATGAGAATGAAATCAGAAATGAAGTTGATTGTGACTTGGAATTTTTTAATGAATGCTATTCTCTCATTGGTACCAAAACCGTCATTCCAACAGTAGAAGAGTTGATCTATTCACGCCTTACACAGTGTCAGATTGCCACATTACAAAACTTTACATCTTGCACACTTCAATTTTCTGCTTTTAAATTACACAACACGGACACTTACAACAATGTTAACAAAAGCGCGTATATTACTATCAGGAGGTCTTCTAACATGCTTAAATTTGCTGCCAAGTTTGGATGTGTTTCTGATATGTTGTATGTTGTCTTGTATTATTACAAGACTTTCAGATACAGAGAGGCTTTATCTGTTTTAGAGATGACAAAGGCCAAGTTAGCAAAGCCATATCTGATGTATGAGGGGCGTGTAGACAGTGATAGATATAGTGCGGTTTTAAGTGGAAAGTCTTGGTCTACAAAAATGAGACATGCTGTAGCCCGTGATGTCATATTTGACAACAGTATCTGTTACATCAATGAACTAATACACGAGCAACAGTCTTCTCTACAACAAAAATACCATACATTAGAAATCCCGTTGTTTGTAATGTTACACTTTTTAGAGTTTTTATGTTACAGACATATTGATACGACATTATCAAAGGCAGCTCTGGATGCGCTTCAGTCCCTTGTCCATCATGATCAGGGCCATTATGTACATGTTATAATGAGAGACATCTCCTGGCAGATCCTAGGAATCTGTCAACAGATGACAGGGGACCTCCACGCTGCTATAATATCATACCATCAGTCACTCACCCAGATGCATCATCACAGAATACAAACTACCACACTCATGAGAATACTTTTCTGTATTTGGCTTAGTCAACCTCGCATCAACAACTGACTGAGCATTTTGAACTAATGTCATGTGCCTGATTAAAAAGCCAATAATATACAGTGTATTATTAGTTTAACTAAACACGTTGTGATAATTTGACAACCATTCTCCTGAAGTGGTAATAATCGAACTGGTATCAACAAAAATGCGTTGCTTAATAACAGAGAGTTAATAATACAATTAAACTTGTATAGGTTACACATCCTTTTCCAAGGATACACCTTCACTATAGTTGGTGCCAGATCCACTTATCTTAAATGTGTTTCATTGCAATCGTCCAGGTAATTTGTTATTTGTAATCAATTAACTGCAAAATAAGTCACAAGCTGATATAATCCTTATAAAATCAAAACTTATCCTGCTACGTGCATCTCATAAATTTTTGAACCTAGTTGCACTACTTAAAGCTGAACACCGCTCGTAAATAGGCACCGTCACACAGGTACCTGGTATATAAACCCTTCGATTTCGTTACACCCGGTTGCACATCTGAAACTCGTGGCCGATGTGTAGTGTTACTTTCGTTGTCTTTGGATTTTTATGCATTTATTTCTTATTTATGTGCATATTATGTTTGTAAATAATGCATTGACCAGTTCATTTGATGTTAGTAATCTCCTGGTTTGAAAAAAGTGCGTAAAACTTGATAATTTCATCGCGACCGAGTAACACGGCGAGGCAAGATGTACGTCCACACAGGTGAGACCTCTACAGCGATATACTTTGAACTGTTAAGAGGTTTGTGGCTTATATAGGGGTGTAGGGAGAGCGGTGCTGAAAGAGAAATATGGCGGACAGTGCCTATTTACGAGCGGTGTTCAGCTTTAATTGGAAAAATCAGAAATGGTGTTTCGTATCAATGTTTGGCTTTTGTGTTTATTAAAAGCATATTTAATTAAACACAAAAGCATACATATCGATACGAAAAACACACATTATTTTTATTCATTCCTTTCCGTATCAACATTAAAGAGATGGATTTAAAGTGTACTCTACTCTACTTTTTTAGAAAATAATTAGACCCAGTCTTAGACTCACTCTTGATACACTAACGCACAGCATCCTTTAGAAATAGTTCATTATGATAAACTGTGAAGTTCAACAATTCAGATTTGGATGATGTTAACAGCTTAGTCAATATTGAGAATATTTTGTATTATCATATTTTTCATTTTGTCCAAATGTAAAAGATGCATGTTTTTACCTTCATGAATGTTTTGTAAATAATGTTTCTACCGATGGTAACTTTTGAACAGAAATCATGATAGTTTTGTATAGACAAACATATCTTGTTTGTCTTTACAAAAATGATAATTTTGTAGAGACAAGCTTATTTTGTTTGTCTATACAAAATTATCATGAGACCTGTTCAAAATTTATAACGATTTCTGTTCAAAAGTTATAACTTTTGAACAGAAATCATTATAATTTTGTATAGACAAAATATCTTGTTTGTCTATACAAAATTATCATGATTTCTGTTCAAAAGTTATCATCGGTAGTAACATTATTTACAAAACAATTATGAAGGTAAAACATGGTTCTTTTAATCTTTACAAATCTTTTGTCATAGAAATATATCCATCAAATTGTAATTAAACCATAATGTAAATATAAGCACAACTATATTTACATATTGTTAGATCATTTTTAACTGTAAAAGTTAACCACAAAATGTTGATTTTAAAACAAAATGATTATGCAAAGTAATTTTTTATCAATAAAGTTGTTGGAGGAATAAATCGTGTTGTTGACTTGAAATAAACTGTATATATAGTTTGTAGTCGTTCTGATCTATTGGACTTTGTTTTTGTGTATGGTGGATGATTGATTCCATTGAATAACCAGCTAAAACGGTGTATAGTTTGGGAGTTTCAATATAAATCTAATTTTACCCCTGGATCTATAAGGTACAAAGAAATACAGGAATATATCTTCAAATAGGTCTATATCCTACGGAAAAATACCTTAACTCAAATATTCATCTGTTATGATCTCCTTTTTTTGCAGAACTATTTATCATAAGCACTGTTTAATTTAGTTCTTTGCAGGTATAAATGTGCATCAAAGTGTTGAATTTCAATGAAGTGTCACAAATGTATGACTGTCAGTTTATGATAGACGAGTAACTTCACTGTAAATATTACTTCCACAATATATGGAGTGGGAATGTCGATACATCAAAAGACCTATAACTGCAGGAGTCTCACAAGGCTCTGTTTTGGGTCCTTTTTTAAGTTCTCCTTTATATTAATGACTTATCTAATAATCTGGTTAACAAAACAAGATTGTTTTCGGGTGATACCTCTTTGTTAATAGTTGTAGAAAATGATGTCAACAGAGCAGCATTTTCATTAACAGCTGATAGATATAATTGATATATGGGCTTCCTAATGGGCTGTGGATTTCAACCCTAATAAAACTTGTAATATAATATAAATTTTTCAAGAGGGTCAAATAATCATCCAACTGTTCACTTTGGTTTTAATGGTAGTACTATTTATGAATCTAGAATCCACTGTCATCTTGATCTTATCTTCCAAAGTGATGCTAGATGGTTATGTTATATAAATGATATATATGAAACAGTTTGCTCAAGGTTAAACCTAATAAGAATGCTGAAACATGTATTACACAGGAGTGCATGAATTAAAATTCATTTCGCTTTTATTCGGCCAGTTTTGGAGCATGGTAGTATTGTATGGGATAATTGTTCACAAGAAAATTCAAATCTCTCATAAAACCAACTGCTCAATTTTTCAAGCAGTTCAACAATATATCAAGTCAATAAAAAGATTCTAATTAATACCCATGTTATTAATAATTTTGCATATCATCTTAAACTATACCTTAGTATACCTATATATGCACTCAATTCTTATACCATTTTTATTAAATATTTCATATGTAGTATTAATTATCATTATAATATTTTCTTATTTTCTATTGTTTATATGACCTTTTTCTATTATTATTTTTTATGTCTTTTTTTCTTTCTCTTTTCTTAATCCTATATTAATTCCAATTCCTTTAATGTTGCAATAAAATGTTTCATATTATATTATGAACTAATTATATAATATACCTATTAAACTAATATACTTATATAATTCAAATGTAAATGAAATATCAGTTTAACTTTGATCCTTGGGAAGAGGACTTACATAGGCACTGCCTGATGTCCAATCCTATTATGTACTTATTTGCATAATAAAATATTTGTTAAATTATCTATAGGATTAAAACAGGTTTTAGATTCATATTTTTATATTTAATAATTTTGTAAATTTGACACAATGAATAAAAAAATACTTCTACTAAAAAAAGATTTATTTCTCATAATATTTATAATCATTTTAGTCTTTCTTACAACCAATTGATACCCACAATTTTGATGGTAAACAAAATCGTAAAAACAATCGAAAATTTGAAATTAAGCAGCAAGTTTGTTCTCCTACTCTTTCCAAAGTAATGTTTCCATTATAAAATAGAAAAAAATCTCTGAAAACCAATATCCATACATATGCAGTTCTATAATCAAAGAAAAGCTAAGTAGATATGTAAAAAAAAACTGTTAACAAGACGTTCACCCCCCAAAAAAATTATTTGGTACATCATAAATTAGTGCAATAAAATTTGCTGGTTGTTAAACTTTGAACATATGAAATCATACACATTAAACGTTGATATAATGAGCGTCTAAACTATTACAAGTATTGAAGTTTTTAGAAACTTCTTTGTTTGGTAACAGAACAATAATTGGTTATTTATAGAAAAACAAATGTATTGTAAATCAATTAAATAACGTAGTACCAATCATGCGTATAATATTATATATAACTACATATATCAAGACGCTACAACAACGAGTTTCATTTTGTCTTTTTGTAGCATTTTACTCAATCGTGTGATTTGTTCGAAAATTGAATGGAAATTAATGTTTAAATTGACTTATTTCCCTGTTAAAAAAATCATTCGCTTTATTTTTTTCATACAAAATTAAGCAATCTGCAACGAGACTGCAACATGTAAAAAGTGCTAAATAAGGTCAACTATTAGGCCAACTGCCTAACGATAGACGGGGAGTAACTCTTGTAGTTTTTTCCAACGGTCACATTCAGAGCAGGATCAGTATGTTTAGGACACGCCTATCAGACACTTAGAGATTGTGAATTTTCTTGTTAACAGGGTTGGTATTCTTATCGTTAATTGCTTACTCATTTAACCATCACTTTCATTGCCGCATGTAACTAGGCTTAAGTGAATATTATTTAATCACGTTTATTGCAAATTATACTACTTTCGTTTTGAATCATATGTTTTGTATAATCAACTCAATGTACTAAAAAACGCAACTATATCAGCTTAATGATTTATAAATTAATTATTTATAAAATTATAAGATAAGGCAGTAGTTTTGAAATATGCTTCATGGTTTGTATCAACGTCTGACTGAAAAAAAAACTGAAGGGGGAGGCTGAATTTTAAGTGAATTTTATAAAGAATTTTTTTTTATCATCTTGTATACAAAGTAAATTCCTTACACTGTATAACTGTATGTTTGCAGATTTAAAAAATGCAAAACGTTTATTTATATCATTGAACAAAAGAAAAATACAAATCTTTAATTCTTTTTTTTAACAGAACAACCATGGATCCTCGTTCTCGTGCCCAGGATGTGCACCGATGTGACCTTTGTGAGACCGCCATAGTACACAGCTACTGTGACTTTTGCCATGTCAACCTATGCAAGCCCTGTGTTGTAGATCACATTTCAGATGGATATCTTAAACATGCAATTGTCCCTTTCATGGATCGTAGATCAACCCTCGTTTACCCGAAATGTAAAACACATCTGCACAAAAATTGCGAATTTCAATGCGAGGGCTGCAACAACATATTTGTTTGTTCTTCCTGCATTGCATCTAAACAGCACAAAGGACATAACTTTGTAGAAGTAACCGAAGTTTTCAATGCAAAGAAAGAAGTTCTTAAAAAAGACATTAAAGAGTTAGAAAATCATATCTCTCCTACTTATGAAAACATTACTCTGGAATTGGAACAAACTCTTGCCAGCCTGGATGGAGGATATGAGAAAATTACAGCAACAATGTCGAAACAAGGAGAGCAATGGCACAAAGAAATCGACATCATCATCAACAAAATGAAAACTGAAATCACCGAGAAAAAAATGCAACACAGAGAAATTTTACACAAACATTTGAATGAAATCAAACAGATACAGTCTGCCATAAAACAATCATTATTGGCCATGGGAGAAATCGAGAAATCCACAGAAGTATCTTCAACCATTGAATACAGCTCAAAGATCAGAGAGTTCAGCAAACTTCCACCCAAGGTTCAGGTATCAATGCCAACATTCATTCCAAAACCAATAGACCACGAGAAGCTGTGTAGTTTGATCACCCCATTATCTACTGTTACCGAAGAAAATCTCTTGTCACTGAACCAACCCAACGCTTCAGTCGAAAAACTGATGGATAAACCAGAGCTTGTTGCCACAATACATGTACAACTGAGCATGAAAAACTACGCAATGTTGCCTGTCATACTGAAGACAGGATATGGACGAGTGGAGAGACTAATGATATCAAATGCTTCAACATTCAAGATTCACTCCTGAAGACAATCAAGACAAAATCAGGTAATTGTCCTTTTGATATAGCTGTAGACTATGATGAGTATTTACTGTACTCTGACTGGCCAACAGGGACAGTGAACAAAGTAAAGAATGGACAGATAGAAGAGTTGATCAGATTACAGGGATGGGCACCTGGTAATCTCTGTGTCACCTGTACTGGTGATCTCCTGGTTACCATGTTCAGCGATGATAAAACTCAATCCAAAGTTGTCCGTCACTCGGGATCTACAGAGAAACAAACAATTCAATTTGATGGTGAAGGTAAACCTCTGTATTCAGGGAATTCGTCTAGTAAATACATCACTGAGAACATAAACCATGACATCTGTGTAGCTGACAGTGGGGCTGGTGCAGTAGTGGTGGTTAATCAGGACGGGAAACTCAGATGGAGATACACCGGCCATCCTCCACTTACTATGAACAAACGATTTGAACCCCTTGGTATCACAACAGACAGTCAGAGTCATATCCTGACAGCAGATTTGTACAACAATTGTATCCACGTTTTGGACCAGAATGGACAATTTCTGCGTTACATTGATAACTGTGATATTAAGAATCCTGTTGGTTTATGTTGGACAATAATGACAATCTGTTTGTGTGTGAGTATTTGAAAGGCAATGTAAAGAAAATCAAATATTTAAAGTAGACATCAATTGATAAAATGAGATGTGAATAAAACAAAAGTGATCATTCCTATATTTCTTTGTATAATGATCTTCATTGCTGGGAATTTTCATAAAATACATTCCTTATGCTTGTTAATTCTTTAATTCTATCCCTTCATTTATCATTAATTAAAGAATAAGTGAGTAAACTCGCATACCCCACGCGATCCCGCCATTACTTGACAATGTCAAATACACTAATTTTGAAAATGGAAAGGAATATTCATAAAAGCAATGTTTTTTGTGCTCAAACAATAAATGCACTAGTACAATTTAATTAACAATAACAATTAATTTAGAAATGTTAAGGGATTTTGTTTTAATATACAACATGCTATATTGTGGATTTCTATATATATATATCATACACAAGTACCTTTGTTGTACTATAGCATACTAGCAAATAAATCCATTCTAATTTTTTTTTATTTTACACTTGTATGTAAAAATATAATATAATATGAAATTAGATCAGACTAGATGTGTCGTAATGCAACAAATGCCCCTGCAGGCGGCCAAAATTTCAATTGCCAGATTTTGAATGTCATTTGTTTCTTTACAAACGTAGTTATGAATCCCTGAAAATTACTTAATATTTTCTTTTAACATGTTTAAGTTCAAGAGTTCAAAATCATCGGACCTGAACCAAATTCAAACTTGACCTGTATTTTCTAATAAATTAAACTTAAATGAAATATCAACTATATATATGCATCACTTTAAAGGTTAGAGAGCGGAAACTAAGAATTTCAGATTTTTTCCCCTAACTCTGTCAAAAATCACCGGACTGGAACAAAATTCAAACTCAAATAAGCTACATATGAAATATCAGCTCTCAGAAATATACATGCATCTCTTCAAATGCCTTGTTTCGGTAGTTTTTAGCAGTAATTGATATTGCATGAACTGATTAGTGTTGCAACGGCCTGTCTATACGAAATGTGTCGGGTTGTGAACATCCATGTAGAAGGCAGATCGTAGGTGTTTTGTCTTTGTCGAGGACTAAAACCATTTTTAAGTTTTAAAAAATCTATAAGAAAAAAAAAATGCAAGGAAAATACATTGCGTCCAGGATTTTGTCATCTTATTTTCCTCCACTCGACATCAGCAGAGACTTAGGCAGAACGTGACGCGTTATTTTAGTTCAAGGTGAACCAATCAAAATCAACAAAAGATTTCTTATACAAATTAATTTTGTAAAAATGTCTTTGCTATCGATCCACATTTGAACAATTTTTTACTGAAAAAACAAAAAACCAAGGTTTATATTCTTATTTAATATTTCAAACAGGATCATTTGTGTTTTTTGTTACCAAAGCAGCATTCAATCGACGCATTTAAAAAATTAGGTTTTCACCATTCATTTTTTTTTTAATTTCGATAAAAGATCACCCGTTTTTCCAGGGAAGAAAAAGGAGGACAAAAAAAAGAAAGAAAGAAAATCAATTCTTGGATGTATGAAACTGAATACTTGCTTTTGATATTAAAAAAAAAATCAGAAAGAAATCATTTGCTCTTGCATATGTACTTATTGGATTTGTAACTACATATAATACAATATTTGAATGTATGTTCACAAAGATTATAGTTTTGTTAATGTAACGATTGAATATTATTCCTCAAAATTGTAATTTACAATTGATATTGCTTGTATGCATTTTTTCATTTTGTAATAAAAACATAAACCATTTTAGACATATAAGTATTCAACAGCCAAACATGATTAAAAAAAAGTAAAGAATCTCGTTTTCAAGCGCAGGGATAGCGTTTATAAAATAACAGTTTGAAGGTTAAAATATTTCCTTTCGTTTCATCTTCATAGCTAATTGTGTTTTGTGGAATGACATGAAACCATAGAAATATTCTTACAACAATTAAAATATGAAATTTAATTGCGCTGCATGATTGAAATTTTTTTGGGGGTGGGGGTGGAGGGGGTCTTATGCCGGTGTAAAGAAAATAACAACCCCCTCCCATATAAATGATCCTCCAGCTGTAGCAAATTTGTAGAAAAATTGTATTATTTTGTAGAAAAAGGATCCTGCGTGGTGTTATACCCGAAAAAGAATAACCCAGTTTTAACAAATTTTAACAAATTTAAACTGTTTAGGAAGAAAATGCGCATGCTTAAAACATTTCAAAACAAGAAAAGCGGACCAGTCTGCTGTGATACATATGAAATAATGATTTTTTTTAAAAATAAGATATTACTGTTCAGTACTGCTGCTGATGAACTCCAATTTATACAGCCTTTACAATAATAATTTCATCTAAAAATCACTCCTTAGTTAATGACTTGAAAAAGAAAAAAATCAAACATCAATAAATATACATTTTTAAGATGTTTAAGGTATCATATTTTTCCCCGAAATTAAATTGAAATGCTTTTAAAACAAAAACTTAAAAATTCAAAACTTGTCTATGATATAAGTAAAACGTCATTTATATAAATATGAAATTGTTTGAGTTATTATACATTGATTAAATTTCTGGTCAAAATATTCGTCAATGATTAACATGAACACTTGATATTTTTTTCTCCAGACCTGTTTTCTTCCCCTTTTTCTTGTAACGCTTGTGCACTACACCTGACAGTATTTGTAGGTTACTGTCTAAAACAAAACACAAAATCCATTTGATATTGATTTTATTTTACAGCTGATTTACAAGTTCTGCTGATTTTAATAAGATGAAATATCTTTTAAAACCGTTTTCACTCTCTGCTATTAAATTTAGCAGCATATATTTGTTTGTATCGTCGGTATTTATTTATTTTCAAACAACTTAATCGAGAGGCAATTCAATTTTGTTTTCTCCTTTGTCGTATTTTAAGAATTAGAGAAAAGCAGAGGGGTTGGCAATGCAAATAAAATTAAAGGAACCCCCACAGTGACTTAATCAGATGTCATTTGGGGAGTCTGGTGTTCCAGAGGAGGTGTAGAAGTATCTCCTTTGTCATCGCCTTCGTTAGAGGAATTAGTACGACAAATTAAATACAGTGTATTTTTTTTCCAGTGATTATATTTACATTCATCACGTTATTTTGGATCTAAATATATGTGTATGCTGTAATATCAGCATTCTACTCCTCTCATCTCCAGTGACCAGCCTTTTTGAAAAATAATCGCTTTATGACATTATAATGGTTTTTACATGAAATCTAAAAGTTTTCACTGAAAAATCCACATCTTTCACATAATTGTTGTACAAGTTGTAGTGTAAAGAGGGGATTCTCTTGTGTTTAAGTTTTTTCTAGGTATGCAAATACATGCATCTGAATTAATGCATCGTTATCGTTTCGACTTTAGATAAGAGAAAAAAGCGAAATCCAAAGGTGCAAGATCTGGGCTATATGGGGGGGGGGGTAGATTTTCTTCTTTCACAAAATGACCTTTATAAGTCATTGTGATGTCATATGAAGTATCGTTTATTTTTATATTTTTATGCACTTAAAAGGTACATTTTTTTTAATACGGAAAAAATGCGTCCTATATCTGTATATTATAAGGTGCATTTAAAACATACAAATCTTTAAATATTTCTTAGAAAAATCTTGAAAGGTATCATGTGAATAATCGCACAATCGAACTTCTCCGCAAACCTTTCTAACAACTCGATAGATTATTATCATATTTGTACTCATCGATATAATAAGTAAATTTAAAATCTTGAAGCCGTCTAATGCATCCATGTCCGCCATGTTGGATAGTCCTGATCCTCATTAGATCGAAAGTTGGACTCGATATAAACTCGGGTTTCAACTCTCGCTGTTTATTTCAGAAACTAGCGACTAGATACTGAACTCGAGTTCCAGAAGAAAACGCTTTATATGTCTGATTTGATTCTTAAAAAAAAAAATTGTAAAAACTCTTTATATCAAAATTAATTTTAATTTTAACATAGTATTTTTTATTTTTATTTTTGAAGGAACGTTTATTACTTACACCTGATGTTCTTTTTTTTAATGTAAAAAAGGGGAAAACAACTATCAAATATTGCAAGAGTACACACAACAATATGAAGTAATATACAATTGTATTTGTTGTTTTTTATGGGGAAAAAATCATGGAAAAGTACATACGCATCTCATTTTCATTCTTAATTTCGAAATTCTAATTTACTGTTCATATTGTTATAGACACCCTCCATTTTGGAGAGTACAAAGAGTTATTTTTTCTGTTCGTCTTAACTTGTGCTTCCGCATCAAGAGGTTGGTATCTAGAGTGAAAACTCGAGTTCCAGGAGAAAACGCTCGTAAATATTGATACACTACAACAACGAGATTCATTTTGTCTTTTTGCAGCATTTTCATTTATCGTGTGATTTCTCTTATTTAGAAAAAAAATTGAATTGATATTTTAATTGAATTATTTCTCTGAGAAAAAATATATGTGCTAAAACTCTTCGATAAAAAATAAGAAATTGCTAAAAGAGCTAAAATAAGGTCAAAGGTCAACTTAACTGCCAGGCAATGGCGATAACGATGGACGGGGAGTAACTCTTAGTTTTTTTTCCAACTTTGATCAGGTGGTTACGTTCAGAGCAGGATCATTCATGTTTGGGCCACGTCGCCCATTAGAAAATTAGATATTGTGATTTTCCTCTTAACAGGGTTGGTATTCTTATCGTTAATTGCATACTCATTTAACCATCACTTACATTGCCATATGTAACTATAAGTGAATGTGATTTAATCACGTTTTATTACATATTCTTCTACTTTCGTTTTGAATTATCAAGTATGTGAATTTTATAGAGATTTTTATTTAATCATCTTGCATACAAAGTAAATTCCTTACACTGTATAACTGTATGTTTGCAGATTTAAAAAATGCAAAGTGTTTATTTATATCATTGAACAAAAGAAAAATACAAATCTTTAATTCTTTTTTTAAAACAGAACAACCATGGATCCCCGTTCTACTGCCCAGGATGTACACCGATGTGACCTTTGTGAGACCGCCATAGTACATAGCTACTGTGACTTTTGTCATGTCAACCTGTGCAAGCCTTGTGTTGTAGGTCACATTTCAGATGGATATCTTAAACATGCAATTGTCCCTTTCATGGAACGAAGATCAACCATCATTTATCCGAAATGTAAAACACATCTGCACAAAAATTGCGAATTTCAATGCGAGGACTGCAACAATATATTTGTTTGTTCTTCCTGCATTGCATCTAAACAGCACAAAGGACATAACTTTGTAGAAATAACCGAAGTTTTCAATGCAAAGAAAGAAGTTCTTAAAAAAGACATTAAAGAGTTAGAAAATCATATCTCTCCTACTTATGAAAAAATTACTCTGGAATTAGAACAAACGCTTGCCAACCTGGATGGAGGATATGAGAAACTTATAGCAACAGTGTCCAAACAAGGAGAGCAATGGCACAGAGAAATCGACATCATCATCAACAAAATGAAAACTGAAATCAGCGAGATAAAAGTGCAACACAGAGAAATTTTACAGAAACATTTGAATGAAATCAAACAGATACAGTCTCTCATTAAAAAATCATTATTGGCCATAAGAGAAATCGAGAAATCCACAGAAGTATCTTCAACCATTGAATACAGCTCTAGGATTGGAGAGTTCAGCAAGCTTTCACCCAAAGTTCAAGTATCAATGCCAACATTTATTCCAAAACCAATAGACCACAAGAAGCTGTATAGTTTGTTTGGACAGACCACCCCATTATCTACTGCTACAGAAGAAAACGTCTTGTCACTGAACCAACCCAACACTTTAGTCAGAGAACTACTGGATGAACCGGAGCTTGTTACCACAATACAGACATTATTAAATTCATCGCTGAGAACAGAAACCAAGACATCTGTGTAGCTGACTATGAGGCTGGTGCAGTAGTGATGGTTAATCAGGACGGGAAACTCAGATGGAGGTACACCGGTCATACCTCAGTTACCAGGAACGAACCATTTAAACCCTATGGTATCACAACAGACAGCCAGAGTCATATCCTGACAGTAGACTGTAACAACCATTGTATCCACATTCTAGATCAGAATGGACAGTTTATTCGTTACATTGATAACTGTGATCTGGAGAATCCTTATGGTTTATGTGTGGACAATAATGACAATTTGTTTGTGTGCGAGTATTACAAAGGGAATGTAAAGAAAATCAAATATTTAAAATAGACATCATCAAATGAGATGTGAATAAAACAAAAATGTAGCGATCATTGCAGAAAAAATTTACATAACCCGCGTTAGCGGGTTATGTATTTTTTCTGCAATGTCACCACCTTCATATCCCGCATGAATCACCAAAGAAAGCACTTTATTGTTTAAATATCTTCTAAACCAGTGCAGATATCAAAGTGCGGATTTTTGGAGCTTTCTAAGATAGATCAATTCTATTGATTGCTGAAAAAAAAATTTGACTGGATGTACCCTTTAAGATAATGATCGAAAAGTGAATGATGATGGAATGACAGAAGGACGGAATGGCAGAACAGGGTAACACTATATGCCCCCGGCCATTTCATGGCGGGGGCATAAAAAATATGTCAACCACTGATTGGAACTTATGGAAGAAAACAATCATAAACTAGAGCAAAGCTCGTTGCAAAGCAACGAGTGGGTCTTCCGTTAATGTCGAAAGACGAGCTAAAAGTTCCTCTAAGAAGCAGAGTTCTTAAACCAATAAACATGAGTAACTAAAACAAAAAGAAAAAAATCGAATAATTCTTGGTACGAGTTTACAGAATCCGAATGATTCTAAGTAGGAATTCACAAAAACCTTATCGTTTTCAAGAACGACTTAGCAAATAAATATCCGAATGTGTTAAAGTAAAATTTAACAATTATCGAATTATTTTAGGTACGAGGTAATTTAACTTTGAACATAACACTACATTCTTAACCAAGAATGCGGAACCAAAATTCCCGGGAAAATTAATTTTTGAAACCCCAATATCTCTGTATTGCGTCGTTCGATTTTAAAACGGATTTCAGTTTTAAATTTAGCTTAATAAACTCTCTTTTTTAGCTTCGATGATTAATAACAAATTATCGCTCAAAAAAAGTTATTATGAAAAGACTTTGTCGCCCTCCTGGCCCCTAATTTGAGGGGTCAGCCCCTTTTTCTCGATATCAAATGAAAGGTCTTATGAATATTAACATATCTTGTTCAACAAGTGTTCAAGAATTGTTGACCGTTCTAGAGATATCTGAACAACTGTGTTTAAGGGGTCGACCCTTCAACTCCTTACCGGGCCCACCAACAAAGATTTTTGAGGTTGCATATTATTTAGAACATTATTTTGAGCAACTTTTCTTCTACAATGCTTTTTAAAATATTTCTCCTTTTCTAGATATAAATGATCAAAGTTTTTTACTTCTGGCCCTTTGAAACCCCTAATTACGTAACATATTACTTGGGTATGGTACTGTATAGATAAACAGTTCTACAACGAACATTTTTGCTTCTATAATTAATTAAAAATTATTTTTCAGTAAAGAGTTTAGAGCCCTCTTGGCCCCTAATTTTAAGGACCAGCCCCTTTTTCTTGTTATCAAATAAAAGGTCTTATAAATATAAACACATTTTGTTCTACAAGTGTTCAAGAATTGTTGACCGTTCTAGAGATATCTGAACAAATGTGTTTTAGGGGCCGACCCTTAAACTCCTTACCGGGGCCAAAAATCAAAAATTTAAAGGTAGCATAAGGCTAACAACATTATTTTGAGCAACTTTTCTTCTACAATGCTTCACAAAATATTTCTCCTTTTACAGATAAAAATGATCAAAGTTTTGGACTTCTGGCCCCTTAAAACCCCTAATTACGTAACAAATGATTTCAGTATGGTACTATGTAGATAGACAGCTGCACAATAAACATTTTAGCTTCTATACTTAATAACAAATTATTTTTCATTAAAAAGTTATTATAAAAATACTTTAGAGCCCTTTTGGCCCCTAATTTTAGGGGCCAGCCCTTTTTTCGTGATTTGAAATTGAAGAACGTGTAAATCTAAACAACTTTTGCATAACATGTCTTAACAAAATATTTACGTATTTAGAAATAATTAAGAAAATATGCAAAAAAAATTTGAAAAAATTTCCTGCCAATTTTCGAGCTCGGGCGAGCTTCGGTGCCTTGCGCATTTTCCTCAATATCAAACCCAGAGAATCATCTACAGACATTCATCTAATATCCCTGAAAGTTTCATGATTTTATCTGAATTAGTTTTGGAGGAGTTAGGTGGACAAAATGGTCCTTAAAATTTCACTTAATCCTTAAAATCTCAAACCAGAAGTGACGTCATCAGCCCAAAATTTAATAACCTTTTGATGTTCTATCAGTCCTGCTAATTTTATGCGAATCGGTCCAGTAGTTCAAAAGTAATAGCGTCCGAAAAAAGTCAGAAAAAAAAAAATAATAATAAAAATAATCAATAGAATAACAAGAGGGTCTTCCGTTGGAAACGGAAGACCCTAATTAAATTCACAACCTCGTTTATTGGATCCCTCAAATCACAAGTAACTTAAATTATTACAGTCCATGGAATCAATCAGGAATTACAACTAGTGATTACCCTTTGCTGATAATAATCATCAGTCTGAATACAATCAAAAATTATATAAAGGAATCAATCCGGTGTACCAGGTAGTTATAATTACATGTACATTACAACATGTAAAACTTCATCTTTTCGATTCATTCTATGACGTCTGTCTGAAATACAAACAAACTTAAAAAGTTTCTACAACATTGGGTCTGCACTTTCTTTAAGTAAAACATATAGTGTAAACAACTTCATAATTATCATAAAAAATAAATCTAAAGATTGCTTTTACAACATATAAATTTTGGTTTATCAATGAGTAATGGCATGCAAGTAATTCTTGTCGCATCTAAGTATCAAATACTAGATTTAGTACATTAGAAAATAGGAAAATATATAATCAATACATTTCAAATTTCATCATTTTTTTTATATTGAATCAAAACGATGCAAGGAAAACCATGCAGAATGGCATCAAAGAAAAACTATGAAATCATTTATTCGCAAAAATAGTAATTTTTATGGATTGCTATTTTTTTTTTTTAATTCCACAGGGAAATAATTTTACATTTACTAATAATAAGATCAAGTTTTATATATAATTATAATTTGTTGAGGATTGGGCTTTTTGGGTGAAAAGTAGTTTTTGAAATCCACAAAAATTTAGCCAAAATGAATATTTATGATTATCAGCAACCATCAGTGCTAATTTGTCTAATTTCTCTGCATAATTTACAGTTTTAAAAACATTTTTTATAACACAATGAGCTAGTACATATGTATTTCTTATCATTAGATAATAATACTTAGTTTAGTATCTAATTGATTTTTTTCTTGGTGTTAAGGTGTAATATCCCTCTGCTATTAATTTTACCATATATTTTTAAATCAAATATTTTCATCAAAGTCAAAACCTGGTCCAAGAGATTCAAATGAAACAAAGTTGAAGAGATGAAGCGCTGCTAGATTTCTCAAAAATTGATAATGTGTGTAATCATGATATGAAGAAAATAAGACATAGTGATTAAAAAAACCAAACTTCTACCATCGCAGCATAAAATTAAAAATATTAAATGAATTTTATGAAAATAATATATAGTTATATACAATGTCAATTCATGTTACAAAACATAAACATAGGTAATCACAGATTACAAAGCTCACCGAGACGAGGCATCACCTTTATGAAGCATCACCTTTTTGAGACCACGTTTATCATATTATATGAAAATCATGTTAATGATCTTGGATATTCATGGATACTGTTTTGACACAATATCGTATATCATATGTTAAAAAACTGCATGATAACCATATGTTCATTTTATACGGTATTATAAGATTCAATGTTTATCAATACAATAATATAAAATATGATATTGCATTTCTATGATACTTACAATTTATATCATATTATACAATATAATACTGTTATAAATAATGATCCAATATGATATTGTAACATATGATATGACATTGTATCGTATTGTATACATTATTGTATTTGATCACATAATACAATATCATTATATATGATACAATATAGCATTATATGATACAATATCATATCACATAATACATCACAATATTGTAACATATATTAAATTGTATAATATAGTATGATATTATATTGTTTTATAATGTATCATATTTGATACATTATATGATATTGTATCAAATGATACAATATAATTTGATACAACATTGTATCATATCATATGATACATTATCATGTGATATAGTAATATATTATATAATACAATATCATATTATACAATATCGTATTATATCATACAATATCATATATTACAATATCAAACAATACAACTTCATGAGATATAATACTATATTATATAAACCAATATCATTTTATACAATATCGTATCATATGATACGATAATATATATTATACAATATTGTATCATGATACAATATTGTATATTGCAATATCAGATGAAACAATATCATGTGATAAATAATACATAATACAATATAATATAATACAATATTGTATCATAATATACAATACTATACATAACAATATCATGATACAATATCATATCATAATGTACAAAAACTTGATACAATATCATATCATATCATATAACTTTATACAATATAATATATCATATAATATTGTATCAAATAAAACAATAGTGTATCATATCATACAATTCTATATCATAGGAATCATGTTATATCATTTAACAACAAACACATCTATCAAGCAGGTTTGAGTGAGATAGATTTTTTAGCATCCTTGATAATGGAGATCAGGCTCTGCATCTGAGGCTACCTCTGCGATTCATTTATATTATAGTTAAATCAACTATGCAAGTTTGAAATAGTACAGTACTATTATCTATAAAACATGTGACCTGTTCCAAAAAACTTAACTCATCCAGCATCCGAAACCTATGGCTCAGATTCAGCATTCAAGCCT
>WFKH01003881.1:40533234-40551626 GCA_016163765.1 Magallana hongkongensis | reverse complement strand
GTTGGACATTTTACTAAGTCTACGTCACGGTGCTTAAAACCATTTCTATCAGATTAAAGTTTCAGATAGATGTTGGCAATCTGGTATTCCAACAAACACACAATACACTTGCCTTACGGTTCATTAATTTTATTAAACAGTGATGAATGTCCATTTAAATGATTATTTTATTTCATTTAATCAAAAGTACTAGTTAAATATGCAGTTTTGGTCCCTTTGACTTTGAAACCGCTTTTGCTATTGAACAGGACAGTGGAATTACAAAGGCACAGTAAACAGATTAGAACAGGAAGTTACTTATATAAATGACCTGCACCCGAAACATGGCTCCTATATAATATCATAGCTAGTAATATTTGTATGACATGATGTATAGGACAAATCATACGACCATCACAGGGCTTTCGCTCCATTATCTAAGATACGTGAATCATATACGGCAATGACATTGTTAAAAATAAAAGTATCCCAAACTGCACCATCTAAGCAAACATCAGTAAACACATAACCGGGAGAGCCGACACCGACTGTTTCGTTGAGGTAAAATGGGCATGTGTAAAGGATAACTCAATCAGGATGTAATGTAGAATATTACACTTTAGTGCATCTTACTTGCTTTGATATTTCCCATTTCTCACCAGTAACTTTGATATCATCGAACTCAACCCCTTCAATATTCAGCAGTAAACGAATAGGCTGACCGCGTCCTTTACTAGGAAAGTAATGAAGTTTGTATTTTCCCATTTCTAGCGTCCTGTTCGCTCTTAATAACTGATAATGATTTTAGTACAACTTTACCGAAGCTTACAAAATTTCATTCCAAATATCAAAAGATTGTTCATTCTTTAATTACTTAGTTAATTTGTTTTTATGTAAGAGTGAAGCTTGTAGAATGCGATAAAAACATTCTTTTTTAATTTTCAAAAATGTGAATTTTTATGAACCTTTAAAAATGTGCTGATTATAAAAAAAAAATTGAAAACTTTAAAGAAATACATTTTTAGGACCACCTGTATTACATTACTTAGAATAAACTTTTGAGTAAATTCTACACACCCAAAGGCGTGAAAGGACTGACACAAAATTTTCACCTAAATTGATTTCGCCACCTCTCTATCTAATACATGTACTATTAGATTTTAAAAAACGCGGGGTGTTAAGGAAGCATATGAAATATGAGTTACTTGTAATTTCGTGAAATCACAAATCTTACTTATTATGTACATATTCAAATATTTAAGCAACGAAACCTATCCCAAAAACAATTTTTATCATAAATTAGATTGTAGTAATTAGATTTACACATTGATGACGTCATGACTGAAAGTTGAATGTCGTGTAAATTCGATCGGAAAGCATTGTATTCAGATTCAAAATATAAGTAATCTAAACGTTCTGATAAAGTATGTTAATGTGATTTATCGAGAGTCGAACAAAAGAACACTGGGAGAGAAGTTAATTTTATCAATTATACGCTAAAAGGTATTTATATTTGCTTTTATTTCTCGGCCAGGCTTTTCTCTGTGGCAGTTTATGATATAAATATCTGACTAGAACAACACTACCCCGTATATATTGAAGTTCAAATTTTACATGTATCGATAGTTTGATCAATGCTTAAATTGAAAAGTGCTGCTAGAAGCCTGTGTTATGTGTTGTTTTGATGCAAAATACCGTTTTTCGTGCAAACTGAATAAAAACGGGGGAAGTTTTTTGAGAACCGGATGCATAACTCTTTACTTGAAAAGAATATCGGATTCTAGCAGCGGTTTTGATAAAACTGAGATGTTTCACCTTTACTTGACATGTTCATTGTTTTGTGGACACCGCAGGGTAGTGTTGTTCTATCTCATTTTATGTTAAGGAATATATGTAAGCTATTTATTTTTGTCAGGTGATAATGCACCGATGTGGCAATGATGTACCACCTGATTTTATTGCATTGACATCTATTCCGATGGATACTACTAAGTTTTTGATCTGATTCAAAACAGTTATTTAATCTCACGATTTTGAATAGAACAGTCTAAATAAGACGCTAAATTTCCCATTTGCTTCCTTAACACCCCCCGCGAAGTCGATTGTTATGCTAAATTTGTCACTCTCAATAAAATGATATCTGAAATTCCTTGATATAAAAGGGCGGATCTAAGTATTTTTAAAATGTTAGACGCAATGAATCAAAAGGACGGGGTTTTATTGTTTGAAAAGGTTTAATATGTAATAATAATACTTTATACAGGTAGGGACCTAAGCACTTCAATCGTCTAGGGACAGGGCTTATGAATTTAGAGATATTTTTTAGTGTAATAGAGTATTTAAAACTCAGCATTCATAAGCTCTGTTAAAAACGAATTTTAAATTACATTTTAAGAGGCTCATACATTTTATTAATGATTTTAATAATTGAAGATTAATAATTTATGTTTGGAAAATTTTGGCATGTAGAAGGTTGCATTTTCATAAGTCTCAAAACCTCATTTTCCCTGTTTGTTAGATTCAATTGTTAAAATTCTATATATTTCGGGTAAAATTGTATTTCTGACAATATATCATGCAGAGGGGAATGAATGAGTTTTAATCATTTCAGGTTCATTGCTGGACAGGTTTGGAGTGTAAGAGTGATATTTTTATTAGTCTTAAAGCATCTTTCTTAAATGTTAGATTTAAGTGTTAAAATTTTATTCATTTCGAGTATAGTTTTAATTGGGACATTTCATGTATAGAAAATGTGTTTTGCAGCGGCAGAGGAAGTGGAAATAAACAAACACAGACTAGATTAAAGAGACTTAGACACGATTTGAGCTCAAAATTTTAATACTTAGTTTTCCATTTTTTATGTTTAGAATGGTTAATATGGGTATTTATAAAGCCTCGTCACAATTTGTCAAATATTGAGTCACAAGCACGATACAGAGTTTGAAATTCTTTGTTATTGTTTACATTGTTTGTAAAAATATAATTTTATTTAAACAATTTTATTCAATAGGGTTTATTTGGCATTGTAAAATATAAATATACTACTGTAGAATTAACATACAGAATTTTCAGACTAGAGGTGATCAAAAATGGCAACCTAAAACCTGAGGACCGAACCTCTTTAAAGATGTTTTGTAATTATAATTTGTGTGCAAAAGTTGGGATGTCTTAAATGAAAAAAATAATGCTGAACCTACAAAGTATTTTGAAAATTATTGCGTGAAAGAATAAATCAATTTGGAAAAACTGACCGTTTCTTTGAGAGTAAATACAATCATTGTTCAACATATTGTATACAAATTTAAGATAAACAATTCTCGTAACTTGCATTAATTGTTTTTAATAAAAGCATGGTTTGAAAAAAAAATCAATGAATTTCTTTGGGATTTTTTGTGAATAAATTACACTGTCATTCTATAAACTTCTTGGTTGGTATGTTCTTTTTATTTTTACGAATATTTTAATAACGATAATACGGGTTACAAAAAGGGTTTATTATCGACTGGCATCCAATATAACAGGTACATAAAATGACAGCATGTAGTATTCAATGTAGTGTTTGGTGTCTGAGTTAAGTGTTGCCCAAAATTATATTTTGCTCTCCTAATTATGATTCCTCAATATATCTGCTCTCTCCATCATCTCTGGATTCTCCAAACGCCCGTTTTCTATAATTCTTATAAATATGAACAGTATGAGAAATGTAAATAATGAAGTAATACACAAAACTACGTCACTAACTTTGGTGACTTACCAACATAACAGCCGGAAGTTATATGTTACCAAAATGTACACGGTATAAACAGAGCTTATTTATAGAAAAAATGTTTGCAAAGTGATTCTCATAATAAAATACACCCCAACTACTATTAGAATAATTTGTTTCTGTAGTGATTAACGAAAGTGTTACACACAAACAAAAATATAGACTAAAGTCAGACAGATTGTCAAACTCAATTTAATATTCACGAATCTGATTAAAAGTAAACGACAATATTTATTTCTATAGTAGTTGTGTTTAATTGGTTTGAACATATTTTATTGTATATTTAATATACATGGCGTTTGAATAAAAGTTCTGGCAACTTACAAGGTGTTCACCCTTGTACTAATAATTAACAATATATAAAACCTGATATATCTATAGAAAGAGAAAGGTAAAACAAAAATATGAAAACAATTTTAAATGAATGTAAATCTGCGAGAATTGGTTATTTATTTCTGCACAGCAGTGAAAATCCTAACATTAGTACATTAAGTTTTATAGTCTCAGTTATTATTACTGTAAAAAATGAAAGTCTATAATACCTAAATTGTGTACTTGCAATTGTTCGTTAGATAAACTGTTTCTTGCATTTGAAAAAGGTTTGCAAAAATGATATACACCTTCTTTCTTTCCAAATGTGTTTGAATAGTGATTACAAAGTAATACTTATAAAGAAACTTATTCCCAACTACGATTGAAAAAATAATTTTAATAGTAGTTGTATTTCAAAAGTGGCTGTAAAATGATTCTTATAATGAATGGATCCCCGACCACTATTGAAATAATAAGTTCAATAGTAGTTGTATTTCAATAGTAGTTGCAAAGTGATTTTTATAATGAAATACATCCCCAACCACTATTGAAATAATTTATTTCAATAGTGGTTTTATTTCAATAGTGATTGCAACAAACGTGCTACAAAGGCAAGCTTTGCCCATCAACTGTCGCAAAACGAACACGAGTTTTTCTTCTCTATTGGAGTAACCTGTTTCCTTGTAAATGATAGAAAAACTTGTTCTAGCGAAGGCTGGTGTACAGAATAGTCGTCCACTCCGAATATTGATTTTGTTATTTTCATTACCCTGAACAGTTTCGCAAGAGTTAAACTAGGATTCGGAATTTTAAAATCTAAATATCCCAGTTGATCCTCAAAAACTTTTGTTTTCGGAAATTCACCTACCAAGAAATTGCGTATAGGACCAGAATTTAACGCGTTTCCATTATCGTCACGTGCTAAACGTACAGTATATGTATATCCTTGCGCAAACTTATTCTTGAGATCCCGTTGACTCCCAAAGCAAACAAATTTTCCATTCAAGATAATGACAATCTTTGTGCAAAGAGTGTCACATTCTACCATGCTAAAATAAATTCCAGGAAGAATCTTAAGTTATTAGTTGATTGCCCATCTATTAATTTTAAATAACTATTATATTTCAATCATTCAATCATCATAGATACTTGATGACAAACATTTTTGTTAGTTGATTTCAATTGAAAAGTTTTTTAACTATAAAGTATATCTCCTACTTCTGAGAGGTTGAGACCAAAGTTCTTCCACTCGCTCGAATTTTAAACAGGGCATTCCAAATCTGTCTGCGAGCAGCAGGGTCAACGCCTGTTGTCGGTTCATCCAGCATCAAAAATGGCGGATTTCCCACCAGAGCTATCGCAATGATCAAATTTCGTTTGTTCCCTATGCTGTGTAAAATATCATCTTTAATCTTTAATCATTAACCAACAAGGCACGTGTATTATGTTATTCAAATAAATTATAATTTTGTCAAAAGAACAAGGATACGAACTATGTTTATATAGTACTAGTCAATAGTACAAATTAAAATCCCTACCTGTAAGTTCCACAGAGTTTGTTAGCGCACTCTTTAAGGTTGACCTCGTCTAGGATGTCGTTTACAACTTGTCGTATCTTTTTCTCCTTTACCCCTCAAAGTCGTGCGTAAAAGGTTAAGATCTCTCTTCCTGTCATAGTCTCTACTAGCACATATTATTCAGGACAGTATCCCAAACATTGATGAACCTGTTATAATCAAATGGAGCACATATCTAAGGTTATCATTTGGGCAGGCGTGCAGAAAAATCAATTATTATTAATTTTAGTAAAATGTTATCAGTATATAGCTTTAATACGTGTAACAATTTATTATTCTCAATCTTTTCGACTGAAAAATATCAATTGTTTAATTTTTTATATTGATCATCAATAAATTATTTTTAATCTTCATATTCGAATTTATTCACAGTTTTAAAAAACTGCAATCGATGCATCGACGGACATTGACGTTAGTTAATAAATATTCGCTACTCAATAAAAAGGTGACGGTATAATAAACGGTTTGGTTGGAGAGTTAAAACAAAACCGTACCTGTTTTAGTTTGCGCTTGACGCTAAACCCATGTATGTAATCTATTCCTTTGGAAATCATGGTGTCCCCGGTCAACATTTGAAATATTGTAGTTTTACTTGCGCCATTTTGCCCTAACAACCCTAAACAATACTTTTTCGAAATACCCACGCTGATATCTTTAATAGCTTTAAACCTTTTTAATGTTCTGAATGATTTCTTCAAATTCATGAGGACTAATTTTTCTGAATGTTTAAGTTAACTGATTTGAGTCGAGTTAACTCGATTTGCCTTTTTGTACGACGTCAGAGTCTTGAGCAATGACGTCATTAGGGTCAGTGGTACGTTTTACAGCTCACATGCCTATGTAGTTCAGTGTAGTTCAGTCGTTGTGATATTACACTCTCTATCAGAAGAACTACTATCATAAACACGACAAACTCAACTGCCATCACGCATAGGTATTCAAATATGGCAATGAATACGTTTCAGGTTTGACTTTTTATACACAGGTATTTATAAAGTGTGTTTTAACGGTTATAGTTTGTGGATGTACTCGTAGGTCGTCGTAGTATATTTTTGGTTTGTCTGAGAAATAAACAAAATTGCAAAGTTGTTTTATGTTGACCAAATGGGATATAAAGGTAACGCGCGTTGCAAAAAATTCCATAACCCTTATTAGCGTGTTATATATACAGCGATAATCGTTATCTTGTTTTGACGTATTTGTGTATTATTTTCTACATTTCGTTTTAAATATATTTTTAATGGTGGTATTGCCATCAATTGTACTGCCATTTTTTAATTCTGATTTGCCAGATTTTTTTTGTTGACTCGTCAGAAGAATATGTTGGCTTGTCAGATGATTGTTGATTTGCCAGCTGATTATTTTGACTTGCCAGTTGTCAGTTTTTCTTCCAAAAATTGATTTTCATTATCATCAGTGGGTTTTTTCTTTCATTCCGAATAAAAAAAAGATCCTTAATTTATATATAATATATTAAACATTAATAAAGTTTCATCCAATATGATTCCCAGGAGTATCACTGCGTCTTATCTTATGATTATTTATTATAATCAATATATCAACTCATTTCTATGCAACCGATGGATTTTGTCCTGGTATATATTAAGTCGTTCAAGATGGTTTTTTTAAAATTCGTTTTATTAACACAATACATAGATTAGTACATTAACACAATACATAGATTAGTACATTACAGCATACAAATAGATATTTTAAAAATGGTTACTTTGAATTAACACATTGATGACAAATGAGAAATGTCCTCAAAATTACCTGTATCTATACAATGCAGGCCTGAAAAAGAACTAAACTAACGGATTGGTTTTATGTTGGTTTTATGTTAACTTTTCTTTTTGTGTTCACTTTCCTCTTTTAGCTAGATATTCCTTTATCTTGGGATAATTCTTCACTCTGTCAATCAACCCTCCAAGTTTTGGTGGGAAAGCCGGAAGTTTTGCAGCAGCGCCGACCTGGTCAGTGATGTCATAAATCAAAATGTCCGCTATCGATATCTGGAAATAGAGGAACACATAATTTCAAGATCTAATAAAAATGTTGTCAAAACAGGTTAAACTTAGTGAGATACAGAATTTTTGAAAACGAAATAATTTGCACCATAATAAGCTTATATTGCTTTAAAGCCTGAAAATGTTTTCTATAATGATTTATCATAATGTTGCTTGCACCACCATAAATGAAATATTTTAATTAATGAACTGTAAGAATCACAATGATTTTAACATTTTACAGTTGAAATGATACAAAAAGTTACAGGATATCAAATTTGGCGTTATGATAAAAAAAATTAAAACAAGTGATGAACAAGAGAAAATCTCAAACCTAATAAGTTTAATGTTTTGTATTTCTTCGTGGAGTCCCGGGTTTAAGAAAATTTAACAACTCGGTGCATGTGATTTACATATCGTGAGAGATTCTTAATGTGTGGTATTAATTATGAAATGGTTATAAGTTAAACCAGGCCTTTACCTTTTTACCAACAAAAAAACCATCCCCGCCATTATTTTCCTTTAAAATGTCCTCCAACAAGCTGAAAAACTGAGGAAGCTTGTTTTCTTCCAAATCCTTCTTTAGTTCTGCCTTTTTGGTGTCGTCTTTTTCATATCTAAGTGCCGTGGCGTTCTTCAAAAAATCTTCGGCGGTTCCAATGATGACGTCAACACGAGTGTTCTCGTCATTATTGTCCCCATACAACCCTAGAGTACGAATTGAATTTCCAATTTAAAAAGTACTTAAATTTGACATATGCAAGAGAAAATGGCCCACCACTCACACATTTTTATATTTTATTCTCAGGATGATCTGACATAAAAACTTAAGAAAAAGAATTGACAGTTCGAAAGGTATTTAGAGTTAGAATATTGTAATACAACGCTTTTGCGTAACAGAATATCAAGAAAGTTGAAAAAAAAGTAAAAATGAGAGAATTTGACAAAAATAACGCCTTGCAATTGTTGATATGGATTTTTAATTTGGATTGTAGGATGCATTTTCAGGAACGTTCTAGAATTTAAAACAAAAAAACATATACCAAATTCCCTGGCTACATATCTAATGATGGCTCCGGACTGAGGGATCAGGCGACCATCTACCTGAAGACAGGGCAACTGCTTCTGTGGTATTGCTGTAAAATAGATATCAACTTTCTGTTTTATTTTGTACACCGCATTCTTTTTATGCATGAAAAGACTTAGCTATGTTAAGGAAAATGTCTGCTTTTTGCCTTGAACTCGACTTTAAGAAAAGAATTATTCATCCGAAGAAAATATGTCATCTAATCCACAACCAGAGCAGCAGTTAAGACTGCATTACAGTTCACAATTTTCTGTGATGTGTGAAAGAAACTTTGTTTTGTTTTTGTTGTTGTTGCTTATTTATCATTATTAAACAATTTTGCATGAATTTGATCGGAAAAGTGTTTTGCACCGAACCACAAGCTATTGTATACTACCCTAATCATTAAATGACACTAGCGTGCCACTGTCTCCCAGGCAATTCACCGGGCCTCGCTTAGTTGTTGTTTAAAATCGATAAAGAGCGTATTTGAGCACGATCGTGCGATAGCTGAAAGCTGAACTTTATGGACAATAAATTAATTTTGAAACAAACAAAAATGTTGTTTCATTACAAACAACTATCATTATCATTGCAGAACTGTTAATCCACGAAAACAACCACAGTTGAATTGATTTAAAGTCCCTGTGGAGCTACAGTACTGCAGCTACTATCCATGAAGTAGTGTATGCATATAAGGATAACCCCAAATCCAGCATTTAAAAACAAAAGTTGATGTTCGCCACTGTGCAAGTATTTGATAGTTGTATTTGCGATAAGTACCTAAAGGTTAACTGGCTTAATTTCAACACAAGTCTTATTTTTACTCACTCTTATAAAAGTCTTAAGAATATGCTTAATTTTTCTTTTTAGCTAATCAAGATTTTACCTTAATAAAATTATTAAAATGAATTTGCAAAACTCTAATTTGACTGAATTAATAAATATACATACTCGGTTTCACGGTTTGCCATTCTTCCATTGAAAGTGGAAATCTTTTGTCCTCAAACGACTGTCCAGCGGCCGCAAAGGCCAATCGGATGACCTCGGCTCTCCCCTTAGTGTCAAAGTACATCAACTTGTATGCCGGCATCTTGTTACACGCTTGTTAGCAACTTATGTAATCCTGGTCTATTACAGGTAATATATATATCTGAGCAGACGAATGTCCTTAATATTTACTCTCCTAACTACAGAGTGACGCAAAAGTTGTCGAAAGTATCTGCATGTTCTTTATACCCATCATCATGCAATTTCTATTGTAACAATTCACGTAACAACATTATTGTGTAATATATATTAGAGAGCACTTATGTACTCTCCCAGTGGTTTCCAAAGTAGGACACAAAGGTCGTGTTAGATACATATTCATTTGTTGACATCTCATGAATAAAAGACAGATGAATAGGACAAACATAAATATGTGACAAAGCAAAATTCTCGGGTCAATTACTAGAACGCTAGGCGAGTCATTTATTCCAACACTCATAAAATGCATCAAATTAAAATTAAGCTTAAGAATAATGCAGACAGTGTATGTATTATTTATTAATTGTTTGTAGAAGACAATATTTCATAGGCTTTCTAATAACTAACATCTGTCAGGGTTCAAACTATTTGTCAAACCATCAATAAATATATAATTGTAACTTACCAAGAAGATTTCGTACCGATTTGACATCACTTTTTTACAAAACAGTTTTCTTCAAAAAAATGTCGTATAAATCGAATCAATATGAGACAACTATAAGAGAACTATGAGACAAGACCCCCCACCCCCACCCCAAAAAATGACAAAATTTATTGCTTTTTATCAAAAGCATAGATACTAAAAAACTCAAACATTTTCAAACATAAAATAAATGTTTTCCAAATTAAGTTGACTTCACTTTGATAGTAATAAACAAAATATAGGAAAAGTGTTAATTTTTTACTTGGAACATGTCAAATTTTTGTAAAATTTTCAATTATTATTTTGAACATATCAATTTTCTTTAAACTAGGGTGTTCCGTTGGGGCAACTTCGACCTTCCCACTTTCGCCTTTGAGGCAAAGATGCGAGAGTGCGATGTTGCGAAGGAAAAACGAGCGAAAGTGCGAAGATGCAACTGAGGAGCGCAAAGATGCGAAGGCGAAAGTGCAAAGTTGCAAAGGCGAAGGAGCGATACTACTATCACTCATTTGCCTACGTAGCTTCGTAACCTCGCACTATCGCCTTCGCCTTTTTTATTTTGCTCTCTCTCTTGGTCAATATTATATAATTTAATGCAGGTATCGTATTTGACCGAGGTTTGTTGAATGCTCTCGGATGTTTTTGGTACGCATGCGCTAGAAATTATGGAGGCCATCGTGCTTTATATGAAAATTCATTAATATCTGACATATCTCTTTAAGTTTACCAGTGCTGGATAAGCCTAATTATTATGTAGTCCATATCCATATAAAATGTAATGCCCGACATAATGTGTATGCACTTCCAGACTTCTGTTACTTTTCAGTCTGCTTACCTTGGTTTAGTACCATGGTTTAAAACATTTGAATTTCTTTATTGGAAAAAGTGTTTAGATTTTTAGCTTATATATATACTTCTCAAATGTTCGTGTTCTTTGCTGGCGTCATTTTATATAGGTAAATTTATCTTTAAAAGATAAAGAGCTGCGCACACATTAAAAGGCAAAGACTAAATTGCTAAGGTGTTAAAGGGAGAGTGCGAAGTTGCGAAGGCAAAGGAGCGATAGTAGTATCGTTCCTTCGTCTTTGCATCTTCGCAGTTTTGCCTTCGCATCTTCGTACTCTAGCATCTTCGCCCTACATGCGAAAGTGCGAAGGTCGAATTGGCCCCAACAGAACACCATAGGGAGGATTCATGACTGGTCACATCCAATATTCCGGGCGTGAAAAATCGAATAAACTTCATAGATTAATAGTTCTCGGGTGCTTAAACTATGAATGGCTTAACCTTAGATTAATTAAAAAAACTAGCAATTTAATGGAATTGCAATCACTTGTAAAAACGGGAATACACAAAAGTTTGAACGTATTCAGTTGTCTTGCTGGGTTTAATACTTATGCATATACCGTGGTATTTCTTATCCAGAAAGAAATTAATATATGTGGAGCCCTTTCTACGGCTGAACGCATTTTATTGTATATGATGCAATGATGCAAAACAGAGAGATAGTACAGAAGTCTAGATGACAGTCTGGTCACAAATAAACAAGACAGTAACTAAACCTAGCTTCTACAAGGAATATTTAGTATTCAATGACCTAAGCACAAAGAGTACAACTCATAAAAGAATTTTCAAAGTCCCTGCTAGACTGTTGTGAACGGGCAGATAATGTTTTGACACAACTCTGCTCTACCATTAGTACACTTGGGAGGTCTAACGAAGAAAAATCACTATCATAAAAAAGTTTTTTGTTCTGAGTATGATGAAATAAATCTGTACCAGTGTGATAGTTTTTTAGCATTTGCATGAATTTTATTTACTTTTTATAATAAAGAAATTCAACATTCCCTCTTTTGAAAAACTGCCTCAAACATAAGAAACAGAATTGAACCGGGAAAAAAATTATTGATAATATATTTCATCTACTACATGTACTAATAATAATAGTTAACTCGTTTTCTCTTATTCACTTACACTCAAACATTTATCCATTTTCTTTAGCTCTTTTTTCCTCTTTGTGTGTGGTGTTTGTTGTTTAATTCTGTTTTGTTCAGGAAGTTTTTGACATTTTGAATGTCTATAAATCTCTGCATAAATGCATTCAACTTAGGAGGCATTTTAATGACGTGATCGGAGAAATATTCAGGTATGACATCCAATATATTACACACCTGGATATCTGCAATGGATACCTGTGAACAACAAAAAAAAATATATATGAAAAACAGACAAGAGGCCCACGGACCACATCGCTCACCTGAGGAACAATAGGCGTTATAAAATCAGCTCAATGAGTCATAATGCAAACTATCTGGGCAATGTAGTATAAAACATGTAGATCATGTATAAATAAAAATCAATTTTACCCCTGGATATTCTGATGTTTATAATCAAGTCCCTTTTCTAACAGGATGATTTTCAAGTCATATTACATGCTGAACATTGCAGTTCCCAAAAAGATCCTAAACTCTGAACCCCTTGTGGGTCCCAAGAATCGTCCAGGAGTTAAAGTCTTAACAATTTTAAAGAATCAGCAATATGTCAAAATGCTTGCATATAAGAAAAACACCTATTAAAACATTTCAGTTTTTGTGAATAATTGAAATGTTTTCCTTTGTAAAATTGGAACCCCAATGTGGCCGCACCCTACTCCACAAGATTTTGAGTTGAACGGTTTTTAGAAGATTTTTATAGATTTTTCTATATATATTCCTATGTATTTTTTTGTCCCCCCTCCCAAGTGAACCCATTCCATCCCCATGACCCCATGATCCCGGGGATCATGATTTGAACAAACTGAAATCTACCTTACCTTTTACACACGTTTTAGCTTTTGTGGCCAATTGGGTTCTGAGAAGAAGATTTTTAAAGATTATTCTCTATATATTCCTATGTAAAAATTCGGCCCCATTGTGACCCACCCTACCCCCCGGAGATCATGATTTGAATAAACTTGAATCTTCCCAACCTGAGGATGCTTCCACACAAGTTTCAGCTATTCCGGCTGATTTGTTTCTAAGAAAAAGATTTTTTAAAATTTACTCTATATATTCCTATGTAATTCTTTTACCCATATTGTTGGCCAACCCTACCCCCAGAGGGTCATGATTTTCACAGCTTTGAATAAAACGTCTTGAAAATGCTCCCTCACTAGGTTCAGCTTTCCTGATTGATTAGTTTTCAAGAAGAAGATTTTCAAAGATTTACTCTATATATTGCTATGTAAAAATTCTCTCTCCCCCCCCCCCCCCATTGTGGCACCAGCCTACCCCCGGAGGTCACGATTTTCACAACTTTATATCTACACAACCTGAGGATGCTTCCATCCAAGTTTCAGCTTTCCCGGCTAATGAGAGTCTGAGAAGAAGATTTTTAAAAATTTACTCTATATATTCCTTTTGAAAAATTTAAAAAATGTAAAAATTCGACCCCCACCCCACCCCCTTGTGGCTCCAGCCTTCCCCCGGGGGTCATGATTTTCACAACTTTGAATTAACAATTCATGATGATGCAACCACACAAGTGTCAGCTTTTCAATTTTGGCCCCCATTGTGGCCCCACCCTGTACCAAGGGGTCATGATTTTCACAACTTTGAATTTATACTACCTGAGGATGCTTCTATCCAAATTTCAGATTTCCCTGCTGATTAGTTATTGTGAAGAGGATTTTTGAAAAGTTTCAGCTTTCCTGGCAAAATGGTTCCTGAGAAAATTTTTGAAAAGTTATCAAAAATTTTGAATGATTCCTAATTATCTCTCCTGAAAAAAAGCGTGGTCCTTAATTTTCTCAACTTTGAATTTCCTTTGCCTAAAGGTGCGTTGTGCCATGTTTGGTTGAAATTGGCTCAGTAGTTCTGGAGAAGATGTTGAAAATATGAAAAGTTTAGAGACAGAAGGACAGACGGACAGACAGACAGACAGACATACAAAATGAGATCAGAAAAGCTCACTTGAGCTTTCATCTCAGGTGAGCTAATAAATACTGAACAATTCAAAAAATTCATTAAAAAAAATCATTATCAAATCAATGTATCAAATTATTTCAGTTATCTTGAATAAAAAAAATGGAACAGTAGACCAATTAATAGAATAATTATAATTCTTTGTTATGCCCATGTGTCTTTCTTAAATTATCAGCTATATAAGTAACTGCTATGAATGATAAAGTGTAATGTTCTAAACAATATCGAGTTCAAAGACATACTATAACAAATATATTATTAAATACCTGGTTTATATGATATACGAACCATGGTATACATTAACATCACATGATAAACAAGTAACACATAGATATTGCATGATAGAGAATGTATTGTGATATTGTTGCTTTTGTATTTACATTCAATCAAAAATTAATTAAAAAATGACAGTAATGTTCAGGAATAAAACTTATTTGTTAAGGTTTCTCCACTCTTGATGTGTGTATGGTTTAATCAAGTTAATTCGTGTTTAAATTTAAAGATCATTATGTGTACAATTAAACTGAATTAAAATATTGAATATGTTGCGAATATTATTTTTTATGCTGTAGGGAATAACACAGATTCACTGTCAGAACAAGGATAGCGACGACTGCTCTCCAAGCAAAACTCACATTAACTCTTTAATGAGTTCCATAGAATAAAGTAATTCATTTAAAAGAAATTAATCACATTTTTTTATTTCATTTTTTTCAACATTTTTAGCCAGTTGAATTGGCCATTAGGAAAGCTATCACATGTACAGTTCATTTTGATACAATTTTTCATAAAAAGTACAGTTTAGCAATAAATGTTCTGTAACTTTTTAAATAAGGCTTCAAAATCACTAAAAATTTGTAGATTTGTAATTCATTAAAAATTCGACCGAAATGTGAAAAGAAATATTAACCTTACTACTACTAGGTACATGTAAAAAAAAAAATGAATTATAGTATCTGTTTGCCTTTGTACGGTGTTTTATTGAATTCAACGATTCTAACTAAAACAACAATTCAAATTGTTAAATGTTATTGTTATTTCACTTTAAATAGCTTAAATTTTATTAAAACACACCTATCAATAAGAAATTATTGGCAAAACCGTGAATCACATTTCACTTAAATACCGATAACGGTACAATATTTCGGAATGCTACCGATGACGTCATGCGAAAATCAAAATGAATTTAGAATGAATTTAAATGAAAAGCCTCATAAAATTATCACATAAAAGTTTTCTCATGAGAACGATTTCGGCGAAATGCTATAATACGATATGATATCAAGCCAGGCCAGTTCATGCAACATTTCATTAATTAAATCTTTGTGTAACACACGATGTCAAACTGACATAAATAACTTAAACATAATGACAAGGTGAAATGCATTCTGGTACACATGTTTGTTACACCAAAAAATTAGTATGCAGTAAAGTAATAATATTTGCCAAATTCAATTAATCAATGGCATGATTGAAGACTTGCCTGATCTCCGACGAAGAATTTATCTCCGTCGTGATTTTCTTTGAGGGTTTCCTCCATTATACTAAAAACTTCTTCCAGGCGCCATGAAAACATCTCCTTTTTTAAAACCTCTTTTGCCGCCTCTACTGTTTCGTTATGGAATAAACGTTCCAGTAGGAATATTATGTCGTCAACAGCACCGGAAATGACGTCAATTCTTGTCTTTTACACGTCGTTGCTTCCGTAATAACCTGCAGAGAATTCACAACTTTTTTCTCTCGATGGCTCGAACCTCCACGGGACCGAGGACAAACTTCGAGGGATCAAGAGTTCGAGTTTTCAAGAGTTCGGAATTTTCTGGGTGGACCGATGCGTTTTAAAATTAGTCTTACCGGGTGTTATGATAAAGCCATTCATTCAGTGCTAACCTTACGCACCTGCTTAAACAACGTTTTCTTTTCTGTTAAATATATAGATCTGGATGTTTTAAAAACTAAATAGAAACAATTTTTTAATAAAGTCATGATTATTATTTTTTTGTGCATCATATCATAACCAGATAGCTCAGTACTACAGGACTGCGAGGCGACATGTCGAAAAATAGATAACAGAGTATCACTCACTGTTCTCACTGTACGGTTCCTTAACCTGTTGTAAGAAATTGTTCAGCAATAATCATTAAGGTCTTCCGTTTCCAACGGAAGACCTTACTATTATTGTGCTTGTAAGATTATTCTTATTTTTAGGGTCTTCCGTTTCCAACGGAAGACCCTCTTGTTATTCTACGGTTTCTTTTTATTTTTATTTTATATCATTATTTTTCCTCTTACATTTTTCGAGCGCTATAACTCAAACACTATTTGGTCGATTTTCACCAAATTTACAGGACTGATAGAACATTAAACGTGCTTGCTATTATGAAATTTTGAGCCGATGACGTCACTTCCGGTTTGAGATTTTCAAGATTTCGTGAAATTTTAAGGACCATTTTGTCCACGTAACTCCTCCGAAACTAATGGTAATAAAAATGTGAAACTTTCAGGAATATGTAGATGGATGTCTGTAAATGATCCTCTGTATTTGACATTGTGGAAAATGCGCAAGGCGCCGAAGCTCGCCTGAGGTCGAAAATTAGCACCAAAATTTTTGGCAAAATTTTAACACGTTTTGTAAAATATCTTTTAACCTGTTAATAGTTTGTTAAAATATGTAATGCAAAAGTTGTTAAGATTTACTTGGGCTTTCATTTTATATTAAAAAATAGGGGTTGGCCCCTCAAATTAGGGGCCAAGAGGGCTCTAAAGTCTTTTTGCAATAACTCTTTACTGAACAATAATTTGTTATCAATTATAGAAGCAAAAGTGTTCAATGTACAGCTGTTTATCTATACAGTACCATACGTAAGTCATATGTTACGTAATTACGGGTTTTAAGGGGCCAGAAGTCTGAAACTTTGATCATTTATATCTAGAAAAGGGGAAATATTTTGAAAAGCATTGTAGAACAAAAAATGCTTAAAATAAAGTTTTTAACAATATGCTTCCTAATTTTTTGTTGTTGGTGGCCCCAGTAAGGAGTTTAAGGGTCGGCCCCTAAAACCCATCTGTTCAGATATCTTTAGAACGATCAACAATTCCTTAACACTTGTTGAACAAAATATGTTTATATTTACGAGACCTATCATTTGATATCAAGAAAGAAGGGCTGGTCCCTCAAATTAGGGGCCAAGAGGGCTCTAAAGTCTTTGTATTATAACTCTTTACTGAAAAATAATTTGTTATTCATTATAGAAGCAAAAATGTTCATTGTACAGCTGTTTATCTATACAGTACCATGCCTAAGTCATATGTTACGTAATTAGGGGGTTTGAAGGGGCCAGACGTCCAAAACTCTGATCATTAATATCTAGAAAAGAAGAAATATTTTGAAAAGCATTGTAGAAGAAAAGTTGCTCAAAATAATGTTCTTAACAATATGATACCTAAAATGTTTTAGTTGGTGGCCCTGGTAAGGAGTTGAAGGGCCGGCCCCTAAAACACAGTTGCTCGGATATCTCTAGAACGGTTAACAATTCGTGAACACTTGTTGAACAAAATATGTTTATATTTGCGAGACCTTTCATTTGATATCAAGAAAAAGGGATTGGTCCCTCAAATTAGGGGCCGGGAGAGCTACAAAGTCTTTAAATAATATCTTTTTTTAAGCGATAATTTGTTATTAACCATATAAGCAAAAATAAGAGCTTATTAAGCTTAATTTAAAACTTAAATCCGTTTTAAAATCGGACGGTGCATTACAGAAATATAGGGGTTTACTAATTGATTTTTCCGGAAATTTTGATTCCACATTCTTGGTTAAGAAAGGGTTTTTGTATCAGTAATGTCATTCAACAGAGTTTCAATGTGTTTAAGATTTACCGAATTCTCTGCCTAGATACCGCAAAATGGCACCACTTTGTGGAATCAAATTTCCATCTACCTCCAGCATGGGAAGTCTCCTTTGGGGCATACCTGTTGTTGGAGAGAAAAAAATGAATATTCATACTATTCAAATATCCATCAAGTTGGATAAAACATGTACCAGTGAACAT
>WFKH01003881.1:40514755-40533134 GCA_016163765.1 Magallana hongkongensis | reverse complement strand
GTTGGACATTTTACTAAGTCTACGTCACGGTGCTTAAAACCATTTCTGTCAGATTAAAGTTTCAGATAGATGTTGGCAATCTGGTATTCCAACAAACACACAATACACTTGCCTTACGGTTCATTAATTTTATTAAACAGTGATGAATTTCCATTTAAATGATTATTTTATTTCATTTAATCAAAAGTACTAGTTAAATATGCAGTTGTGCCCCCTTTGACTTTGGAAACCGCTTTTGCTATTGAACAGGACAGTGGAATTACAAAGGCACAGTAAACAGATTAGAACAGGAAGTTACTTATATAAATGACCTGCACCCGAAACATGGCTCCTATATAATATCATAGCTAGTAATATTTGTATGACATGATGTATAGGACAAATCATACGACCATCACAGGGCTTTCGCTCCATTATCTAAGATACGTGAATCATATACGGCAATGGCATTGTTAAAAATTAAAGTATCCCAAACTGCACCATCTAAGCAAACATCAGTAAACACATAACCGGGAGAGCCGACACCGACTGTTTCGTTGAGGTAAAATGGGCATGTGTAAAGGATAACTCAATCAGGATGTAATGTAGAATATTACACTTTAGTGCATCTTACTTGCTTTGATATTTCCCATTTCTCACCAGTAACTTTGATATCATCGAACTCAACCCCTTCAATATTCAGCAGTAAACGAATAGGCTGACCGCGTCCTTTACTAGGAAAGTAATGAAGTTTGTATTTTCCCATTTCTAGCGTCCTGTTCGCTCTTAATAACTGATAATGATTTTAGTACAACTTTACCGAAGCTTACAAAATTTCATTCCAAATATCAAAAGATTGTTCATTCTTTAATTACTTAGTTAATTTGTTTTTATGTAAGAGTGAAGCTTGTAGAATGCGATAAAAACATTCTTTTTTAATTTTCAAAAATGTGAATTTTTATGAACCTTTAAAAATGTGCTGATTATAAAAAAAAAATTGAAAACTTTAAAGAAATACATTTTTAGGACCACCTGTATTACATTACTTAGAATAAACTTTTGAGTAAATTCTACACACCCAACGGCGTGAAAGGACTGACACAAAATTTTCACATAAATGGATTTCGCCACCTCTCTATCTAATACATGTACTATTAGATTTTAAAAAACGCGGGGTGTTAAGGAAGCATATGGAATCTGAGTTACTTGTAATTTCGTGAAATCACAAATCTTACTTAATATGTACATATTCAAATATTTAAGCAACGAAACGTATACCAAAAGCAATTTTTATCACAAATTAGATTGTACTACGTAGATTTACACATTGATGACGTCATGACTGAAAGTTGAATGTCGTGTAAATTTGATCGGAAAGCATTGTATTCAGTTTCAAAATATAAGTAATCTAAAAATTCTGATAAAGTATGTTAATGTGATTTATTGAGAGTCGAACAAAAGAACACTGGGAGAGAAGTTAATTTTATCAATTATTCGCTAAAAGGTATTTATATTTGCTTTTATTTCTCGGCCAGGCTTTCCTCTGTGGCAGTTTATGATATAAATATCTGACTAGAACAACACTACCCCGTATATATTGAAGTTCAAATTTTACATGTATCGATAGTTTGATCAATGCTTAAATTGAAAAGTGCTGCTAGAAGCCTGTGTTATGTGTTATTTTGATGCAACATACCGGTTTTCGTGCAAACTGAATAAAAGTTGGGAAAGTTTTTTGAGAACCGGCTGCATAACTCTTTAATTAAGAAGAATATCGGATTCTAGCAGCGGTTTTGATAAAACTGAGATGTTTCACCTTTACTTGACATGTTCATTGTTTTGTGGAAACCGCAGGGTAGTGTTGTTCTATCTCATTTTACGTTAAGGAATATACGTAAGCTATTTATTTTTGTCACGTGATAATGCACCAATGTGGCAGTGATGTACTACACAATTGTATTGCATTGACATCTATTTCAAAGGATACTACTAAGTTTTTGATCTGATTCAAAACAGTTATTTAATCTCACGATTTTGAATAGAACAGTCTAAATAAGACGCTAAATTTCCCATTTGCTTCCTTAACACCCCCCGCGAAGTCGATTGTTATGCTAAATTTGTCACTCTCAATAAAATGATATCTGAAATTCCTTGATATAAAAGGGCGGATCTAAGTATTTTTAAAATGTTAGACGCAATGAATCAAAAGGACGGGGTTTTATTGTTTGAAAAGGTTTAATATGTAATAATAATACTTTATACAGGTAGGGACCTAAGCACTTCAATCGTCTAGGGACAGGGCTTATGAATTTAGAGATATTTTTTAGTGTAATAGAGTATTTAAAACTCAGCATTCATAAGCTCTGTTAAAAACGAATTTTAAATTACATTTTAAGAGGCTCATACATTTTATTAATGATTTTAATAATTGAAGATTAATAATTTATGTTTGGAAAATTTTGGCATGTAGAAGGTTGCATTTTCATAAGTCTCAAAACCTCATTTTCCCTGTTTGTTAGATTCAATTGTTAAAATTCTATATATTTCGGGTAAAATTGTATTTCTGACAATATATCATGCAGAGGGGAATGAATGAGTTTTAATCATTTCAGGTTCATTGCTGGACAGGTTTGGAGTGTAAGAGTGATATTTTTATTAGTCTTAAAGCATCTTTCTTAAATGTTAGATTTAAGTGTTAAAATTTTATTCATTTCGAGTATAGTTTTAATTGGGACATTTCATGTATAGAAAATGTGTTTTGCAGCGGCAGAGGAAGTGGAAATAAACAAACACAGACTAGATTAAAGAGACTTAGACACGATTTGAGCTCAAAATTTTAATACTTAGTTTTCCATTTTTTATGTTTAGAATGGTTAATATGGGTATTTATAAAGCCTCGTCACAATTTGTCAAATATTGAGTCACAAGCACGATACAGAGTTTGAAATTCTTTGTTATTGTTTACATTGTTTGTAAAAATATAATTTTATTTAAACAATTTTATTCAATAGGGTTTATTTGGCATTGTAAAATATAAATATACTACTGTAGAATTAACATACAGAATTTTCAGACTAGAGGTGATCAAAAATGGCAACCTAAAACCTGAGGACCGAACCTCTTTAAAGATGTTTTGTAATTATAATTTGTGTGCAAAAGTTGGGATGTCTTAAATGAAAAAAATAATGCTGAACCTACAAAGTATTTTGAAAATTATTGCGTGAAAGAATAAATCAATTTGGAAAAACTGACCGTTTCTTTGAGAGTAAATACAATCATTGTTCAACATATTGTATACAAATTTAAGATAAACAATTCTCGTAACTTGCATTAATTGTTTTTAATAAAAGCATGGTTTGAAAAAAAAATCAATGAATTTCTTTGGGATTTTTTGTGAATAAATTACACTGTCATTCTATAAACTTCTTGGTTGGTATGTTCTTTTTATTTTTACGAATATTTTAATAACGATAATACGGGTTACAAAAAGGGTTTATTATCGACTGGCATCCAATATAACAGGTACATAAAATGACAGCATGTAGTATTCAATGTAGTGTTTGGTGTCTGAGTTAAGTGTTGCCCAAACTTATATTTTGCTCTCCTAATTATTCCTCAATATATCTGCTCTCTCCATCATCTCTGGATTCTCCAAAAGCCTGTTTTCTATAATTCTTATAAATATCAACAGAATGAGAAATGTAAATAATGAAGTAATGCACAAAACTACCTCACTAACTTTGGTGACTTACCAACATAACAGCCGGAAGTTATATGTTACCAAAATGTACACGGTATAAACAGAGCTTATTTATGGAAAAAATGTTTGCAAAGTGATTCTCATAATAAAATACACCCTAACTACTATTAGAATAATTTGTTTCTGTAGTGATTAACGAAAGTGTTACACACAAACAAAAATATAGACTAAAGTCAGACAGATTGTCAAACTCAATTTAATATTCCCGAATCTGATTAAAAGTAAACGACAATATTTATTTCTATAGTAGTTGTGTTTAATTGGTTTGAACATATTTTATTGTATATTTAATATACATGGCGTTTGAATAAAAGTTCTGGCAACTTACAAGGTGTTCACCCTTGTACTAATAATTAACAATATATAAAACCTGATATATCTATAGAAAGAGAAAGGTAAAACAAAAATATGAAAACAATTTTAAATGAATGTAAATCTGCGAGAATTGGTTATTTATTTCTGCACAGCAGTGAAAATCCTAACATTAGTACATTAAGTTTTATAGTCTCAGTTATTATTACTGTAAAAAATGAAAGTCTATAATACCTAAATTGTGTACTTGCAATTGTTCGTTAGATAAACTGTTTCTTGCATTTGAAAAAGGTTTGCAAAAATGATATACACCTTCTTTCTTTCCAAATGTGTTTGAATAGTGATTACAAAGTAATACTTATAAAGAAACTTATTCCCAACTACGATTGAAAAAATAATTTTAATAGTAGTTGTATTTCAAAAGTGGCTGTAAAATGATTCTTAAAATGAATGGATCCCCGACCACTATTGAAATAATAAGTTCAATAGTAGTTGTATTTCAATAGTAGTTGCAAAGTGATTTTTATAATGAAATACATCCCCAACCACTATTGAAATAATTTATTTCAATAGTGGTTTTATTTCAATAGTGATTGCAACAAACGTGCTACAAAGGCAAGCTTTGCTCATCAACTGTCGCAAAACGAACACGAGTTTTTCTTCTCTATTGGAGTAACCTGTTTCCTTGTAAATGATAGAAAAACTTGTTCTAGCGAAGGCTGGTGTACAGAATAGTCGTCCACTCCGAATATTGATTTTGTTATTTTCATTACCCTGAACAGTTTCGCAAGAGTTAAACTAGGATTCGGAATTTTAAAATCTAAATATCCCAGTTGATCCTCAAAAACTTTTGTTTTCGGAAATTCACCTACCAAGAAATTGCGTATAGGACCAGAATTTAACGCGTTTCCATTATCGTCACGTGCTAAACGTACAGTATATGTATATCCTTGCGCAAACTTATTCTTGAGATCCCGTTGACTCCCAAAGCAAACAAATTTTCCATTCAAGATAATGACAATCTTTGTGCAAAGAGTGTCACATTCTACCATGCTAAAATAAATTCCAGGAAGAATCTTAAGTTATTAGTTGATTGCCCATCTATTAATTTTAAATAACTATTATATTTCAATCATTCAATCATCATAGATACTTGATGACAAACATTTTTGTTAGTTGATTTCAATTGAAAAGTTTTTTAACTATAAAGTATATCTCCTACTTCTGAGAGGTTGAGACCAAAGTTCTTCCACTCGCTCGAATTTTAAACAGGGCATTCCAAATCTGTCTGCGAGCAGCAGGGTCAACGCCTGTTGTCGGTTCATCCAGCATCAAAAATGGCGGATTTCCCACCAGAGCTATCGCAATGATCAAATTTCGTTTGTTCCCTATGCTGTGTAAAATATCATCTTTAATCTTTAATCATTAACCAACAAGGCACGTGTATTATGTTATTCAAATAAATTATAATTTTGTCAAAAGAACAAGGATACGAACTATGTTTAACATAGTTAATAGTACAAATTAAAATTCCTATCTGTAAGTTCCACAGAGTTTGTTATCGCACTCTTTAAGGTTGACCTCGTCTAGGATGTCGTTTACAACTTGTCGTATCTTTTTCTCCTTTACCCCTCAAAGTCGTGCGTAAAAGGTTAAGATCTCTCTTCCTGTCATAGTCTCTACTAGCACATATTATTCAGGACAGTATCCCAAACATTGATGAACCTGTTATAATCAAATGGAGCACATATCTAAGGTTATCATTTGGGCAGGCGTGCAGAAAAATCAATTATTATTAATTTTAGTAAAATGTTATCAGTATATAGCTTTAATACGTGTAACAATTTATTATTCTCAATCTTTTCGACTGAAAAATATCAATTGTTTAATTTTTTATATTGATCATCAATAAATTATTTTTAATCTTCATATTCGAATTTATTCACAGTTTTAAAAAACTGCAATCGATGCATCGACGGACATTGACGTTAGTTAATAAATATTCGCTACTCAATAAAAAGGTGACGGTATAATAAACGGTTTGGTTGGAGAGTTAAAACAAAACCGTACCTGTTTTAGTTTGCGCTTGACGCTAAACCCATGTATGTAATCTATTCCTTTGGAAATCATGGTGTCCCCGGTCAACATTTGAAATATTGTAGTTTTACTTGCGCCATTTTGCCCTAACAACCCTAAACAATACTTTTTCGAAATACCCACGCTGATATCTTTAATAGCTTTAAACCTTTTTAATGTTCTGAATGATTTCTTCAAATTCATGAGGACTAATTTTTCTGAATGTTTAAGTTAACTGATTTGAGTCGAGTTAACTCGATTTGCCTTTTTGTACGACGTCAGAGTCTTGAGCAATGACGTCATTAGGGTCAGTGGTACGTTTTACAGCTCACATGCCTATGTAGTTCAGTGTAGTTCAGTCGTTGTGATATTACACTCTCTATCAGAAGAACTACTATCATAAACACGACAAACTCAACTGCCATCACGCATAGGTATTCAAATATGGCAATGAATACGTTTCAGGTTTGACTTTTTATACACAGGTATTTATAAAGTGTGTTTTAACGGTTATAGTTTGTGGATGTACTCGTAGGTCGTCGTAGTATATTTTTGGTTTGTCTGAGGAATAAAAAAAATTGCAAAGTTGTTTTATGTTGAACAACCGGGATATAAAGGTAACGCGCGTTGCAAAAAATTCCATAACCCTTATTAGCGTGCTATATTTACAGCGATAATCCTTATCTTGTTTTGACGTATTTGTGTATTATTTTCTACGTTTCGTTTTAAATATCTTTTTTAATGGTGGTATTGCCATCAATTGTACTGCCATTTTTTTTATTCTGATTTGCCTGATTTTTTTTGTTGACTCGTCAGAAGAATATGTTGGCTTGTCAGATGATTGTTGACTTGCCAGTTGATTATTTTGACTTCCTAGTTGTCAGTTTTTCTTCCAAGAAATTGATTTTCATTATCATCAGTGGATTTTTTCTTTCATTCCGAATAAAAAAACATCCTTAATTTATTAATAATATATTAAACATTAGTAAAGTTTCATCCCATATGATTCTCAGGAGTATCACTGCGTCTTATCTTATGATTATTTATTATAATCAATATATCAACTCATTTCTATGCAACCGATGGATTTTGTCCTGGTATATATTAAGTCGTTCAAGATAATTTCTTTTTAAATTCGTTTTATTAACACAATACATAGATTAGTACATTAACACAATACATAGATTAGTACATTACAGCATACAAATAGATATTTAAAAAATGGTTACTTTGAATTAACACATTGATGACAAATGAGAAATGTCCTCAAAATTACCTGTATCTATACAATGCAGGCCTGAAAAAAAACTAAACTAACGGATTGGTTTTATGTTTGTTTTATGTTAACTTTTCTTTTTGTGTTCACTTTCCTCTTTTAGCTAGATATTCCTTTATCTTGGGATAATTCTTCACTCTGTCAATCAACCCTCCAAGTTTTGGTGGGAAAGCCGGAAGTTTTGCAGCAGCGCCGACCTGGTCAGTGATGTCATAAATCAAAATGTCCGCTATCGATATCTGGAAATAAAGGAACATATAATTTCAAGATCTAATAAAAATGTTGTCAAAACAGGTTAAACTTAGTGAGATACAGAATTTTTGAAAACGAAATAATTTGCACCATAATAAGCTTATATTGCTTTAAAGCCTGAAAATGTTTTCTATAATGATTTATCATAATGTTGCTTGCACCACCATAAATGAAATATTTTAATTAATGAACTGTAAGAATCACAATGATTTTAACATTTTACAGTTGAAATGATACAAAAAGTTACAGGATATCAAATTTGGCGTTATGATAAAAAAAATTAAAACAAGTGATGAACAAGAGAAAATCTCAAACCTAATAAGTTTAATGTTTTGTATTTCTTCGTGGAGTCCCGGGTTTAAGAAAATTTAACAACTCGGTGCATGTGATTTACATATCGTGAGAGATTCTTAATGTGTGGTATTAATTATGAAATGGTTATAAGTTAAACCAGGCCTTTACCTTTTTACCAACAAAAAAACCACCCCCGCCATTATTTTCCTTTAAAATGTCCTCCAACAAGCTGAAAAACTGAGGAAGCTTGTTTTCTTCCAAATCCTTCTTTAGTTCTGCCTTTTTGGTGTCGTCTTTTTCATATCTAAGTGCCGTGGCGTTCTTCAAAAAATCTTCGGCGGTTCCAATGATGACGTCAACACGAGTGTTCTCGTCATTATTGTCCCCATACAACCCTAGAGTACGAATTGAATTTCCAATTTAAAAAGTACTTAAATTTGACATATGCAAGAGAAAATGGCCCACCACTAACACATTTTTATATTCTATTCTCAGGATGATCTGACATAAAAACTTAAGAAAAAGAATTGACAGTTCGAAAGGTATTTAGAGTTAGAATATTGTAATACAACGCTTTTGCGTAACAGAATATCAAGAAAGTTGAAAAAAAAGTAAAAATGAGAGAATTTGACAAAAATAACGCCTTGCAATTGTTGATATGGATTTTTAATTTGGATTGTAGGATGCATTTTCAGGAACGTTCTAGAATTTAAAAAAAAAAACATATACCAAATTCCCTGGCTACATATCTAATGATGGCTCCGGACTGAGGGATCAGGCGACCATCTACCTGAAGACAGGGCAACTGCTTCTGTGGTATTGCTGTAAAATAGATATCAACTTTCTGTTTTATTTTGTACACCGCATTCTTTTTATGCATGAAAAGACTTAGCTATGTTAAGGAAAATGTCTGCTTTTTGCCTTGAACTCGACTTTAAGAAAAGAATTATTCATCCGAAGAAAATATGTCATCTAATCCACAACCAGAGCAGCAGTTAAGACTGCATTACAGTTCACAATTTTCTGTGATGTGTGAAAGAAACTTTGTTTTGTTTTTGTTGTTGTTGCTTATTTATCATTATTAAACAATTTTGCATGAATTTGATCGGAAAAGTGTTTTGCACCGAACCACAAGATATTGTATACTACCCTAATCATTAAATGACACTAGCGTGCCACTGTCTCCCAGGCAATTCACCGGGCCTCGCTCATTGTTGTTTAAAATCGATAAAGAGCGTATTTGAGCACGATCGTGCGATAGCTGAAAGCTGAACTTTATGGACAATAAATTAATTTTGAAACAAACAAAAATGTTGTTTCATTACAAACAACTATCATTATCATTTCAGAACTGTTAATCCACGAAAACAACCACAGTTGAATTGATTTAAAGTCCCTGTGGAGCTACAGTACTGCAGCTACTATCCATGAAGTAGTGTATGCATATAAGGATAACCCCAAATCCAGCATTTAAAAACAAAAGTTGATGTTCGCCACTGTGCAAGTATTTGATAGTTGTATTTGCGATAAGTACCTAAAGGTTAACTGGCTTAATTTCAACACAAGTCTAATTTTTACTCACTCTTATAAAAGTCTTAAGAATATGCTTAATTTTTCTTTTTAGCTAATCAAGATTTTACCTTAATAAAATTATTAAAATGAATTTGCAAAACTCTAATTTGACTGAATTAATAAATATACATACTCGGTTTCACGGTTTGCCATTCTTCCATTGAAAGTGGAAATCTTTTGTCCTCAAACGACTGTCCAGCGGCCGCAAAGGCCAATCGGATGACCTCGGCTCTCCCCTTAGTGTCAAAGTACATCAACTTGTATGCCGGCATCTTGTTACACGCTTGTTAGCAACTTATGTAATCCTGGTCTATTACAGGTAATATATATATCTGAGCAGACGAATGTCCTTAATATTTACTCTCCTAACTACAGAGTGACGCAAAAGTTGTCGAAAGTATCTGCATGTTCTTTATACCCATCATCATGCAATTTCTATTGTAACAATTCACGTAACAACATTATTGTGTAATATATATTAGAGAGCACTTATGTACTCTCCCAGTGGTTTCCAAAGTAGGACACAAAGGTCGTGTTAAATACATATTCATTTGTTGACATCTCATGAATAAAAGACAGATGAATAGGACAAACATAAATATGTGACAAAGCAAAATTCTCGGGTCAATTACTAGAACGCTAGGCGAGTCATTTATTCCAACACTCATAAAATGCATCAAATTAAAATTAAGCTTAAGAATAATGCAGACAGTGTATGTATTATTTATTAATTGTTTGTAGAAGACAATATTTCATAGGCTTTCTAATAACTAACATCTGTCAGGGTTCAAACTATTTGTCAAACCATCAATAAATATATAATTGTAACTTACCAAGAAGATTTCGTACCGATTTGACATCACTTTTTTACAAAACAGTTTTCTTCAAAAAATGTCGTATAAATCGAATCAATATGAGACAACTATAAGAGAACTATGAGACAAGACCCCCCACCCCCACCCCAAAAAATGACAAAATTTATTGCTTTTTATCAAAAGCATAGATACTAAAAAACTCAAACATTTTCAAACATAAAATAAATGTTTTCCAAATTAAGTTGACTTCACTTTGATAGTAATAAACAAAATATAGGAAAAGTGTTAATTTTTTACTTGGAACATGTCAAATTTTTGTAAAATTTTCAATTATTATTTTGAACATATCAATTTTCTTTAAACTAGGGTGTTCCGTTGGGGCAACTTCGACCTTCCCACTTTCGCCTTTGAGGCAAAGATGCGAGAGTGCGATGTTGCGAAGGAAAAACGAGCGAAAGTGCGAAGATGCAACTGAGGAGCGCAAAGATGCGAAGGCGAAAGTGCAAAGTTGCAAAGGCGAAGGAGCGATACTACTATCACTCATTTGCCTACGTAGCTTCGTAACCTCGCACTATCGCCTTCGCCTTTTTTATTTTGCTCTCTCTTGGTCAATATTATATAATTTAATGCAGGTATCGTATTTGACCGAGGTTTGTTGAATGCTCTCGGATGTTTTTGGTACGCATGCGCTAGAAATTATGGAGGCCATCGTGCTTTATATGAAAATTCATTAATATCTGACATATCTCTTTAAGTTTACCAGTGCTGGATAAGCCTAATTATTATGTAGTCCATATCCATATAAAATGTAATGCCCGACATAATGTGTATGCACTTCCAGACTTCTGTTACTTTTCAGTCTGCTTACCTTGGTTTAGTACCATGGTTTAAAACATTTGAATTTCTTTATTGGAAAAAGTGTTTAGATTTTTAGCTTATATATATACTTCTCAAATGTTCGTGTTCTTTGCTGGCGTCATTTTATATAGGTAAATTTATCTTTAAAAGATAAAGAGCTGCGCACACATTAAAAGGCAAAGACTAAATTGCTAAGGTGTTAAAGGGAGAGTGCGAAGTTGCGAAGGCAAAGGAGCGATAGTAGTATCGTTCCTTCGTCTTTGCATCTTCGCAGTTTTGCCTTCGCATCTTCGTACTCTAGCATCTTCGCCCTACATGCGAAAGTGCGAAGGTCGAATTGGCCCCAACAGAACACCATAGGGAGGATTCATGACTGGTCACATCCAATATTCCGGGCGTGAAAAATCGAATAAACTTCATAGATTAATAGTTCTCGGGTGCTTAAACTATTGAATGGCTTAACCGTAGATTAATTAAAAAAACTAGCAATTTAATGGAATTGCAATCACTTGTAAAAACGGGAATACACAAAAGTTTGAACGTATTCAGTTGTCTTGCTGGGTTTAATACTTATGCATATACCGTGGTATTTCTTATCCAGAAAGAAATTAATATATGTGGAGCCCTTTCTACGGCTGAACGCATTTTATTGTATATGATGCAATGATGCAAAACAGAGAGATAGTACAGAAGTCTAGATGACAGTCTGGTCACAAATAAACAAGACAGTAACTAAACCTAGCTTCTACAAGGAATATTTAGTATTCAATGACCTAAGCACAAAGAGTACAACTCATAAAAGAATTTTCAAAGTCCCTGCTAGACTGTTGTGAACGGGCAGATAATGTTTTGACACAACTCTGCTCTACCATTAGTACACTTGGGAGGTCTAACGAAGAAAAATCACTATCATAAAAAAGTTTTTTGTTCTGAGTATGATGAAATAAATCTGTACCAGTGTGATAGTTTTTTAGCATTTGCATGAATTTTATTTACTTTTTATAATAAAGAAATTCAACATTCCCTCTTTTGAAAAACTGCCTCAAACATAAGAAACAGAATTGAACCGGGAAAAAAATTATTGATAATATATTTCATCTACTACATGTACTAATAATAATAGTTAACTCGTTTTCTCTTATTCACTTACACTCAAACATTTATCCATTTTCTTTAGCTCTTTTTTCCTCTTTGTGTGTGGTGTTTGTTGTTTAATTCTGTTTTGTTCAGGAAGTTTTTGACATTTTGAATGTCTATAAATCTCTGCATAAATGCATTCAACTTAGGAGGCATTTTAATGACGTGATCGGAGAAATATTCAGGTATGACATCCAATATATTACACACCTGGATATCTGCAATGGATACCTGTGAACAACAAAAAAAAATATATATGAAAAACAGACAAGAGGCCCACGGACCACATCGCTCACCTGAGGAACAATAGGCGTTATAAAATCAGCTCAATGAGTCATAATGCAAACTATCTGGGCAATGTAGTATAAAACATGTAGATCATGTATAAATAAAAATCAATTTTACCCCTGGATATTCTGATGTTTATAATCAAGTCCCTTTTCTAACAGGATGATTTTCAAGTCATATTACATGCTGAACATTGCAGTTCCCAAAAAGATCCTAAACTCTGAACCCCTTGTGGGTCCCAAGAATCGTCCAGGAGTTAAAGTCTTAACAATTTTAAAGAATCAGCAATATGTCAAAATGCTTGCATATAAGAAAAACACCTATTAAAACATTTCAGTTTTTGTGAATAATTGAAATGTTTTCCTTTGTAAAATTGGAACCCCAATGTGGCCGCACCCTACTCCACAAGATTTTGAGTTGAACGGTTTTTAGAAGATTTTTATAGATTTTTCTATATATATTCCTATGTATTTTTTTGTCCCCCCTCCCAAGTGAACCCATTCCATCCCCATGACCCCATGATCCCGGGGATCATGATTTGAACAAACTGAAATCTACCTTACCTTTTACACACGTTTTAGCTTTTGTGGCCAATTGGGTTCTGAGAAGAAGATTTTTAAAGATTATTCTCTATATATTCCTATGTAAAAATTCGGCCCCATTGTGACCCACCCTACCCCCCGGAGATCATGATTTGAATAAACTTGAATCTTCCCAACCTGAGGATGCTTCCACACAAGTTTCAGCTATTCCGGCTGATTTGTTTCTAAGAAAAAGATTTTTTAAAATTTACTCTATATATTCCTATGTAATTCTTTTACCCATATTGTTGGCCCACCCTACCCCCAGAGGGTCATGATTTTCACAGCTTTGAATAAAACGTCTTGAAAATGCTCCCTCACTAGGTTCAGCTTTCCTGATTGATTAGTTTTCAAGAAGAAGATTTTCAAAGATTTACTCTATATATTGCTATGTAAAAATTCTCTCTCCCCCCCCCCCCCCATTGTGGCACCAGCCTACCCCCGGAGGTCACGATTTTCACAACTTTATATCTACACAACCTGAGGATGCTTCCATCCAAGTTTCAGCTTTCCCGGCTAATGAGAGTCTGAGAAGAAGATTTTTAAAAATTTACTCTATATATTCCTTTTGAAAAATTTAAAAAATGTAAAAATTCGACCCCCCCACCCCCTTGTGGCTCCAGCCTTCCCCCGGGGGTCATGATTTTCACAACTTTGAATTAACAATTCATGATGATGCAACCACACAAGTGTCAGCTTTTCAATTTTGGCCCCCATTGTGGCCCCACCCTGTACCAAGGGGTCATGATTTTCACAACTTTGAATTTATACTACCTGAGGATGCTTCTATCCAAATTTCAGATTTCCCTGCTGATTAGTTATTGTGAAGAGGATTTTTGAAAAGTTTCAGCTTTCCTGGCAAAATGGTTCCTGAGAAAATTTTTGAAAAGTTATCAAAAATTTTGAATGATTCCTAATTATCTCTCCTGAAAAAAAGCGTGGTCCTTAATTTTCTCAACTTTGAATTTCCTTTGCCTAAAGGTGCGTTGTGCCATGTTTGGTTGAAATTGGCTCAGTAGTTCTGGAGAAGATGTTGAAAATATGAAAAGTTTAGAGACAGAAGGACAGACGGACAGACAGACAGACAGACATACAAAATGAGATCAGAAAAGCTCACTTGAGCTTTCATCTCAGGTGAGCTAATAAATACTGAACAATTCAAAAAATTCATTAAAAAAAATCATTATCAAATCAATGTATCAAATTATTTCAGTTATCTTGAATAAAAAAATGGAACAGTAGACCAATTAATAGAATAATTATAATTCTTTGTTATGCCCATGTGTCTTTCTTAAATTATCAGCTATATAAGTAACTGCTATGAATGATAAAGTGTAATGTTCTAAACAATATCGAGTTCAAAGACATACTATAACAAATATATTATTAAATACCTGGTTTATATGATATACGAACCATGGTATACATTAACATCACATGATAAACAAGTAACACATAGATATTGCATGATAGAGAATGTATTGTGATATTGTTGCTTTTGTATTTACATTCAATCAAAAATTAATTAAAAAATGACAGTAATGTTCAGGAATAAAACTTATTTGTTAAGGTTTCTCCACTCTTGATGTGTGTATGGTTTAATCAAGTTAATTCGTGTTTAAATTTAAAGATCATTATGTGTACAATTAAACTGAATTAAAATATTGAATATGTTGCGAATATTATTTTTTATGCTGTAGGGAATAACACAGATTCACTGTCAGAACAAGGATAGCGACGACTGCTCTCCAAGCAAAACTCACATTAACTCTTTAATGAGTTCCATAGAATAAAGTAATTCATTTAAAAGAAATTAATCACATTTTTTTATTTCATTTTTTTCAACATTTTTAGCCAGTTGAATTGGCCATTAGGAAAGCTATCACATGTACAGTTCATTTTGATACAATTTTTCATAAAAAGTACAGTTTAGCAATAAATGTTCTGTAACTTTTTAAATAAGGCTTCAAAATCACTAAAAATTTGTAGATTTGTAATTCATTAAAAATTCGACCGAAATGTGAAAAGAAATATTAACCTTACTACTACTAGGTACATGTAAAAAAAAAATGAATTATAGTATCTGTTTGCCTTTGTACGGTGTTTTATTGAATTCAACGATTCTAACTAAAACAACAATTCAAATTGTTAAATGTTATTGTCATTTCACTTTAAATAGCTTAAATTTTATTAAAACACACCTATCAATAAGAAATTATTGGCAAAACCGTGAATCACATTTCACTTAAATACCGATAACGGTACAATATTTCGGAATGCTACCGATGACGTCATGCGAAAATCAAAATGAATTTAGAATGAATTTAAATGAAAAGCCTCATAAAATTATCACATAAAAGTTTTCTCATGAGAACGATTTCGGCGAAATGCTATAATACGATATGATATCAAGCCAGGCCAGTTCATGCAACATTTCATTAATTAAATCTTTGTGTAACACACGATGTCAAACTGACATAAATAACTTAAACATAATGACAAGGTGAAATGCATTCTGGTACACATGTTTGTTACACCAAAAAATTAGTATGCAGTAAAGTAATAATATTTGCCAAATTCAATTAATCAATGGCATGATTGAAGACTTGCCTGATCTCCGACGAAGAATTTATCTCCGTCGTGATTTTCTTTGAGGGTTTCCTCCATTATACTAAAAACTTCTTCCAGGCGCCATGAAAACATCTCCTTTTTTAAAACCTCTTTTGCCGCCTCTACTGTTTCGTTATGGAATAAACGTTCCAGTAGGAATATTATGTCGTCAACAGCACCGGAAATGACGTCAATTCTTGTCTTTTACACGTCGTTGCTTCCGTAATAACCTGCAGAGAATTCACAACTTTTTTCTCTCGATGGCTCGAACCTCCACGGGACCGAGGACAAACTTCGAGGGATCAAGAGTTCGAGTTTTCAAGAGTTCGGAATTTTCTGGGTGGACCGATGCGTTTTAAAATTAGTCTTACCGGGTGTTATGATAAAGCCATTCATTCAATGCTAACCTTACGCACCTGCTTAAACAACGTTTTCTTTTCTGTTAAATATATAGATCTGGATGTTTTAAAAACTAAATAGAAACAATTTTTTAATAAAGTCATGATTATTATTTTTTTGTGCATCATATCATAACCAGATAGCTCAGTACTACAGGACTGCGAGGCGACATGTCGAAAAATAGATAACAGAGTATCACTCACTGTTCTCACTGTACGGTTCCTTAACCTGTTGTAAGAAATTGTTCAGCAATAATCATTAAGGTCTTCCGTTTCCAACGGAAGACCTTACTATTATTGTGCTTGTAAGATTATTCTTATTTTTAGGGTCTTCCGTTTCCAACGGAAGACCCTCTTGTTATTCTACGGTTTCTTTTTATTTTTATTTTATATCATTATTTTTCCTCTTACATTTTTCGAGCGCTATAACTCAAACACTATTTGGTCGATTTTCACCAAATTTACAGGACTGATAGAACATTAAACGTGCTTGCTATTATGAAATTTTGAGCCGATGACGTCACTTCCGGTTTGAGATTTTCAAGATTTCGTGAAATTTTAAGGACCATTTTGTCCACGTAACTCCTCCGAAACTAATGGTAATAAAAATGTGAAACTTTCAGGTATATGTAGATGGATGTCTGTAAATGATCCTCTGTATTTGACATTGTGGAAAATGCGCAAGGCGCCGAAGCTCGCCTGAGGTCGAAAATTAGCACCAAAATTTTTGGCAAAATTTTAACACGTTTTGTAAAATATCTTTTAACCTGTTAATAGTTTGTTAAAATATGTAATGCAAAAGTTGTTAAGATTTACTTGGGCTTTCATTTTATATTAAAAAATAGGGGTTGGCCCCTCAAATTAGGGGCCAAGAGGGCTCTAAAGTCTTTTTGCAATAACTCTTTACTGAACAATAATTTGTTATCAATTATAGAAGCAAAAGTGTTCAATGTACAGTTGTTTATCTATACAGTACCATACGTAAGTCATATGTTACGTAATTACGGGTTTTAAGGGGCCAGAAGTCTGAAACTTTGATCATTTATATCTAGAAAAGGGGAAATATTTTGAAAAGCATTGTAGAACAAAAAATGCTTAAAATAAAGTTTTTAACAATATGCTTCCTAATTTTTTGTTGTTGGTGGCCCCAGTAAGGAGTTTAAGGGTCGGCCCCTAAAACCCATCTGTTCAGATATCTTTAGAACGGTCAACAATTCCTTAACACTTGTTGAACAAAATATGTTTATATTTACGAGACCTATCATTTGATATCAAGAAAGAAGGGCTGGTCCCTCAAATTAGGGGCCAAGAGGGCTCTAAAGTCTTTGTATTATAACTCTTTACTGAAAAATAATTTGTTATTCATTATAGAAGCAAAAATGTTCATTGTACAGCTGTTTATCTATACAGTACCATACCTAAGTCATATGTTACGTAATTAGGGGGTTTGAAGGGGCCAGACGTCCAAAACTCTGATCATTAATATCTAGAAAAGAAGAAATATTTTGAAAAGCATTGTAGAAGAAAAGTTGCTCAAAATAATGTTCTTAACAATATGATACCTAAAATGTTTTAGTTGGTGGCCCTGGTAAGGAGTTGAAGGGCCGGCCCCTAAAACACAGTTGCTCGGATATCTCTAGAACGGTTAACAATTCGTGAACACTTGTTGAACAAAATATGTTTATATTTGCGAGACCTTTCATTTGATATCAAGAAAAAGGGATTGGTCCCTCAAATTAGGGGCCGGGAGAGCTACAAAGTCTTTAAATAATATCTTTTTTTAAGCGATAATTTGTTATTAACCATATAAGCAAAAATAAGAGCTTATTAAGCTTAATTTAAAACTTAAATCCGTTTTAAAATCGGACGGTGCATTACAGAAATATAGGGGTTTACTAATTGATTTTTCCGGAAATTTTGATTCCACATTCTTGGTTAAGAAAGGGTTTTTGTATCAGTAATGTCATTCAACAGAGTTTCAATGTGTTTAAGATTTACCGAATTCTCTGCCTAGATACCGCAAAATGGCACCACTTTGTGGAATCAAATTTCCATCTACCTCCAGCATGGGAAGTCTCCTTTGGGGCATACCTGTTGTTGGAGAGAAAAAAATGAATATTCATACTATTCAAATATCCATCAAGTTGGATAAAACATGTACCAGTGAACAT
>WFKH01003881.1:40500120-40514655 GCA_016163765.1 Magallana hongkongensis | reverse complement strand
AAACCCAAATTTGACAAATTCAGAGGTGAGTAAAATGATGAGTATAGGAATGAGAGTACCAATGCACCGGATGTTGATATCAGAGAAGTGTTAATACAAGATTGAGCCGAGCAGAAAAAGGTAGGGCTTATGTGATTGGCTGAATTAATTGCCCAAATAATGATCATTTCAGAGTAAAATTATCAATAATTAAATTTAATGAGGGAATGAGGAATTACTGCAGAAAGTAAAGAAATGAGAGGGGTTAAAATAAGGGGTGGGTGATATTTAAGAGACTAGGAAGAATTTGCTGCGGATCGCTGTAAGTTGTAAACAAGTACAAATTTGACCTATAAACGCAATGGGACCCTATGTATTTCTATGGATTTTCTGTTAGCGCTTGGAATGAACTTTCAGCTGTTACCAAGAATATGTCTGTAAGTATAATAGCAAACTAGCCAGGGGTGTTTAGGTTAGCATTGAGTTCTATGGGAAATGAATTGGTACTCTTTTCCCTTTATGGAGGTTATCCATTTTTTCCCAGCATGCATCTGTTCTCTGACGTAGATAAGCCACATTGCTGCTGGTGACTGGGTCAATGATAAAACTGGGTCAATGTTTATGCAGAGTTGATAAAAGTTACAAAGAAAAATTATGCCTGGATGTGCAGCAAAATTTTGTACTGTCATGAGAGGACAAGGATTCAGTATATTTCTATAACTGAACCTTAGGTAACTACACATGATTTGTGCAAAAATAAAAATCGATAATTTGTGAAATATGAGACCATGGCATTACAGATGTTTGTACGGAGATGTGGCAGTCAGTGTTTACATAAATAAAATGCTCTTTGTAGATTTCAAATAAATGTAAAAATGTAATTTCATTTTCTTTGTGGGGTTTCTTACCGTTACTTTTTATTTAAATGCTCTAGAAATCTTCCTCTCTGATTTGTTTTTATCTTAATTAGATTAAATCTTAATGATACGTATGCCGGTTCCGTTTATGCTGTCAGAAGAATAACAGAACTAAGTCACATTTTAAAACTCAGGATGCTGAGCAATGCACCTTGTGTGCTCATTTATGTAGCACACATAATGTTCAAACTCATAACAACAAATTAAGAAATTCCCGAGTGCAAGAAAAATAGGTCACAGTAACACTGATCCAGGGACATTCCATTCTAGTTAAATGTCACATTAACTGCAGTGCTGGTGCCTGGTGGGAATGCATCATTCTGAGATCTAAAATCTTCCTCCATAAACCTTGTTTCAAAATGACAACTCTTTACATTCATTTCAAGTTTCAATTCACATTTTGATGATGACATTTTATCTCTGTTACTAAGCGTGTGTAAAGATGCAATGTGTCTCACTGACGTCAGCATCAGTGCTGCCCTCTCTTAGATGCTTAGAGATAACCCAGCAGAAAGGTAATGATTTTAACAATATGGTACTAGTCTTCATGGATTGCAAGAATTAGTTATTCTAAGTGATATATCTTCTTACTGAGGAAAGCTATGTCTAAATGATTTTCAGATATCATTATATACATCAAACAGACAAATTTGAGCCCATGATAATTTTTTCATATTCACTTCCTTTAATTCAATACAGTTCTCCACTAATGTGAATTCACCACCCCCGCCTTCTAAAACAAAACACACAAAAAAAACAACAAAACAAACAGAAAAGATAAAAGAAATGTTTGCATTTAGATAAAAAAAAGATTCATATACTATAAACTATTGTTTACTGAAGTAAAAAGCAGATATAACATCATGTAAAGTACAATTACACAAAAAAGGCAAGTAGTTAAAACAAGTTTACTTAAAAAAAAAGAATTTTGATTTCTTCAGTAAAGTTATTGATATGCCAAAGTCTTGAATATCTTGAATGAAAACATACCAATTCGGAACTTAAAATGCTTACAAAGCCTTGTTAAAATATTGCGTGAAGAAAAAAACTTTCATTTATCATTCTGATTAAAAGCAACGTGAGTTATTAATTTAAAAAAACATCGATTACATGTAACGAGCTTGAAGGTCTATAAAATTGACAAAACATATAAATTGCTGTTTTCTGACTTATTTCCAATACCAATCTATCCAAAAAAAAAAAAAAGAAAACTATGCATTTCTGCACAGGAATTAATACAAATAACACTGTAATTTTTTTTAAACAAATATAAGCTAACATGTATATTTAAAACATTCTTGCAGACAAATACAATCACACTGTTTTTATATTCAAAAAACCACTGTTAACCAGATATACTAGTGAATGATTCGTCATTATGGATAACAAAATCGTACAGTTCATACATTTGCCGCCCCTCCAACTTGCGTATTGGGTGCAAGGATCTGTCCTGTATTGTATAGTTCCGTTGTTGGCGCCGTAATGATACGCCCAGCAAAGCCAGGCTTTGATCGACAGCAGAAACAACAAGAACACGAGCTTTTCTTCTCTATTGGAGGCACCTGTTTCCTGGTAAAGAACAGAAAAACTTGTTCTAGCGAAGTCTGGTGAACAGAATAGTCCTCCACTCCGAATTCTGATTTTGTTCTTTCCATTTCCCTGAACAGTTTTGCGAGGGATAAATTTGGATTTGGAATCTGGAAATCTAGATATCCTTGTTGATCCTCAAAAACTTCTGTTCCTGGAAATTCACTAAACAAGAAATTGCGTATAGGACCAGAAGTCATTGCGTTTCCGTCATCGTCACGTGCTAAACGTACACTTAATGTATATCCTTGGGCAAATTTATTCTTGAGATGCTGTGGACTTCCAAAGCAGACAAATTTTCCATTCACCATAATGACGATTTTTGTACAGAGAGCGTCACATTCTTCCATACTGTAAAAAAATCGAAGATAACTCAAAATGTTAAATTCCGGCCTAAGTTTATTTTAAGTAAAATATACTTTTATTTATTCCAAAATTTAAAGATGAGCGTCAATTGAGATAATTTGACCTTTGTTAAAAGTTACCGGTAATAAGATGTTTCTATTTTCAGATAACACTGTAACATTAGTATTTTCACCTCGGAATAAAAGACCCACCTATGAGAAGTTAAGACTAGTGTTCTTCCACTCGCTCTGATTTTTGACAAAACATTCCAGATCTGTCTTCGAGCAGCAGGGTCAACGCCTGTTGTCGGTTCATCCAGCATTAAAAATGGAGGATCTCCAACTAGTGCAATCGCAGTGCTCAATTTCCGTTTGTTCCCACCACTTTTGAAAAAATGTCATCAGTAATCACCATTAAATATAACAAAAAGGTTTGATGTTAGTGGTTACTATATGAACAAGGACAGATACATGTGTATGTAACATAGTCAGTAGTATGAATTGAATTCCCACCTGTAAGTTCCACAGAGTTTGTTGGCATACTCCTTTAGAGTAACTGCGTCAAGTAGATCATTCACCACCCGACGTATCTCTTTCTCCTTCACCCCTCTTAGTCGGGCGTACAAAGTTAAGGTCTCTCTTCCAGTCATATTTTCGACTAGCGCGTCAAACTGAGGGCAGTATCCCAAACACTGATGAACCTTTAACGTGTATTATGAATAAGAACACATATCTAAACATGAATGAACATTTAGTACAAAAATCGTTTATATTAAAAAAAAAATTAATTGCGCTTTTAAATGATTTTTAAATGCAAAGCAAACACAAAACGTCACACAAATCTCTCTTAACACTATCAACAATGCATATACAATAAATTTAACAAATACACATCGTTTTAACTGCTTTATTAACTGTTTAAACTTCAAAGGACAGTCCAGTACATAAGTGGCACATTTACATTTTTGCGTCGGACTTATTTATCATAAAAATAAAGAATATTCTATTTTTATTTGATAAACTAAAATTTGATTATAAATGTTGCAATCTTCATATTTACAACCAAGTAAGCAATTCACTGTACCTGTCTTAATTGGCTTTTGACGCTGAACCCATTAACGTAAGCTTTCCCTGTTGACACCATGACGTCACCAGTAAGCATTTTAAATGTTGTCGTTTTGCCAGCACCATTTTGACCTAACAAGCCAAAACACTCTTGTCTGGATATTCCAACGCTGATATCTTTGACAGCCTCAAACGTATTTAAGGTTCCATACGTTTTTCTCAAGTTCTGAATTATTAGTTTATCAGTATTCATAAGATCTCTAATTTGAGTAGAATTCACTCGGTTCGCCTCTTCTATGACATCAGAGTCTTGAACAATGACGTTGTCGGGGTCGTTAATACTCAGTTTACTACAAAAAGCTCGATAGAGAAAACGTTGCAACTCCCCACTATCTATCAAAATAACTAGTATCATATATACGACAAACTGCACGGCCATCATACACAGGTATTTGCCAATTCCTGGATATTGCCACTCCAAGTAATTGCTGTCCGGACACAATACACTTGATTCTTTAAAAATATAATAGAAAAGAGACACATGAGCAAAGAACATCAAATTTTAAATAAATGATATACGTAAGTAAATAAAACGACCATTGACAAAAAAATAAACTGTTAGTATAAGATTACCTCCAGCATAAATCATTGCCACAAAGTCCTGTTTATTCGGTTGCTGACAATTTATCCTGTAAGTGTACCGAACATAAATGTTGATAAAAGCCTTTCCAAGGCAGTAATGAGGGAAGAAGATCATAAACACTTTATCCATATCCACGGCAGCACTTTTTGTTTCTTTAAGGGGGTACAGCAAAGTGACGGTTAAGAGCGTAAAAAGACCTATAAATGAGAGAGTTAAAAAAGAGATTTAAATTTTAAATGAGTATATTTTTTTCTTCGAAACTTGTTTTTTTTTTCACTACATTATTATAACAACTGACAAAAGTGTTTGTTCTTCCCCACTTTTACTACTGTCTTACCTGCAACTGTATTGATAATAATCATAGCCACTGTTCCGCCGGCAGGCGATCGGAACATGAAATGCAAAAGATACATTGACGATATAGATGCTAAGCCAAACTTAAAAAAACACAGAAAGATAAGTCCGAGTCTGTCTTCTTCGACGTAGGCTGGAATATCGAAGGCGGCAAAACAAATCAGAATAATGAAAATTGGAACTAAGTAATGCAGCATGTCCCAAGTTAGATTCGCCATCCAAAACACCCGGGAACTGACTCCACTGACTTTCTGTAAGTGCTTCGCTCCAGACGACTTTTCTCGAATATGAAACACGCTAAATGAAGCCACAAGACACGACAATCCAAATAATAAACACTGAGCAAGACTAAGACCTTTAAACATCACAAGGCCTGTGCTCCGTGATGTATATCTTAGCTTTTCAGGCTTAGGAAGCGGTTCGTTTATAGTTTGAATATTTTTTGAATCTCCGCAATAAAATTTCAGAAGGAAGTTCATCGTATTTGCCATACTTATTCCAGCAGAATGAATAGTCTCGCCATTAAAGTAGCTAATGATTTTACTGTCATCAACTCCAAATCCGATGACGTAGCGAGACCTAAATGTTCTTTGTCCTAAGTCTTCTATTTTATCGAGCCAGAATTTATTGAGATCAAACATTTCCGGCCCTTTTGGATTGTATTCAATCACATCGAGTCCTCTCTTACCATACCATTGAGAGAATGCCTGTGTCAACTTTTCAGCCTCATTTTTGGGGTTTGGTCCAGGTGTGATCGTTGTTACACTGTTTGGATACGGGTTAAGATTTAACGCCAGGGGAGGATCTGTATGGTATGCTAGATTTGAGATGGCCTGGTCAGCAAGAAGACCAAATATTGTCAACAAGACTGGAACAATGAGCTGAATTATGACAGTTATTCGACTTCTCCACGTATGTACAGCTTTCTTTACAAGAAGCCCATAAAATTGTTGCATCACAACCAATACTCCTGTATTTTTTCCGAATCCTTCGTTAAAATCTAGAAAACAAAATTGTACAAGCTTAACAAGAGGGCAACGTCGTACAATAGTAATGTTTTAATCTGAAAGGTTAATTGCAAGCTAAACTACTCTTTTTTTTCGTGAAAACAACATATTAGTATTTCATACCAATGTCAACATTTGCATCTGCCATGTGTGGTGTAAATGTCGCCGTATCGTCAATTTCCAGTCTGACCTGATGAACGTCTCTTTCTTCATTGCCATTCTGAACATTGTTCTTGGCCCTATCATCTCCGACTCTGATAAAAAAATCGGTTTTAAGGAATCCGATCTTCAACTTTTTAAGTCATACATTTAATTAAGAAAATATGGTAACCAGAGAAGAACCGTAGAGAAAGTTTTAATGTGCATTATAATTATGTTTTATACAAAACAAAACTACAGTTTTAACCAGTGCCAAAAATTTGATTATAAATACAAATAATTAACGACCCGTCTTAATCCTGGAAAATTCCACATCACATGCAGTTGAGAAGTGCCTTGAGATTAGCTTTTTGCTTTCATCATATTGGCTCATGATACTTACACAATTCTATAACACATGTGAATATTTTTGGGTAACAAACTTTTATTATTTTTCCATGGCGAGTGTTTTTTGTAGAATTGATATTTTAAAAAAGTGTATTGACACGTTAGAATAATAAATCAACAACGCAAGTCAAATTCAAATAATGCAAGAAATGTCCAAGTTCAATTTTTTATACATGTATCATAAAGCAGGTGTCGATCTTGTTTCAATTTACGCTCTGATCAAATTGCAACAATTAAAGCTTACTTGAGAAACACTTCTTCCATTGTTGTTGCTGATAATCCAAAACTTCCCACACCTAATTTAGGGCCGTTTTGCTCCAGCTCTCCAAATAACGCTTCAAATTTCGCGGACTCGTCAGTTGGAAGGAGAACTGAGAGCTCAGCACCAACCTCTAGTTCTTTTTCAGCTGATGGGATGTGGGTTTTTATGACTTCGATTAAACTTACAACATCGCAGTTGGGTAGCTTCACAATAACCAAGTGATAACCAGCACCTTGAAAAGCAAAGCAGAACAAGATAGTTCCATTAATTTTCGTTGTTTGTTATACAATGTATTTATTTGAACTTACCTTTCAGGCACTTCGAATTTTATAAAGGTAATTAATTTAGATGAGGAAATTTTTTATTTAGTGCTAAGGCGGAATAACACATCATCATAAAATGGCCGACGTCTGATCGAAACGACTTTCGTTTTTTTTAAATTAAAGGATTTTATCGACAAAAACATGAAACGTACTCCATAGCCGAGTGGATAAAGTGTCGGACTTGTGATCCGTACATCCCGATTTCGAATCCCGCGGGTGCTTTTGTTGGTACTTACTGAATTTAATTTTTTAGATATTCATTTTTTATCTCCAAACTGCAAATTTATCACTTATTTGACATATGTACATTGTATTTATCATTGTATTTTTCGTCATCAAAAAATTAACTGTTAATTTGTGTGACTTTTCCAGGTGTGTTATTCTACCTTAAAAGTAACAATATAACATACTGTGGAATCATTTAATTTCGTGGTAGGGGGAATTTCCTTGTATTGTGGGTTTTTTTGCTTAATCGTGGGGATGTAATTTCGTGGATACGTCCGTTATCAGTTTCAGTAGGAAAAAATGTTTTATAATAAGTCTTCGTAGATGATGTAAATTCGTCAGTGAGGGCTACCCACGAATACCACGAAAATGGAGCCACCACGAATTCTAATGAATCCACAGTATTAAATCATTCTTGTGTGTGGCCAGTAATTGCGTAAGTTAAAGATGAATAAGCTATTGTACCGTAGAGCTTTTTTAGAAATAGAGATGATCCACAACACTTGACTACACCGTCAGCCATTATAGCAATACGATCACCAAGTACATCCGCTTCATCCATGAAATGGGTAGATAATACAATAGTTCTGTCTTCCTTGTACTTTTGAAGAATGTCCCACATCTGGCGTCTGGCCCCAGGATCCATGCCAGAGGTTGGTTCGTCAAGAATTATGACCTATGTGTATATATTAAGCAGCACTAAAATATTGTTTTTCAACAAGATATTTCTTGAAAATACCGATTTGAAATACTTTTTTTTTGGGGGGGGGGGGGTGCACAAAATAAACCAAACCTAACCCTGTTCCTGAATATATAATATACACTTATAGCCTTTTGATGAGGTCAATACATGGTTTTATAGACCTGATGAGAGTATATCGACCGAGGATGGAGTCCGAGGTTGAGATAATCTCATCAGGTCTATAAAACCATGTATTGACCGACATCAAAAGGCTATAACTGTTTTATTATAATAAATAAAAAACCAATTCTCTTCATTCTCTTCAAGCGTATAATAGTAAAATATTTTGTTCATATTGTATATGTATTGATTTTGCTATTATGACGTCACAATGTCGCACGTGCCAAAACCAGTATTTTGTCATGAAAATCTATTTTTAGTATATTGAGGTCAATAAATTTTCTATTTTTAGTATAGTAAGGTCTATAACAGAATTTATAGCACGGTCACGTGACAGCAATCGACCAATCATGTGTTTGGGAAAAATACGATATTATAATAAACCCGCTTAAAACTTCTTTTTGATTTAAATATTGTTTCAATATGATAATACAAATATTAGCAAATAAGACAGAAAACCTATAGAAGTTATAAGATCTTACTAGAATTTCTACACGATGACACATCATTTACGATTTTTTTTTCTTCAAAGAAACTAATATTAAGTATGTTTTCATTGTATTCTTGATTGAGTTTTTTAACATTGATAGTTGTTATATATGATACTAGAATATAACGATTTAAACAAGCACAATGAGTTATTGATGTTGTGATTCTATTGTAATACTATTTCAGTAATCATTATCGATGCTTCCTTATTGAGATTCTTTCATGTTAAATGGTTTCGTCATTAAATATTGAAATATTCAGATTATCAGCTTTTTATCATTAGGATCTTAATTTTGTTCAAAACACAAGGTTTGGTCTAAGTAGTCTAAGTATTGCAGTCATTTTTCAGGAAAGGTCTATTGCGAGATGTTGTACCTTTGATCCGCCTATCAGTGCTATTGCCACAGATAGTTTTCTTTTCTGTCCACCTGACAAAGTGCCTGCCAAATCGTTTTGCTTGTCCACGAGACTAAACGCTTTCAGGGTCTCTGTTATGTCATGGTCTACTGTGTTTCTGCTGCATCCTTTCAGCTGTTGGTAGTTTCAAATACTTGTCAATGAAGTCAAAATCATCATATTGTACTTCATTATTTGTTTTAAAAAACCAAAACAACGAAGTGATATCTTCAGTTGTAATTAGGAAACCCATGCAAATTGCATGTAAATTCTGTCAATATGTTAAGCAGACAGAGTCGAAAACAAATTATCAGATCTATCTTAAATGTGAAGATAGGATTGTTATATAGCTATGAACAACAATTTAGTAAAGAACATTTCCATATATTGAAATTTGAATATTTTCTACACCTGAAACAGTTTACACAGCTTTCCTTTTCAACTTGATTAGTTTAGTCCAAAATGGCCACACACATCAACGCTCTCTTAAATCCCTTCGTACCTTATAGTAAAATTCCAGTTGTTCTTTTACAGTCAAGTTGTCAAATAGAGTGTTGTGCTGTGGACACATGCCCAAACTACCTCTAACACTGCTGATGTCAGTGTCTATGCTATATCCATTTACTCTGGCGGAGCCCGAGGTTGCTGGAATGAATCCTATAAGAAATTTTGAAATACTAAAGTCTCTACAGTCATCATACCTTATTAGAGGATTTGTTGAAGCAAAAGTTTTCTTTAATTTGCTTTGATTGTTAAGTATTATTATTCGTACTGTTAAGCTATCATTCATATAGTTCAAACACTGCCAAAATATCTTTATCATATATTTATACCCCGGCAAACGAAGTTAAGGGGGTATATTGGTTTCACCCTGTCCGTCTGTCTATCTGTCCGTCTGTCCGTCTAAGCGTAGACGCAACTTTGCCTCCTATAGAATTTTTTACTACTGCATGGAACAGTCTGAAATTTGCACATATGTTAAACATCATCTGAAGATGTGCACCAGCAATTTTTGTAAGATCAGAAAAGATTTAATGATTTTATGACAGTTTTCATTTTCCTTATTCTATATATTGTACACTGATGTTCAAGAGTAAGGGATTAGAGATTTTATTTATTTACTAATATATATATATATATATATATATATATATATATATATATATATATATATATATACACATCCAGGTGGAGGTTTTTTGTCTTTATTTCTTAACTAAATTCATCTTTTATAAGTATTATATCAACTGAAAATGCAGACACTTTTTTCTTTGTCAATGATAAATTCTTAGGAGCTAATAAGAACATCAAAGACAAGTGTGGCTGAATTCATTTGTTCCAAGGGGGCCATTATCTGAGCCATGGTTAAGATGGGGCATGTGTTTAGGGAAAATTGAAAATCTGTAAATAGGGGTTGGTTTTGGGGGTTATTTTAATACTGTGTCATGTAAACTCAAAGTTTCTATCATTATGAGGAAATAAATAAAATCATTATTAATAAAGACTTTTTTTTATTTTTAGAAGCTGTTTAAATTTATTAGTCAAGTAAACAGATGAAGTGACCCTATAAGGCATTAATGTAAATAAAATTCAAAATTATTGATATGTTTGGCGATTTTAAAATTGTTTATAATATTAAATTTTCTTTTTTACATATTTTTTTCATAGTATGCTAATCATGATAATGTTTTGGGAGTTTATCTAATTTAACTAGCTCATCAAAGAAAATCATAGTCCTATGGGATCAATGCTTTGATATGGAGTTGCATTGTACCATAGGAAAAAGTGAAGAAGATTTGAAACTAAATGCGTCTGTCAAAATTCTGATTAGAAAGATATTCAGAGTTTTATCAACAGAAGAGCATTGCTTGGATATTTTCATTTATTTTGATTTTAAAGAAAAAAATTATTGGGTAGGGCAATTTTGAGGGGTCAATCGGAGTATATAAAAAGATAAATTTTTATTTTTGGCTTGAATTTCGTGGATAACATACCGGTTAACATGGACATGGTTGTAGTTTTTCCGGCGCCATTGTGTCCGAGAAGGGCGGTAATTTGGCCTTGATAGATATTGAGCGAGGTTCCTTCTATGGCAACTATCTCTTTCATGCCTGATTTGTATACCTATCAATTGAATTGGGTTAAAAAAAGAAATCATACAAAAAGAAATCAACATTTCATTTATATTTGTTTTCTTGTTGTCAACAAATAAGGAAACAAACGAAATAGTTTCGGTGTTCGAAGTTTCTTGATATTTCTTTTCTAAAAAATATCTTCGTTGTAGTTATTATTTTCTAATTTCGTTAATTTAACCATGTTTATTAAGACTCCTTCTGTGGACGGAAATGAGTCTAGCATATAAACAAATTAAACCAAGCTATAAAAAAATTAAGAAGCTAAGCGATATGAATATAAATTGGTATAAATAACTATGGAAAAGCAAGTTTTAAGTTAAATATAAAGTGTTGGTTTTTATCATTTCTTTGACTAATTTGATTTTTCCGTTGTTTTCGATATGTTTAAAACTCAGGAAAAATAGATTGAAACGTAGAATTTTTACATAATTACTGTTTTTTTAAAACTTCCTTTTTTTAAATGCTGAATTGCCAAAATTGTTTAATAAACTAGTATATATGCGGGTCAAGGTACAATTCAAACATAAGGTATAATGCAGCTTAAAAGATCGTTCGTGAACAATGGTATAATGGTAACGTTTACGAACAAAAACCTGTCAGAAATCGAGAGCATTTCTTTTTCATTTTCATGAGCATAGATATTTCCAACAACGGAAAAATCACCACCCTCTAAAACAAAAAAGCCTTAACCAAAAAAACTATAGCCGACACTTCAACTATATCGTGCTAGCGTCAAAATAAAATGTGTTTAGGGTTAGAGCAAAGCCATATTTTTTTTATAGAACCATTATGTTTGGAAACATGAGTTGCAAGAATTAAACTATTAATTTTGTATTTGCAATAAATATAATAAGCAATATTACTAATGCGTTTGTCTTTAATAGCAATATAAAGAACTACTTTTGGTCGATACTTAAAAGGGAATATAACATCTAGAGAAATGGTAATGAACGCTTGAAAAATTTGTGTTCTTTTTAAATATTGGTTGATCAGGAAAGATATTTCTATAAAAAAAGTTAGTTTGTTAAAAAGGTAAATTAAAGTAATAATTTATAATTACCCACTAAGAGTGCGTTTCCTTCGGTCAAAACAGATTGACTTATAATAGTTGTTAAATTATATAAGTCAGTAGACCTAAACTCTTTAAACAACTTTTATTGATATTACAATATAAGTGAAACTCAATAGTATTACTACTGGTACTTCATTGTATGCATAATATCCCACATCATCATGGTTTCAGTAATTTTAAAACAGAACCAGTTCGGTCTCAAAGATTTCCTAGCCTTATATGGTTGTACAATACTGATCAGACACAACCTAAGACAAAGAAGACCCCAGCTAAATCCTGGGTTTACTTTCGGGGTTTACTCTGATTTTACCCCGAGCTAACCCTGAGTAAACCCAATCATGTAAACCCATAATGGACACATAAATTAAACCCCAATGAGAAGTATACCCCTGAAAGCAGACGCTATATATGTATTTGGAATATACAAGGGGAAAGAATAACAGGCAGCAAGACGGTAAGATAAAATACAGCTAGGTCTGCTTCACACTTAAGTGCGTAAAGTGGACCCCAAATACAAACCCCGAGTAAACCCAATGTAAACCCCGACTGGACGCAAATTTTCAAAAAGCAAATCCAGAGTAAACCCCAAGTAAACCCCGAAAGTAGACTCCAAGTCTAGCTGGGGTCTGCTCTGGTGGGTCTTATCAGTTCTATGCAACTTCAATCATTATGAGATTTAAAGTAAGTTATGTTTACAGTGTACCTTACGAAGATTGTTCATGCTGATGCCAACACTGAGTCTTTGTGGGTTACTCTCAAAGTACTTGGGATCATGATCAACTTCTTCACTCGACGTTTCCTGAATCTGTTTCCCTCCACACCAGTACGTTTTCTTAACATATTAAATTTTTTTTAAAAACGACGCTTATTACAAATGATATTTACTCGATCTGCCTTTATAGGGCACCATTAAACCTAGTAATACCTGTTTGCAACATCAAAATAGTATTTTGTATACTAACCGTGAAAGGAAAATAAAATGGTTGAGGAACACCATATTCTCCGGGCCTGACACCGTCAATGTACCACGTGAGCAGGAAGTAGATGGCGCTATCAATCCAAAGCATCAAGATGGCGTCACCAAACGTGAAGGTTCCGTCAACTGTTGGAGGTTTGGTAAAAGTGTTCCACTGGACACCTTTTCCTATGATTGATAGAATCAGGTTTTTTTAAAATACTTATTCTTTCTGCTTTGCAAGCGTTGTTGTGACATTAAGCCGCTGTGAAGATTCTAATCCAATCGGATTGCCGGTATGAAGATTCTAATCCAATTATTGTAATGATAAGCTTGAGAGCTATGCATAGTATATACTGCTAAACTATTAGAATTTGCGGCAGTTCAGTTTTTGTTGATATCATTAATATTGGTACACTGAAAGCAATATGAGCTGCAATTTTCATTTTGAACTTTTTTTTACGAAAATGTTATTTTCTACTAAAATGACAAAAAATATCATGGTTTTTAAATTTCTGTTAGCCATATTTTTGTGGGTAAAGCTGTTTAGAAGCCTTAATTGAAGCAGAATTGAATTATTGTCGTCCTGTACAAAAATCGATCTGCTATATATTCCTTAGAAGAGAAATCTTTCTCCTGACAAAAATTAATGATTTTTTTCAAATCTTATTTATCATAAAAGTTAAAGTTACATGCAGCCTTATCATACTAGCAGGTTTTTGCAACAAAACAAAATTTTAAAAAAATACAGCTCATATTGCTTGAACCAACAAACTTCTTCACTTTATCAACCTTTGTAGCATTATAATAGAATGTAAAAGATGCGTACATGTACGTGTATTTTGTAGCTATTTTTGCTTCTTAAAAGGCTAATCAAACTTTTCTTATACATGCATGCAAGGACATACCTATAGCCTCATATTCAGCGATTGATGTAAACCCAGTCGCCATTGCCAAGTTGTTCAACAAGCAAAGGGCCATTCTCTGTGATCTCGTCATGTCGGCATATTTCGAGTCCAATCCAAAATGGGGAATCAGAGTGACGAAATAAAAGAACGCGCAAAAGTACGATGCTGTGTTGGCTAAAACGAAAGATTACTTAAAAAGTTGTTTCAACGATACCAACAAGGTTAAACGATGTATGTAAACAACTACAGAAATTGCTTGGATAGCTTATGTAGAAAACTTGAAAAACGTTTAAGATATAAACAATGAATAATACAATTCACCGAAAAGTAATTATTTTCTTTGGACAACGTAAGAAATTTTGGATTATAATCTATTGAAGCATATCTATAAAAAAATCAAAGTCTCAAATAACTAAAAGATATATATATATATATATATATATATATATATATATATATATATATA
>WFKH01003881.1:40478029-40500020 GCA_016163765.1 Magallana hongkongensis | reverse complement strand
TATTTTATTTTATTTCATTTTATTTATTTATTTATTTCATTTTATTTATTTATTTATTCATTTATTTATTCATTCATTCATTCATTCATTCATTCATTCATTCAATGACATTCATTTTGCAAAGAACTGTCTTACAAATACAGAAAATTGATACTATGCAGAGAGAGAAAAAAAATCTTATCGATTTTTTTTTTACCTTTGTTGAAGAAACTGCTGAAAAGAAAGCAGAAAGCCACAACAGACACGCCGTATGACAAGTAGAAGAAAAAGATCAAGGAAGAATCCGAGAAGTCAAAAATTTTTGCAGATCCTGATTGAATGATGATGACAGTGATTGCAAACGTAACAGTTAAGTAGATAAATCCTTTGAAAAACCAGGAGAACCAGTAAACAAAGGAACTAAGTCCCATCATCCTGAGCGTTTCCTGTTTAGAAATAAATTACATTGATATTGTTAGAATGACATTTCTGATGACATCAATTAGAATATTTCGTGAACAGCAAATTATTCTGTAGGGAGAGAATACTAGTATTGAGGAATGAGATTATTTTGTTATATTATATTGTATATTACATTGTAATATTATATTGTATATTATATTGTTATATTATATTGTATGTTATATACTCTGTCATTCATAAATGATTTAACAGAGATTTCACTTACGGTAAGGTTTAAATCTTTTAAAAATGAAAATATCACGTATCGAACACAAAACTTCCAGACTTTGAGTAAAGAATGCGTAATTAAATCGTTTGATAAAAAAAAACATACATGCACCGAGAAATGTTTCGGATAAAGCCTCTTACTTTTAATTTCTTCTCTCGGTCATACACTATTTCTTTGGTCAGCTGCAGTGTGGGTAAGATCAATCCTAGCACGAGGGTGACAGCAACAAAATATCTGATGAAATTGCCCATATAGTAGGTATAGTAGGCAGGATATGGCATCTTCATTATCATAATGTCCTTTAAGTCAGCGGATGTATTAAAGTATTTGATAATTGCTGAATCAATACCATACATGAGCCCCAAAAATCCGCCATTATAACCTGGAAAAGTTGTTTTCATGTTAGTAAAACGCTATATAGAATAACAATTTAATGGGGTTTTTTTTCTCTCAAAAATAGAAACATATCATGAGAGAGAGAGAGAGAGAGAGAGAGAGAGAGAGAGAGAGAGAGAGAGAGAGAGAGAGAGACTTTTATTACTTCGTATAGAACAATTGCATCATGATATTTAAGCATAAAAAACCTAGGTTGATCAGATCATTAAAAAAACAAAATCCTGTTTTTTTTTTTTCTTTCAAAATGCAAGTAAACAGTTTCTGAAGACATACTTTGCCTCCAGCTTGGACCCGGGTTTAGATCCTTGTTAGGATACTTGGATTCGGTGTCCATTTCTTGGTCTATTCTTATCTTGTATTTTACGTCATCAGGTAAGACTGACTCGTAGGTATTCGACGGGTCAAATACTACTGCTGTTCTGCCATACCATTGGTACATGTTGTCACTTTCGTCCGGTTGGTTCAGGTAATTTAGGAGGTCCCCTTCCGTTGCAAATCCTTATAATTTAAAATATGCATAAATTCTGAAATATGCTTCATAATATTGATGATGATGCTTATTGAAACTTTTGAGAAACGTTTTGATTTGAAAATATAACAATTAAGTTAAATTATTCCATTCCTATTTTTTCAAGTCTAAATATATATTATGCGCTATAGAGTGAAATGAAAGATTACTGTATATATTGCCCATTTGATTTTTGTTGGTTTGGTTTAATTGGATGGGGATTTTTTGTACATCAATATATATATATATATATATATATATATATATATATATATATATATAACACATGTACTTACCTTTCATTGAAGTTGAATACACATAATATTTGTCTGAAAAAAAAAGAAGTTATATATCTATAATTTTAAAAGTATAATTAAAAAAAACAACATTTATTGTAGTATTTTGTAAATTCAAATTAAATTTTGCTTCGTCAATTTACTCATCAATACACATAATTTATATTTAAAACAACAAGTCAAATTATTAAGCATTATGCCTAAAGGTAATTTAAAAAACAAAAACGCCAAAAAACCTTTCAGGATGGAAAAGGTTTCATTCATAATTCCACTAATCACAGTTGTGTTGGGAGCATACAGAACTTGATTAGAACTGTAATAGTATATACGCTCTTTTTCATAAGTGGTCGCTTCTTCAAGCTTTGGTTCCAAATCAGCAAGATTTCTTATTATGACCAGCACTATTGGAAAGACCAAAGGTAGCACAATCTCAAAGACCGTCACACAGATTTTCCGTCTCTGGAGAAGAATATTCTTCCAGGTAAGCAACAGAAACTGCGCAGGTAGTCCGGCAACCATTGTTGTTGGGGTTGTTGTGTTGTTCTATTGTTGTTTTGGTGTGTTCATAGATATATGGTAGACATCAGAAATTCCGCTGCTACGCCATTAATTCTCCAGGCTGAAAAAAAAATCAATTGGAATGGTAATATGTCTGTCATATTCAGTTCACTAGCTCAGTGTATTTCACGTGATTGCAATTGCTGTCTAGAAATAGTTACAGTGGGGCTTACACAGCGAGAAAAGAATTTGAAATTGTAGAACTTGTGTTGGTTACTGCAGTCAGAATTATACATTCATATAAGTAGATCTTGATAAATATATGTCACATGCTGCAAAGTTTACATTCCCCTGTGCATACGTGACCCTCGAGACCATTAAGCAGAATGGAAATTCAGCATTTTAGTGTTAGGCAAAACAATAATTTAATTGTTTTAACAGATTTACATGTATTCACTTTTGGACATGGTTTAAAAGTTCATATTTTCATAGGAGAAAAAACATGCAGAAATCATGTAAAAATTGGAGTCACCAGTGGCCATGTTCATGAAAGTATCTTGAGACCCATCTTACGACATGCCGTATGATATATATTTAGACAAATCTTATGACCACTCTAAGACAGATTTTTAAGATGTAAACTGAAGCTATCTTGGGCTATCTTAAGCTAAGATATCTTATATTGACTAAAAAAAAGGAATAAATATACTATTTAATTTCATCACGAATCTTAAATATCAGCGAGTCATTGTCACCTTACAGTTAGAATAGAAATCTCTGGGACAGAGTTTCAAAAGATGCAATATTGAACTCATGTAACTCCAGTGTGGGGGTGGGAGGTGATATGGATATTTAAAGCAAAGGAAACTGTCTTTGCGCAAAGTGTAAAAGTTCAGTCTTTACGCGCGATAAACTTATATGTTGAACTGTGATGGATTTAAGCAGGTTCTGCTGAGTTAAATGTAGGCAACAGTGTGTGTGTACATACCGGTATGTATCCTATGTTCATCAATTACTGTATCTCAACAAACGCTAGTGCCGCCATTTCGCAAATAAATGTAGATACATTATTTTAAATATATATTTTTTTCCACAAAATCAGATATTTAATTAAATCTATCAATGATATCTCTATTCTAAGACTTATTGAGCTATACATTACATTCCAACAAGATATAATAATTCGCCACTTATTATTTACTTGATACAATACAAATCACAAAACGCTCTCTTAGATCTAGAGATAGTTATAACAATTTGAGACTGAAAATCGTCTGGACTTTGAAAACGTATTCTTACCCAATGTTTTATTAGCCATGTGCGGATTTAAAAAAAGGGGGGAGGCTGGGGTGGTGAAATTCTAAGTTATTAAAATCACATAGTAAAACTACTGACAATAGGTTTCGGACACCCCAACCCCAGCGCAGGTAAGCGCACGTAAATAATTCAGAAGTGGTGGTTCACAACTTACATGTTTAGTGTTAAGTTTATTAGGAATAAGACAGCTGATTGGATTTCTCAAAGTTAAGATGATTTTTAAGAGGTGTCGTGAGCTAGAACGGCTTATGGTGGAATAACACACCTAGAAAAGTCACTCAAATTAACAGTAAATTATATATAATTATTTGATTATGAAAGATATAATGATAAATAAACTGTACATATGTCAAAAAGCGAAAAATTTGCAGTTTGGGGGTAAAAAATGTATTTCTAAAAATTTCAATTCAGTAAGTAACAAGAAAAGCCCCTGCGGGACTCGAACTCGAGATGTGCGGATCACAAGCCCGATTCTTTATCCACTCGGCTATGGAGTAAGTTGCATGTTGCCGTCGATAAAACCCTTTTAATGAAACGAAATGTCGTTTCGATCAGAGGTCAGCCATTTTGTGATGATGTGTTATTCCACCTTAAGAAACTGTCTGACGTGTCCTAAGATAAATCTGAAACATATCTTAGTCCTAAGATAGCTTCATGAACATACCCACAGGTCTCTATTTAGATCAACATATCCAGCCTCAAAAATCCCTTTTATTTCAATATTATAAAAACAATAGTTTTTCATAAAATCTTATGTATTTCAGAAAATTAAAAACTTTAATTTTTCTCTGAAGAGTGATTTTGTCGCACAAAAATTATAATTTTACTAAACTAATTGAGAAGTTGTAAAATGTTGGTCGATAATCGAAATTTCATCTAAAGAAATGGTCAAAACCCACACTATTGGCTTCACAAAATTGACTTTATCGGCATTCTTCGATCGTTACAAAACAAATTTATCGATCTTTACCGTTTTATCGAGTTTTCCTATCCTTAATACATATTTACGGTCTGTTAGCTCGACTTTTAATAGATTTGTTTTCTTGATCAACCATTAGATGAACGATTTTCAATTAGTTTTCTGATTTACGCGTCATTATAGAATAATATTTACATCTAACGAGTACGATTCCCTCTATTTTTTACGGAAACTTTTACTTGATTCATAGCCCTATAGAAACTGACAGGACTGAAATGTACAAGCCCCGTTTATCGATTGGTAGAAACCAACAGCGACCTAAGAAATAATCATGATGATGTCAGACTCAAATTCTTACAGAAGACTCTTTGGCTGTTTCTTATAGCTAACGTACTGATGTACGTTAACAGTAATTTAGTTAATTTAACTACTTTTTACAATCAATTTATCAGTTTGTTTAAAGAAAGATGTAAATATTAATTCTTATCATGTTCTCTGTGGCAATCATAAATAATAATAATAATAATAGAAAAAAAACAACGATAATATGCTCAAATGCTAGCATTTAATACGACAACAGGTTATATAATCGGTTAATCAGTTGGAACGAATTGGGATTAACCGATCGATTAGCGATTATGTAATCGATTGCCATCTCTACTTAAATTGCATTTTAAAAGGGGCTTAGGTATAAATAGCAGCCAATCACAAAATGAATAGGAAATTTAATTTTCTCTGCAGCTTTCAGTTCAGAGAGAATATTTTCAAATTAATTGCATTATTCATGAATAAAAAATTCTAATTTTTGGTGTGGAAGTAGCTACCAAGGCAGTTACCAATTGACATTAAATCTTTTACAAACAAAAAATTAGTATTCATCTAATAAAGTTCTGAAGCAGCTCAAAATTTTAAATTCTAAACTAGTGATTGACATTGGAGGCGGAGATAACCAATGTTTTGTTTATACAGGAAGTGGCTGTAGCCATGTGCTCTATAAATTACTCATAACAGCATTAGAAATATATCGGCAAAAATCTTTTACCTTAGCATTAATTAAAAAATAATTCTTCACATGAATTACACTGTTGGTGGTATAATTATTGAAATTTATTAAAAACCTAAAAAATAATCACATTGCTTTTAGTTCCACATAAAAATCTTCAGGAGTCCACAATAAAGATGCATAATGTCCCATCCGTGTAGATAAATTGTCAATAATGCGAGTTCATATGCAATGCTTTCTTTTATATTAATACATCTGCGTTATGTTTGATCTTTCCCAAAAATTCCTGTGTCCAAATTTAAATCCAGCTATCTGTCCTTCCATTGGTGTGAGCTACTTTACTTTGCACATTCAACTAGCTACCATTGTTTTGTATGTGATGCACGAACAACACAAGCAATGCTGACATTCTTCAATCTTCAGTCTCCCGAACCAGACTTATCACAAAGTCATCAAAATGTGGGTCACTGTCCTCAGAACTTTGTAATAAACCCGTTCTTGTTTGTCTCAACGGGAACTTCATTGAAATCCCCACTCAGTGTCCAAAGCTAACAAAATGTTTCTCCACGACTTTTAGTTACTTTCAAAGCTAAGATATACATTTCTCCCAGCTTATTGTGATGTTCATCCATTTCCCTCCATTTTCACTCCCACCACAGGATGATTAATATGGGGGTAAATAAGGGGTATGTGAATATATGTTTGCTTGTAAAAGCAAATGAAAGTTTTATAAACGTTGTATTTGAGTTTTCAACAACCAGCTGTTAACTAGTGTTCGTATTTTCTTCTCACATCCTAATGCCGATCTATTGGGGATTTAATCAGTTGAATGAAAAATATCCCTAGAGAACCTCTGATTATTCTTTGTAAGCTTTATCATTTTGGCGGGGGACTCGCTAAATGTTACTTGGATCAATTTCATGCTTGAAATCATTAATTTATTGTTTCAGGGATGCGATATACCGGTATCTTCACATATGTTACAACATAAGTAAAATTAAAACCCTCTATATAAAACTTAAATAGGATTGGGTTTTCCCCAGTGTATAAACAAAGCGGACTGAGCCGCATGCAATGTTTACTCTTATCAGCATTACTGGCAGTGATGGAGGTAGCTCCGCCTTTTTGCCCTTATATGCTTAATTGTCTACCAGGTGACAGAAAATATAGGTCGACCCCGGCCCTTGTTTTAGACATGGATATACATGTACATGTATTTACATTTATTTTTCTATAAAAAAAAAAGTGTCCTTCCATCAATTCTCTACGGATGCGAACTCTGGTGCGACCTTCGGCAACGAGATCTCCAAGCACTCAGCACGTCCCAAGAACGCTATGGGCCTTCCAAAGACAACAAGATCCGACATTTGTGAATCTCTCTTCGGACTTCTTCCCATATCATCCGAAATTGATAAAAGAAAACTTCTTATGTGATCTGGACACTAAAACCCTTACCAAACAGATATTTCTACATCGGTTGTTTTCCTGTCTTGGCTTTATTCACGACATCATTGCTCTCATGCTTAAGTACGATCTCCTTCACTCCTCACAGTTTACCTTCAAGTTGGCTACTTTCCCCCGAAACTTCTCTGGAAAAATCAGTCAAAGAAGCAGTAACGAACTTCCACATTGACTCGAGACGCCGGCAAATGATTTCTGACCCAGATTTTTACCTTTTCAGTAAAAAAAATAAACCACACTGCTCAACGCGTTATCGGCTATTCGCTTGTTATTGGACATCCGGTGGACAATAGCTTTTAACAGCTGAGTAAATTGTTGCAAATGATCACCGTGGAGATATAAGAATTTAAAGATTTCTTAAAATGCGTTATGTATATTAATAATGTTGCTATCTAGAACATTCGAGTTCTATTTTTGGCTAATAATTCTTATATTGAATTTTAAAATGAATCTGTTAAATGTACATGTACCACAAGGATTTTTTTTTTTTACAAATTATGTAATTAATTACGTCATTAATTTATTGAGTTACTTAATTATCATTATTTTGGCTGTTAAATAATTTTGGGGAGAAAGGATCAAATATTCATAAATTGATATTGATAATATAAAAGGTGATTATTACATAATCATCTATTGTCATCTGGTTTTATTTGTAATTTTATTTGGGATAAAAAATAAAGTCACAAGTGGCAGAGTGCAACATACATAAGCCTTCTCTGTAAGATAGGTAATGGGCGGTGTTGTACGGTTAGACGAAGCCGTACGCAATTTGGAGATTTTCTTTTGTCTTGAATAGGTGTGAAAACCCCTAGGGCATGTCGTTTTTTACCCTAGGTTTGTTAATCACTATACACAGGAAATGATCGCGACTTACATGTATAATTAATATACACAATAAAGGAAATGTGTACAAAAATAGTTTGCATTTGAATTTTTTAAAAGTAATTCGAGATGTATGCATTTAATAACATGTACAATTTCCCATGTTGTTTTGTGATGTACATTTTAACTACCTCATTCCTTTTCTTGTAAATAAAGACAGCAGTGATATAACAAGCATATCAGGTTACTGAACAACACTAATTAATTTAATATTATCAATCTAACTCTGATGTTAACCTGAAAAATATCCTCGCGACCTTAAATTGCCATAAACTGCTTTGCGAATATTCTTATATAAAAAGTAACTGTTTTCCAGATCGTGTATTATATCACTTACACAGAAAACCTTGCCCATGAACAAGTTGATTAAGAACATAAAATACACACAAAATACTAATATAATCAATACATGTAAATGTGTACTTATTGTTTTCTATAAGACGATTGCAAACTGGTTGAAAGTTTGTTGAAACTCGATCGCACGGATATATATAGATCGGCAAAAGCATTTCATCAATTCAATTTACCCGGTATGCAGTCTACGTAGATTAAATAGAAAAGTTTCAATACTTCTTCACAATTTAATAAGACTCAATAAAAAAAAGAAATAATAATCCGACTGCCAAGCATACTTATCAATTTTTGAATAGGCTATGTCAATTTCAATGGATTGTAAAAATACATCGTCAAGTATTTAAATGAAGAAGCATTGATGAATGATTTTAAACACACTCTATAAATTTAACATTTAAAAATATATATCGTACATGTATGTTATTCTAGATAGTTCCATTAAATAAAATGATATATACATGTAGTGTAGTGTAGCTGTCAATTATTTTTATAGTCGAGGGAGATAACTCGCGTTTCAGTTCGATACTTTTGTTCACCTGTAATTTATCGTCAAGACCGCGGCGGTGTTGATTTGCTGGACAACTCTACCGCAGGGGTACGCGGTTTTACCTGAGACACCTGTTTTAAACCGCGTTGCAATTTGGACCGCGGGGGTGCGCGGAAAATACGGGATCTACTGTACATCTTTTGTTTCTAGTTTTACTTTATACAGATGGAGGACTCCGTTAATATGGATGATGGGGATTTTATAATCGTTAATTTGGAACATTATCAGTTATGGATTAAAAAAAGAAAATGTTTATAGTTTTTTTTTTTTTTTTGGTGTGCAAGAATGAATACAGATCCTAAACAAAGCGCCAGAGTATCTTATTATAGTATGTATGAGTCTTTGGAAGACTTTAAATGTCAAAGTTTCTATTTTCACCAGTTTTTGTCCGATATATATTATTGTACATGTATATAGTTCTATTTTCAAAATTTTTATGTTTACATAACATTTAATTATTGTACACAATATAGCATTGTCAGAGTCATGCAAATATTTAATCTGATGATAAAAAAATATTTTTTTAAGGCGTCGAGCTAATGCTTGGCGATCGTCAAGTTAAGCGATATTAGTTAATGTAACATAAATATTAATGCGAGATTTAATTTGTGCCCCGAAAAAAAACCCGAAGTCGATAACATGGTCATTTAATGATTTTTAAATTCAAACCCATCATTTAAGTATCATATTTCAATTAAATAGAAAATCTATTGCATAATTTATTTACAAATTTTTTTATCTACAAGAAAGATTTTCCCCACTAAATTGAAAAAGAGAACTAATTCAAACAATTTTAAAATGTCCCTTACTTTGAATCCAATTCGATTTCTATATTACATTTTCAATGATTTTGATATATCTTTAGTAACTCTAACTCATATAAAAGGTGTTGCAGAAAAGCGGGATTATTCTCTAACGTGACAAGGACCCGTAACGCTTGAAGGTTAGTATCCAAATGTAGACACATTACGTAGACGACTATATTTACATAGCAGTTATGTCCTGTATGTAGGCAAAATACAAACTTTCTCCACGCATTTTTATCGAACCCGTTGGATACAATTAAGAAGATTACCATATTTTATGTATTTTGATGTTCACGCAAAAAAGTTTGATTTCTACTGTCCAACCTATTATAAAAAATTATTCTTTAAATTGCAGCTATACATGAATAAATGTGATTCTGTTATAATTAAAATCATCGCATATTTCAATAGGTACCAGATAATTGCCTAGTCTAGATAAACACGTTTAACAAAGTTATCTGTACATATTTTCATCTACCTATTGCTTCATCGCCCATTCATACTTTTTGTATGAAGATTTGCTTTTAAAGACATGTAAATTTATCTATGAAAATGACATACCCAGTAGTTTCCTTTAAAAAGGGGGGAACTTTCTTCATAGATACGGAAGTTCTTTTGAAATTCCTTGTTCAAAAGAATATTTCAATTTAAGTTCATAACGTGGACTTCAGACAGTAAGAACGTGAAAAAATTAAGCACACAGGCAAAATATTACATTGACAACCGTTTTAAAATAATTCTATTCTGACATTGTTTTTCTAAATTCTCGATATGATACCTTTTCATGCGATTTAATATCTATACTTATAAATTAATTAAGACATTTTGCAAATAAACTAAAACAAGCCTTCACCAGACTAACTGTTTACACCTTTGGTATTTGAACACGTGTGAGATGATAACTGTAAGCTATAATTGAATTTTAACTGATAAGTAATTATTGTGAAATTTTATTAAGTTTATTAAAGAGTCTGGAAGATTTAATAATTAATTTTCTTTTTGTTATTGCTTTTTACACTGTGTATATCAACATTATTTACTATGTATTCGCAATTACTTTGTAAATGCATATTTATGAATATTACTGTTATAAAGTCAACAACTATAAGTAACACGTAATATCACTATGACAATTGTATATATTGTATATATTATCATTAGGAGAGGAAGATGTCAGTTGTAAGAACTTGTTTCCAATCCTTTTGTGTAATTTACACAATAAAATATGTTCAAATCAATCATTGTGAAATAAATCAAAAAACCTACATTCATTTTCGATAAACAAGCCCGAAATAGCAAAAATGAGAGTAAGGTGGTGGACACGCTTTGGCGGATCCAAGTCGGGGTAGTTTGCATCAAAATATATACTTGCAATGAAATAATATTGAATGATTACGTAAAGAATGAATATATTTACTGGTAACTTATTTAGAGTATACATAGAAGTTAAGATTTGACAAATGTTTAAAAAAATAAAATGAGCCAATTCGTTTCTTGAATGCGCGATTTTAGTTTTGACGAATAGAACGCTTGCGAAGAATTGGATAGATCTTTCCAGAATGAGGTAACCAAGAACGCGGGTTGACTAATTAACGTCATGGCGAAAAGTGTAGGACGAGTTCATCATGCATCGCAGGCAGATACCTTGGATCGGACATCTCTGCTTATATAAAAAAGCTAATAAATAAAATGGAACAATTTGATGCGATTTTAGTTTTGATGTAAAGAACTTTCCAGAACGGGGTTCCTAGGAACGCGGGTTGACTAATTAACATCATGGCGGAAAGTGTAGGGCGAGTTAACTTTGAATCTGAAAACTATCCAAATAAATATGCATACACTAGCGTTTTATAATTTCATACATTTTTATACCACGACAGATTAGTTTGTAAACAATGAACAGATTGTGTTCTACGGCTATATGAATAAATAATGTACATGTATGCATAAAACGGTGAAGTTCAATTAAGGGGAGGGGGGGGTGAATTATAGTGAAATTTGACATGAAAAACAAAATTTAGGGATACGACGCACTAAATATACCCACTCACTGGTTTGAAATAAAAAAGTTCCTTATTTTTTTTCCCAATCAGCTGCTACAAAAAGAATTGAGGCCACGTACATTACTGTAAATATCATTCATTTCGGTTTTCATCTCTGTCTGCTCCTCTAAATATCCAGCCATGCAGTTGGTTTTTCATTTCAATTTTAAAGAATAGGTTAAGAAAGCAATTAAGAAATTAATTTGGACACAGTATATATACAAAAATGAACCAAAAAATATGGTTAAACATATTAAGCATTGAATCATATTAATGTGTAAAGTGTTAATTCCCGCGCTTGCGCGGGATATCATCTAGTGTGTGTGTGTGTGTGTGTGTGTGTGTGTGTGTATATACACCGTTCCGGAATTCTAACCTAGTCCAAAAAAAAGCCATTATCAGTCAATATTTATTCTAACTGCGTAACCACTCGACTAATCTAGATTTGATGTTAGTGGAGAAAGTTTTAACACATTCAACATTTTTAGATTTCGAAGGTATTCATGTTTATTTTTTCAAAAGTTTGATTTTTAAAAATATATGCCTCTTTGAAACAAAAATCGGAAATTGCAGTTTTCAAGTAGTTTTCTGACTCTTAACATCAAATTATTTTGTTTAAAACAGGCATTTTTTCACAAAAATGAGGATTCCCCTTTTAAAACATCTTCGCTAGCCAAGGGTTTACGATCCACTTTGCTCCCCTACATTTATGCCCTACTTCTCTTGTAGAGGAGCAGAGTGTATCGTAAACCCTTGGCTCGCGAAGATGCCCTAAAAAGCATGCATGAAATCTGCCTCATTTGTCTGTGTAACAATTTTAAATCTTATTTCATGGTCTTATAAAAGTTGGTAAAAACTTTCCAGATAAAATTCTGCACCGCTTCATGTACAACGTTGCGTGTAAAAAAGATTTACAAAGAATTATTTAACTTTACTTTTTCCATTTTATCTGCAACACCTTTAGGGAAAATAGCATAGGAACTGCAACACCTTCTTACATGGAATGGATTAAGCCCGTCGTCTTGTCATGCTTAATCAGTAAACTGCATCTATTTTATATCAATTGTAAAAAGCAAAAACAAAAATTGAAATAACCATGAAAGTTAGAAACGTCCCTGACATATCAAAGACCTAATTTTTTTCAGAATGATGTTTACACAAGGCCATTCTGCATTATCACCATCAACAAGTTCAAGTTCATTTATTCAATAAGAAACCGAGCTGAGTTATCACTTAATTTTACAATGTTTGTTTTTTCCTGATTTGGTAATATTCTATTCTATATCAAAACAACCTAATATTTGATAGTTAGAACAACAAAAATCACTCAAAATACATTACGTTTGGATGTGTAATTATTGACGATAAATTTCAAAACTTGACAAATTGAACTAGTTTTTCTTTCTTTTTTTTTAATCCATTCTGAAAACGGGGGAAACTTTTTCCACCTGAATTTCCGATAACATACACCCACCAAAACCGAATTATCCGGCAACTATCAACCTTGCTTTTACCTTACAAGACATTTTTAAATGTCTGTTTCTAAAACTTGATGCTTCTGCATAGAATAGATAAACCTTTTTGATTAATAGAACAAGCGAATTTTAACTTCTACAAACGCTAAAATGTGATGACACATTCCGAAAATTTTATAAAATATCATTTTGAAGAGCTGTAAATCATTTAAAAATGGGAGATTTGGTCTGTGCTTCTGTCTGGTGAAAGGATAATTGTTTATCTTCTAAAGATCACAAACACTTTGTTTGATGAAGCACGCATTTGTCGTTGCATTAAGAAATTTGGACTCACCCACGTTTTTAAGAATTGCTCTCCTTGCACCAAATGTCCGATAACAACCGAATAGCCGAAAACGCGTTGAGCAGTGTGTAAACGCAGGAAGACCATCTTTTGCTATATGGAAAATCCCATCCAATGTTTTTGAAATAGAACTCTGTAAATTCATTGTTAAATTATGGACATTTCCTGAAATTTCACCGGAAATCTGTCTCGTGTGCAGCAACCACTTTACCGACGTCTTCGAGCACATCACTACCGTTTGCCCAGGGACGGCTGCATTCCGAGAAGCCTGGTGGGACACAGTCCTCGAAGACTTTGGGTTGCACACCACTATTAATTTTTACTATATATTCTTACCAAAATTACGCAGCTTTAGACACGGGTAGCGAGTTTAAAACAAACTTCTGGGAAAATCCCTCTTTACAACTTTTTAAACAATAGTTTCTAAACAATCTAATAGCAAAAAACACACAGCCATCCACAAAGGCACGAGAGTTTGTTTACATCAAAGTTACACATGTGCTTGAAAATCATGTCCGAGCCTTTTCACCCCCCTGCCGAAACAACTGGCATCAAAAATTCAAGTGACCTCGTATTTTTACAAGAGTGGGAAAATCAGGCATCTAACGTTGTTTTTCATCTCATAAAAAATTACAGTCTCTGTCGCTGGCGGAAAACCCCTAAAAACGAAGGGGAATTCGGGAATTATTTTGCCTCAGCCATGTTTTGACGTGAACCTTCGGAAATATAGTGTTGTGAGACCTGCATTTGACATCTCTCTTAGTGCTGAACTCAATGGTCTCTGTCCACGTGACATCTACCTCTTTTTGCTCGGGTCGAGGCTTATCTCCAACGTTACAGCTAACTTTAATTTACGCACCTTGCACATCCTCAACTTCCGCTTTCTGAGGGACACTGCAGGATGGTTTAACAGATACCTGTGTTCTATTCAAAACACCACGTAAAATACCGGTACAATGGTCGAGAATTTTTTTTCACTCTGCGCACATTGTTATAGCTGTACGTTATATCAAGTCATACTGAACTGGACACACCCATGTATAATTATGTGTTTTTGTTTTTGTTTTCTTTGATTTTTTCCTCTCTTTTTTTTCTGCTGCTATTTTTTCTGCTGCTAAGCGGCAATAGGGTAACATTATATAAATAGTGTCTGTTTGGGAGGGTAACTGTTGAAATTGACACCCCGAGAAAACCATTGTCAACCGACGCGAAGTTTGTTTTCTCCATTATTTTGAGAATGAGAATTAATCAAAATCTGTTTGATATAGGGTTAATTTTGTTTTCTTTTTTTTTCTTTCGTTCATTTTTTCCAAAGGAGGTAACTTCGCCATGGTGCTCTGGTGAACATAGGCATATGAACGAAAAGTAATTATTTGCATACATAGATAAATAGTAAAGAAATAGACGTCCTATAGCGGTGCATGATAAATATTGTAATACCTACGTTTCCATGATAACACAATACGTTCTATAAATAGGACAGGTACACATTTCTCTGATAAATGTGATCAAAAGAATATTAGGGCATTGTCATTCATGCGCGTGTGTCTTATTTAACAAACACAGAGGGATTCGGGGTGTCGACGATGTTTTCAAAAGCAAATATATATGAAAGCGCGTCGGCATAGCGCCATACATTCGTGATTTACACACACACACACACACACACACACACACACGTGTGACACGGTGTGTCACTATACAATAGAGGATGTAACATTAGGATATGTATTTAAATATAATTATATAAAAACGCCAAACATGCCATGAACAGCAAAAGACTATAATTAAGTGTTGTTATGTTTACATATTATGCATATCGAAAGCAGATAGTACCTTTAAATGGCGGCCGTATGAAGCAAGACATCTCCGCTGTGGTGCCGCTGTGTGGATTGGTCAGATCGATGAATGAACACACAATGAATATTATCGGTTAACAGATAAGGCAATCGATATATTGCTACCAATCCCTAATTATTATTTTTTTTATTTGTTGTTGTTTTCTTAAATATCCTCATGTGTACACTCTTGTTTTCTTAAAGATCCTCATGTGTACACGCTCCATTTATCTTGGGTTATACATAAACTATGTTATAGCCGCCTCGCAGCACAGTACTTCATGGTTCGCCGCAGATTATCAAACAACGATGGGCGGATCTCAATGCTTTATGTGTTATTCCGCTCCACGATAACGATCGGAGGAATGTATCCGCTCACACAAAAGCTTTAAATTATATAATAGAGTTCAGTTAACCAGGAAGCCACTAACAGAGGGTACAGAATGAGGAAAATAAAGATGAGATGAGGATTACATAGTACCGACTATAATTTTGTTTTAAAGTTCCTTAATGATATAAAAAAAACCAAACATTATATACTGTTAAGTTTCTACACAATAAGAGTTCTTTTATATACGAGTAAGTCTATACAATGTAAGTGCGTTCACTTTAGGAGAGGAAACTTGACAAAATCGTGCTGCAATGAGGTATAGCGCACTTAGTATACGATTTCGCCTATAATAATTATAGCAATTTTGCATCAGACAGTTACAATATTGTACAATATTTAGTAAATAATATATATTCAAAGAAACGCAAATTACGTGCACAATGACCGTGTTTAAAGGGTCCTAATTATCTTACACGACATCATTAACATTTTCAGGTTTTGTCAGGGATATCTATATAGTGGTAATGCATAATTAGATCTTTTTGATTTTGTGGTCGCTGGATCAATTCTGCCAAGTAGTAATTATTTTTCTTTTCACTTAAAGCATGATAAGAAGAGGGAGTTTAAATTACATATATCTAATCAGTTTGATATAAAAAAAAATATTGTTTAGTTCTGAGTATGAGCACACCCAATACATGTATTTATAAACAGATCTCTTCAGTAACACTATACTCTATTTACACTTACATTTATTGCACTTTGCTGGAAGTTATCACGATTCAGAATATCAACTTACTTTAAACACCTAGTTCTACAAAATTATATTGATCTCTTGATATAGGTTTCCTGAATTTATGTAAAAATCATGTTTTGAATTCATAAATTCACATATATAATTATATACCGTGCAAGCGCGGGAAATAACAGTTTACGCATTGATGGAATTTGTATGTTGAACCAGATTTTTTTTGTTCATTCTTTAAAATTTTATTTTACGTTGTAATATATGTAAATATATGTAAATAACAATTAATATAGTTAATCTGTATAGTTGATAATCAATTGTTATAAGATATATAAGCAGTCATCGCAAAAATGTTGTTCATTTCCAATAGACAGCCGATTGAGGTAACTTGAGAAAAAGTTTAGGGGTTTCAACATCCCAGAAAATTAATTACATGTATTTACATGTGGTTACCCATTTTTATAGTACATCTAATTTGTCAGTGTGAATTATACAGATTCATATCGTATCCACTATTTTATATCCATAATATTGTCCTTGTGAGAGGGGCTTCATACAATACAAAAAATAGGTGCTTGGATGTTTGGGTTCAGTAAAAATGAAGAAAACAATATTACATGTATAACGGTTATACACTCAACAAAACTTTTCGAAGTGTTCACCCAGTATAATGTATTTACTATATGAAATAAGCACATTTATTTGACTTGTCCTTGGTCGTCGGGGTGACTGATTTCCACTTAACTTTGAAATAGTTAAGAATGATGTATTGACCTTGATCTCTGGTTGCGACCCGAGACCTTGACCTTTGCTAAATATCACAAACACTTCCGGTTACGTTGAATTTCGCTCAGAGCTTTTGAATTGTTTTAAGTTGCCGATGAAAATGAGGTTACACTTGTGGAAGAGAAAAATCATATCAACATAACGTTTCCTTTGTATTGTTTAATATTTAAAACAATGTCGAGGACAAAATAAACACCAAATTTAAAGTGGGTACAATGTGTCGTAGAAACAATGCAGACCCAATTATTCCAACGGCACTGGCTGTTTTCTCAATGATCATTTTGACCATGTTGAGTGTTTTTCTTGTTAAACTCTTACCAAAGACTAATATCAGTTACAAAACAATGTCAATCATATTAAGCACGCGCAGAATAATACCAATTTAACGTTTTGAGATTTCGTCACGGTTAATTGATTTTAATCCTTGGACATTATTTTATCTGTGCTTTTGATGAAAAGACATATAATTTATTATCAGTTACGAAAAGTTAAAAAATTCACATTATTTTATATCGTAATTTTCAAATTATTCTTTTTATCAGAGTAAACACTTAAAAGTTTTCTTGAGTGTTAAGTCAAAATAATGATAAAAACACGCGCACACAAAAGCAACAACTTTGACTTGATAAGTCAATATTTACTTCTCATAGAAGTTTGCATATAACACTTCGCGTTATACAGGCCGACATGCGACATGCAGAAGACATCGCGCTGCCGACGACATCAGCAGTATTGTCATATTGTAAATTTTGAATTTACCGGGTGGCAGTAAATACAAAATTTACAACATGACATCATGTTGTAAATTTTGTATTTACTGCCACCCGGTAAATTCAAAATTTACAACATGACAGTATCAACATCGATTCTATACGCCGCCGCCAATAGTTGTTCTCTCCTTTTAATAAAAAGAAACAAATATTAACGACGCCAAAGTGTCATCATTTCACATCTGTGTATACTGGGGTTTTTTTTCGTTGTGTTGACATATGATGTATCTATTTTAAGCCTAATGGAAAATCCCTTTTAGTTTGGGAATCAACGCGAATAAAGGTTCAATTTTTTACGCAAAAACACTACAATACTGCAATAATAAACTGTTTAATCACATTGAAATTGAAGATTAAGATTAATCATATTCGGTTTTAGCAAGTATAAAACGCAAATCCGGAGTGCACCAAGACATTAAAAATAGTTATAAAAAGTATGGCGCCACACTTGAACCAACACAAAACCGATTAATTATTATTCGGTATTCCTCAGTTTATCTGTGTGCTAAATCTTATTTTGGTTTAAAGTTGGTGCCCATATGAAATCAACACAAATAGTTGAGCATATCTGTAAAAAATGGCCGATTTTGCCATACCGCGTCAGGTAATCGACTGCAATTTATAGCTCTGTGTAAACTAAAGCCCTATTTACACGATGTGATTTTTCAGATCTTACAAATCAGACCGTGTAAATAGGAAAATCATAAGACAGATATGAAGTCAGATGGAGTCAGATGGAATAGAGACATGCTCTATTCTGTCTGGCAAGTCAGATTGTTTTGACCAATCATTAACAAGGTCAGAAAAGTTGATCTAAATACAGTACAATTAAAACGTGGACTTTTCCCGAACTTTTGCAACTGATTAATTTAGATTACTTTTAAGATGAATTTGATGGATTTTTGAGTTGGAAGTGTTAAACCTACATAGGTACTAGTGCATCCTACACAACTGTGTTGAAACTCGAAAGAAAAAAGAAAAATAAATGTGAAAAATTTGGAACAGAATAAAATCTATGGATAAAACCATTGTACTAAAATTTTATTTTTGTGAAATACTAATGGGTAGTAAGTTATAGCCATCTTCTGATATTATATTGTAAACAACAAAAAATTTGGAGGGAAATATTAATGAACTACATGTCTGACAAATCATATCGTGTAAATGCAACACTGAAATCAGATGTGAAATCATATATGAAGTCAGATCTGTAAAATCACATCGTGTAAATAGGGCTTAACAGGACTGAAATTTATACGCCCCGTTTATCGATTGATCGAAACCATTTGCACCTAAGGAAAATCCGCACTGCACGAAATAATCATGACTATGTAAGACTCATATTCCCATCGGCGACGATTTGGCTGATTCTTTTATCTAACGTACTGACGTACATTAACAGTAATTTAGTTGAGTTTACTTACTTTTTACAATCAAATTGTGAATTTGTTAAAAGAAAGATGTAAATATAGACAATAAAATGTTTTCATTGATGATTCATGCGGGTTATGAAGGTAGCGATCATTGCAGAAAAAATTTATACAACCCGCTAACGCGGGTTGTGTATTTTCTGCAATGTCGTCACCTTTATATCCTGCATGAATCACCGAAGAAAGCATTTTATTCTTTAAATAAATATGTATCACAACCCCAAAAAAATGTATACACTTGTTTAATCCGTGATAAACAATAATCGTTAATAAAATCAAAAGTGACCCATAGGTCCAATGGGCCGAATGCCTAATACAGCTATTTCCTTAAATTTGTATTATACAGTGCAATTGCACATAATACGCACGTGTCTTTATAGTAAATAAATTACTTCCGTTTTCACATAAAAAAGAATGACCTAGTCTTGGATTGTCAATTCATTGAGAGATTAAAAAAAACAATACATTAAATTTATTGAAGTACGTACAAACATATTTTCTTTAACCTTAATGAATAATAATTGATAATCAAGGGAACATATATAGCAATCATATGCTTTTGAATACTATCCCTTACCTGCTTTTTAGCCTTTCACAGCGAAATGAAAAAGTCGCATCCGGGATATTGATTTATTATGCCTCATAAAGTGACAGTCATTGAAAGCTTAATAATTATTTTACACCGAGTTAGCTAAATGTTGTACAGTAACTACGAATAATGGTGATTTGTCATGGATGCTAGTGAATGATGAATTGAAGATTAAGGAAATTAACTAACGCAATTAAAATTTGTATCAGATACAAAACAGGAAGACAAAAAAGCTATTTATGATTTTAATTTTGTAAAAAATTGATATCAGTACTTTTAACAATCTAAAACCAACAAACTATTTTGTCTGCTTTTTTTAAATCTCGAATATCCTTGTCTAAAAACAAATTTCCTGATTGTTGGAAATATGCTCATGCATAATTACTCTTTTTCAAAAAAATAATAATAATAAAATGACCCGTTGATTTAAAGTACATGTAATAACAGCTCTGATACACTCTTATGCTGAGTGAGCAAATTTTTGGAAGAAATGTCTTTTAAGTGCACCTATAACTATTTTTTATATAGAAGTTAATTGTTTTACAAGTAATTTGGATTCATGTACAAGATCATTCTACATACAATTCTTCACCTTTGAGAAACCTTATTGTAAAGAGTTAACATATGTATTGATAAACCATGTTGCAGAGTTAATCTGCTCATACGAAAGCATAAAAACTAGACTCCAGGACCAATCACAGAGGGTGCAAAATGATGACAATAAAAATGGTATAAGCTGGAATTATATAATGCCGAGTTTTTTCTTTTAAACTTCCGTAATTTCTTCATACTTCCGTCTTCACATAAAAAGATTGGATTGTCAATTGATTTTAGAATGGGCAAATTAATACATTTTTGGTATACGTACATATATATAATATTTAACCTTAAATGATAGTTATTGATAATCAAGGGAAAATATTATATAATAACAACTATGCTTTTGAAAATTATCCCTTACCTATTTTTTAGCCGTTCACAGCGAAATGAAAAAAAAAAATCCTTATCCGGGATATTGATTTATTGTACCCTCGTAAAATCACAGTCATTGAAACTTATATTGATTTATTAGTCAGCCCGTAAATTGGAATTATGGGGAATTAGGAACTAGGCAGTCCGTGTTAGAGAAATTTGAAAATGTAAGTCAGTTTCTAGGTCAAACTGCGCAACGTCGAATCTTCGTATTGAAAGACTGTCCATGAATATCGTCTGCAGCCATGGATCGAAGTCCGCATATATATCTCGATCCCCGACTCTCTTAGTGAGAATAGAGAGGAAATATAAATTGGCAGTGGTTTGCGACGGGACCATGAAATTCAGAGAGCAATCTTTGCAATGTTACAACTTTAAGGTAGAGTAACACATCATCATAAATTGGCTGACCTCTGATCTCGATCCCCGACTCTCTAAGTGATAATGGAGAGGAAATTTATTGGCAGTGGTTTGCGACGGGACCATGAAATTCAGAGAGCGAAGTAACATATCATCATAAATTGGCTGACCTCTGATCGAAACGACATTTCGTTTTATTAAAAAGATTTCATCGACAGCAATATGTAATTTACTCCATAGCCGAGTGGATAATGTGTCGGGCTTGTGATCCGTTCATCCCGAGTTCGAATCTCGCAGGATCTTTTGTTGTTACTTACTGAATTGAATTTTTTAGATATTCATTTTTTATACCAAAACTGCAAAATTATCGCTTATTTGACAAATGTCCATTTTATTTATCATTATATATCGTTCATAATCAAATAGTTTACTGTTAATATAAGCGACTTTTTCCAGGTGTGTTATTCCACCTTAAGTAATAAGTAGGTGTGTAGTCATACATTGTATGTACACTGCTACACGCTTGTCTCCTCGCAATACAGTCATAAAAATAAGGGTGCAAACTAAGTGTACACCCACATATTGTTCAATTATATATCTTTTTTTTTTTCTTTCTTTTTTTTTGATAATTTTATTTTTCTAAAATA
>WFKH01003881.1:40457891-40467937 GCA_016163765.1 Magallana hongkongensis | reverse complement strand
CAGCCATGTTTTGACGTGAACCTTCGGAAATATAGTGTTGTGAGACCAATCTCTCACCAGAGGGCGTATTACGCTGCGCTACAACACCTCTGTTAACGTCTAAATGCCAAGAATCTTGGCAAAACCCATTCTCAATCATGATATTATAAATTATAGTTTTATATGTATTCAGTCTACATTTCGATGTTAAAGCCTCGCTAAAATATTGAAATAAAAAGAATGTATTGGTAAATCACGGTAACAAACAAAGAACTATTTCTCGGAGTAATACTCCATTACCAATGTAAACAATCATGGAGAAAGTGGCTCATTTAAAAAACGCTGTCGGACGATCTATGGTTTTGACGTGAAATATGTCAACATTAGATACATTAGATACAATTGTAAAAGATTATGACAAGAACATCGTGTTAAGGGATTGTCAAAGACATGCCTTTGAATATCTGCTAGACAAGAAAGGAGATTTGTTGCTTAGTTTGCCTGTCGGTTATGGAAAGAGTCTCGTATATCACCTGCTCCCAAAGGTTCTTGGCAAAGGCAAGGAGACCCCTGTTTGTTTGACAATTTCACCTTTGAATATTATTCAAAAGGATCAAATTGAAGCCTTGAAAGTTCATGGTATCAGTGCCTGTAGACTGAATATTGTGTCCAGGGTGGAAGACACTACAGATGGTAATTTTATTGCTGAGTGGGAGGTCGATGTCGAAAGAGTGAAGAAGGGGGACTTTTCAATTGTTCTGTGTCATCCAGAGGCCCTCTTTAATACAAAAACAGGACATAAAATACTGTCCGATGAGCAGTTTGCCTCGCAAGTAGTCGCCGTTGTTATTGATGAATGCCATATCATAGAAAAATGGTAAGTCAAGCATACTATTAAAATAAAAAAAAATTACTCAGACAGAATAAAAAGATCTTCTTAAATGTTTATCATGAAAATATTCAAAACCTTTCTTTTGTTCAAAGTGTACTGCATTATGATTTTTCATCTGACTGTATGCTCAAAATGACACATTTTGTGGTGACTTCCATGACGCATTTTGTATCATTGTTATTGTATAGACCATATAACTATTTCAAAGGTCATGCACCTCCATTTTAGATAGTTACTGAGTAAGATATGAATCATCAGAATGTACAATTTTATCGGGATGTTGTCTCATTCACATATACCCCATAATCTTCTTTTTTCATGATTAGTGAAATAGAATGTATGAAACCTTATTTCAGGGGAGAAGAATTCAGGACTGCCTTCAAAAAGCTTAGAGGTATAAAATCCTTTTTTCCAAATGTGCCAGTGATAGGTTTGAGTGGTACTTTAACAGTTTCACAGAAGAAAACAATTCCAAAACAGCTGGGACTTGAGAATTTTCACCTTATAGAACATACACCTGACAGACCTAATATATTCCTAATAAAAAAGAAGAAAGGCCAAGGTACTGATGTTCTGAATGAATATGAACAAATAGTACACAAAATATGTGATGATCTATATGAAAAGAAGGCAGATTTCCCAGTAACATTATTATTTTTGCCCATATATTACATGAGTGAAGCTATGATTTATTTGAAAAGTTTGTTTGGATCTTTAAATATAAATGAATCACTGTACAGTGCAATATGTTCTGGACAAGATGAATTTGTAATTAATCATACAATAGCAGAACTGAAAAAGGAGAACCCAACTATTCAGTTGGTTCTAACAACATCAATTGCAGGAATGGGGTTCGATCCCAAAAATGTAACACATATCATTCACGCATGCCCTCCCAGAAATATGTCACAATACTTGCAGGAGATTGGGCGTGCAGGTCGTTGTGGACAACCTTCATTTGCAACTTTATTCTATTCTAATCGTGATATTGGAAAGAATCTGCCAGGAATTAAGGAAGACATCATAAACTACTGTAAAAATGATTCTTCCTGCCTAAGGAATCAACTTTTATCTGTCTTTGGTTTTGAAAAAAAAGAAAGCATTATTGACTGTAAATGTTGTTCATTTTGTGCTGAAAACTGTATTTGTGAATCTTGTGTTGATGTAACAAGTATACAAAATATGCATGTCTGAAAACAATTATTAAGTAAACCTTTAATAAAAAAATCTTTCTGTGCCACATTTTACATACAACTGGGTACAGTTCATTGAATCTCTTCTCTTGTGTTACAAATTTTAGAATTATGAACATTGTAATAATGCAAAAGTCAAACCAGAAGTTTGTGCGATAATCATTGTGATTATCAAGATTGGCCTTGTGACCCGTTTAAAAGTTCACACAGAAATGAATGTTTATGCTCTTCTGTAGGTTTATATAAGGAAGTATATATAATCTGAATGTACCTATTCTTATTATGTGATGCACTCAATTTATTGAAAGCATTCAACTTTCCACCAAAAGCCCTACACAGCAAAATGTTTTATGTTTACAGTAGACTCTTCCTGTTTCATAAACTTGTTAATTAAACATTTTCATTTATGAAAGAATAAAGCAAACCATCATGATTTAAGAAAACATTACATTATATTCTTTATTACTATGTTTGAACATAGATTGCAAGTATGTCAGTTTACTGCTATGTAAAATCAAAATAAAAACAGCTCATGAACAAAATCACTCCCTTTCTTGCTTTTATAACATGTGCCTGTGATGCAGTATTTAGTTGAAAATTTTTAACAGGTTGTAGAAAAATGAATACATTACAGTTCACCATGAATAACCATGAAGATAGTCCAAGAAAATTGCTAACAGCTTTGAATATACATGTATTATATACAGAGTGTTACAACATTCTTTATTTGGTGAAGCTAACTTAGACCTTAAGGGAAAATGGAAATTGTTCTAATCCATTTAACGCAATGCCATACATGTAACTTATGCAATGGATAAAATTATAAAATCTCCATGCACGAAGCAAACATAGGGGAAATGTTGTAGTATTTACAGACAACAGATTCATAATGGTGGAAGATTATCAATAATTTCATTATCAGGATCAAACACATCCTCCTCAGCCGGCATAATTTGAAAGCCACGTGAAAGTCTCTTTATGATTTGGTTAAGTCTCTCTTTGAATTTGGGCATTTCTTCCCAAGGGAGTGGAACGGGGCTTATATTATTGAATCCCTTACAGGTTCTGCCTGGGTAGTGATGAAATGGTCTTAAGTCTCTCAGTTTTTTATAAACAATTTCACTGTCTGCTTCAGAAAATGACGAAGAATGCCTGCCACTTTTTGGTTTTAAATTCACACTTCTATCAAATTTTGTGCAGACTTCATCAATTGCATCAGCTGATGCAGTCACACGAGAAATAGATTTCTCACTTTTGTTTGCTCCCAGTGCTTTGATTAGAGCTTTTTGATTACATACACTGTGCTCCTGTACTAAGTCACATTCAACATTATTGCCAAGACCGCCCCAAATGTTGACATAGGAACCTTCCAAGACACGAATGCGTTGTAAAGGAGAGAGTAATTTTTCTGTTTTCAATAGATAGTCCACATTCTCAACCAGATATTTGCTCAAACTTGAATGAGAATAGAAAAATGGAATTGAATATTTACAGTTGAGAATTGTTCTATTTAGATCACCTTCTTTTGCAGTATCATGCAGCTCCAATATATGCAAATACCAATGACAGAGTTGCATTGAATAGTTAAAGACTTCATCATCTTGTGGTTTTTCATGGTATGGCACTAGAATCCACTGATTTTCATCCCCTGTTTTTTGCAGATGATATTTCAATGTTCCCTTTAGCGGTTGAGGAAGACCTTCAGCTGTATCTGCATTGCAGTATCCAAAATACTTCATAAAATCATTCACAGCAGCCAGTAATAAGGATTTCTGTTCTTCAGATGATTTGATGTCAATATCTTCAAAGTTCTTGTGGTTGGGTTGGCTGTACTTATTCTCCATTTGGAAAAATTCCATAAACTGTTCTTTAACCAGTCCCTCCCCAACAGTCATAAGAAGATCAAAGTGAGGTTGGAATCTTCCTTTCACCTGTCCATTCACATTTGTCCGATGTAAGAGCATTTTGAAGAAGCTGAGTGTTCCAGGAGAATTCTCACCCTTGTATAAGGATTTGAAGCATTTCTAAAATACAAAAAATTCTATTTTAAATTTTAAATTTTGTTATAGTTGAAAGGTTGGAGGGTTATTTATGACTGACAATTCCCATGTTTGTACGCTTATGATGATAATTTTATCCATAAAAGTATGGTTTTTAATTAAAAAATAAAGTCTTTTCCATATAATAAAAGTTTTAAAAAAGTTTCTTAAGTTTTATTAAGGTGATGATACCTCTAAAAAGTCTTGTTTGATATGCCACATCTCGATTACAATTGGGTTCGAATCATCAAATCTTCTTTCAGGTGTTATAGAGATGGTCCGCAGGTTTTTTGCCTCTTGCAATCTTGCTCTTGTTAACTGGTCTCCCCCCAAAACCACTTTGAATTTTCTAAGAATCTCCAAATTACCTGTTAAACGAGGTGAAAAAATAGATATAGAAGGATGACATATCTTATTCCGAGATTAGTTCTGGAATATGTACACATATATGAACATAATGGGGCAATAATACCATTAAATGAACATTAAAATGAGCACATTTTATATCTTAAATCACAACTAATATATCAACCACTGGTCAAGCTATAAATGCGAGAACATATATTTACCGAAGGCAGTTTGGTACATTGTTGTAATCTGGTCTTCATACTTATCCATAATTGCTAAGCAATCTTCGTGCTTAGCTTCATTTTTAAACTGGATGGGCAATGGCATAACTTTTGAAGCACAAGCCATTTTCTGTGAAAATTCATGTAGAATATGTTTTGGCAAAAGCAAGGGTTCCCAAACTTCTGAAAATATGGCAATTGACATAATATTCGGCAGAGTAACACACAACATACATCCATGAACTTAAGTCTTTCTGGGCCACTTGCTCTAAGGAGAACATCATCTGCAGATAATTGGGACACATCAGTATTTGGTATATCATTATTCATGTCAACTGTAGCAACTCGACTAAAAATGATATTTGAGGTAAATAGATGAAGATCTAGATTCCTGCTGTCTGATGTCAGGTTTGATCTCTTAATATATATATCTAGGTTATCACCTACAAGAAAAAAAAATTCTGTTATTAAATACTGCAATATTGGAAGTTATATATGTATTATTTAAAAGTAGCAGGTAAAAGGTAGCAAGTTAAAATATAAGTTTATTCTCACCTGTCACCTTCACCAGTGGATTGGATTTTAAATTGGCAATTATTAGATTCTGCGATGCACAACCAATGGATTCTTGAAAGTTCAATCTTCTCTGTGATGACAACATGATTCCTAAGTGGTTGAATCTAGTTTGGCCCTGAATATTGAGCATGAAAACTGTGATTAAAAAATCTCCTTTTCATAATTTCTATTCTATAATCTCTGCTTGTCCTAATTATTGTAAATATGTATAAATGTACCTCATGTACCATTCATATGGTTTATTGTGAGAATAAATGAATGAATGAATGCATTTTCCAGGTGGCAGGGTTCACAACACTGAAGAATTTTAATACTGACTATTTGTAATTATTGATTTAACTTAAGAAATGAAACCATAGAAAGCATAGATCTGAAATATGATACTTGCAATAGAATTTTTTATAATTAAAAACTTTAAAATGGCTAGGTTTTTTCTTTGTACAAAAAAAGATATTAGAGTTTCATTAATTTTATCCAATCAGTACAACAATCATCTTACCAAAGTCTTCTTATTTTGGCATTTTAATGGGTAGATCCATCCTGTGATAAGTCAACATGCACTCAAAATTGAATCAACTGCAACAATAATAACTATACTAATTAAGGTAATATAATGATAATAACAACATGCAAATCAAATAACCCTTATAAAATGTTTAATAATAAGCAAGCATATCAAACAAGAAATACATGTATAATAACTAAAGCAAATCAAAACTGTACTTAGAAATCTACAGATAACCAAGCAATTTTAACAAAGCCTTTAACAAAGACACAGACTAGGAAACTGGGGAAGGGTCGGGCTAGGGGCACATCCCTTCCCCCCCCCCCATCGCGCAATATATCTACAGCAAACCCCAGTTTTAATTTCAGCAAACAATACATTGACTGATCTGACAAACAAAGTCCCCCTCCCAAATCAATTTTTTCTGTAACTAGTATTTCCAATGTCTGTGTGAAGCGATAATAACTGTGTATGTCAACTAATCTACAAAATCTTTGAAGTAAATGAAAAGCATGAGGCTGGTAAGTATGAGACACATAAAAGAGAATCAAAAGAATTAAACAATTTATCAGGAAATTTGTTTTTGGCCAATCTAATAGGCACTGGGGTCAAAATATATCAATTAACTGTGTTTATTATACTGATAAATTGTGGGGGTGTCTCATACTACTTGTATCAACAAAATTACTTGTTTTAATTAACAGGTTAGTAATAATTTATTGTCACATTCATTTTAAAACTTACTCTATCATTCAGTCCCCCTTCAACTGCAATTGCACTGGCAAGTCTGTGGAAAGCTGATAAGTTGGAATACTTATGTTTCATCAAAATACTATAGCATGCCGCAAGAACTGGAATTATCGATGGTGATAACTTTCCATTCTCAGGAACAGCTACACAACACATAACCTCTAATAAATGTGGCATCCTAAAAATAAATAAACGTTGCCAGGATTCAAGATTCTTATAACTGGGAAGAAGGGACCATCAATCAAAAAAAAAATTTATATACATCATTCAATTTTAAATAATTTGATTCAATACATAGTCTGAAAATTATAGCATGTACAATAATACTATATCTATATGCTCAATAGTATTTAATATTTACACTAAATCTTTGATAAAATTATAAATGTTGCTCATAAGATTTAATTCTGAGGGAAAATTACTGACCTGTTTTTCATCTCTGATATAATATCTTGAAAAAGGAGGTCTGCGTTTTCCACCAATGAGTTAGCTTCTCTGTACTTAAATAATACCGAAGCAAGCATTGTTGTTCTTGACATCAGCGATCTGGACTGATTTCTTAATTCATGAAAAAAATTGGCAGAAGAATTTCCAAGAACTGATGGAACTTCATTTTCTTTGTCACTTGTAAGACTTTCCCATGTAGATTTTACCAGTTGAAATGCAGGGTCAACACTTTCCATTTTTAAATCTGGATTCACAGCAGCATAGCCATGCTCGAATGACACTGTAGGCACAGAATGTACAGTTATATCGTGAGATGGACTTGTATTTTGACATTTCACTGATGAGTTTTCGAACGTAACTTTTAGTCGTTTTCTAGACTTTGGTTGAACTACATGTACTGTGTCGGTACTGACGGTAGTAGGGTTCACAGTTTTACACCCCTGAATACTTTTCGGTGTAAGAGGGGAAGGCATCGTTCTTTTTACATGAAAAGGTTCATTTAAAAACGACATGCATGAAGACCGCACTTGCTGAATGAAATCAAATGTACCTTTTACCTTGTTGTGACAGTTGCGGCATACACCAGCATCTGCACATTTCAGTTTCGATACCAAACAATCATCCTGTAAAAGTAGGCTCAACTCTCTCTCAAAATTTTCTGATGACAGCTTCCTTCCGTTTAATTTAAATGTAAGAGTATTTTTTGATAAACAAATACAACAATTGATTTCCGATTCCTTCTTTGGCGTCGTCGCCATTTTGAACAACATGTGATCAAAGTCACGTGTTTTCGTGGCACTACTTTTTAGACGTTAACAGAGGTATAAGTGGAGCGAAGCAGGAACGATAACTCTGGGTAGAGATTGTTGTGAGACCTGCATTTGACATCTCTCTTAGTGCTGAACTCAATGGTCTCTGTCCACGTGACATCTACCTCTTTTTGCTCGGGTCGAGGCTTATCTCCAACGTTACAGCTAACTTTAATTTACGGGTAACAAGTCAACTCGGCATCTGGTGAATTCGGTAACAAGTCAACTCGGCATCTGGTGAATTCGGCACCTGCGTAAATAGTGAACTCGGCACCTGGTGAATTTGGCACCTGGTGAATTCGGCATTATGATCTGGTTAATTCGGCACCTTGTTATTTATTTTTATCATAGCTAAAGATAGGAAAATATAGAAAGAAACACAAAACCATTATGTGAATAAAATCAGTTAAAAACAACTGACTACAAAAAGTATTTACGTTTATAGTAATTAACTATAAAATTAGGGAAGAAATAAGGTAGATTTTTAAACACATTAATTTATTCCTTACATTAATCTGCATCATATTTATGATAAACATTTTAAATAATTACATATATTCAACATCAAAGGTACCTCAACATGTGTTATTCAGTGTGAACCTTGTTTAATTGCTAAAACAACAAGATGACAGCGGGTGTATTCCTAGCCCATGGAAGGGGTACCAGGTGCTATTGGACAGTGTATTCCCTGTACACATGGAAGGGGTGAGGTACTAATTATGAGAAGGTTAATGAAGAGACCCTGTCAACACTTGAGCTTCCCTGTGTCACTTGTTCTTGCGACTTCAAGACGACAACAGCAATGGATAACAGCACAGTTTAAATTATATCAATTCATTCAATTCAAAAATAAATGTTAAATCAATCAGTAGCTAATGAATTATTTTGTATCTGTAAATAAATGTGGTCGTAAGTAATAAGTTACTATGAAAAACTTGCCTTTCTTCACAAACAGACAGTTCCATGATAACACCATCTATAAATTATACACTGTGTAAAAATAATAAATATTGTCGAATTTTTAAAAAATGCGTGTCTAGAAACAAAGAGATAAATAATATACAAGTGCGGAGTTAACTAGATGCCGAATTCAGCAGGTGCCGAATTTAGTTGATGCCGAGTTTACCCGATGCCGGATTCACTATTCTCGGTGCCGAATTCACCAGGTGCCGGGTTTGCCAGGTGCCGAGTTGACCAGCATTCAATTTACGCACCTTGCACATCCTCAACTTCCGCTTTCTGAGGGACACTGCAGGATGGTGTAACAGATACCTGTGTTCTATTCAAAACACCACGTAAAATACCGGTACAATGGTCGAGAATTTTTTTTCACTCTGCGCACATTATAATAGCTGTACGTTATATCAAGTCATACTGAACTGGACACACCCATGTATAATTATGTGTTTTTGTTTTTTGTTTTCTTTGATTTTTTCCTCTCTCTTTTTTCTGCTGCTATTTTTTCTGCTGCTAAGCGGCAATAGGGTACCATTATATAAATAGTGTCTGTTTGGGAGGGTAACTGTTGAAATTGACACCCCGAGAAAACCATTGTCAACCGACGCGAAGTTTGTTTTCTCCATTATTTTGAGAATGAGAATTAATCAAAATCTGTTTGAAATAGGGTTAATTTTGTTTTCTTTTTTTTTTCTTTCGTTCATTTTTTCCAAAGGAGGTAACTTCGCCATGGTGCTCTGGCGAACATAGGCATATAAACGAAAAGTAATTATTTGCATACATAGATAAATAGTAAAGAAATAGACGTCCTATAGCGGTGCATGATAAATATTGTAATACCTACGTTTCCATGATAACACAATACGTTCTATAAATAGGACAGGTACACATTTCTGTGATAAATGTGATCACAAGAATATTAGGGCATTGTCATTCATGCGCGTGTGTCTTATTTAACAAACACAGAGGGATTCGGGGTGTCGACGATGTTATATATGAAAGCGCGTCGGCATAGCGCCATACATTCGTGATTTACACACACACACACCTGTGTGGCACGGTGTGTCACTACACAATAGTGGATGTAACATTAGGATATGTATTTAAATATAATTATATAAAAACACCAAACATGCCATTAACAGCAAAAGACTATAATTAAGTGTTGTTACGTTTACATATTATGCATATCGAAAGCAGATAGTACCTTTAAATGGCGGCCGTATGAAGCAAGACATCTCCGCTGTGTGGATTGGTCAGATCGATGAATGAACACACAATGAGGTTTATTCCCACTTAGCCAAAATTCTGAATTTCTTATTCCCACCTA
>WFKH01003881.1:40430780-40445318 GCA_016163765.1 Magallana hongkongensis | reverse complement strand
AAACCCAAATTTGACAAATTCAGAGGTGAGTAAAATGATGAGTATAGGAATGAGAGTACCAATGCACCGGATGTTGATATCAGAGAAGTGTTAATACAAGATTGAGCCGAGCAGAAAAAAGGTAGGGCTTATGTGATTGGCTGAATTAATTGCCCAAATAATGATCATTTCAGAGTAAAATTATCAATGATTAAATTTAATGAGGGAATGAGGAAGTACTACAGAAAGTAAAGAAATGAGAGGGGTTAAAATAAGGGGTGGGTGATATTTAAGAGACTAGGAAGAATTTGCTGCGGATCGCTGTAAGTTGTAAACAAGTACAAATTTGACCTATAAACGCAATGGGACCCTATATATTTCTATGGATTTTCTGTTAGCGCTTGGAATGAACTTTCAGCTGTTACCAAGAATATGTCTGTAAGTATAATAGCAAACTAGCCAGGGGTGTTTAGGTTAGCATTGAGTTCTATGGGAAATGAATTGGTACTCTTTTCCCTTTATGGAGGTTATCCATTTTTTCCCAGCATGCATCTGTTCTCTGACGTAGATAAGCCACATTGCTGCTGGTGACTGGGTCAATGATAAAACTGGGTCAATGTTTATGCAGAGTTGATAAAAGTTACAAAGAAAAATTATGCCTGGATGTGCAGCAAAATTTTGTACTGTCATGAGAGGACAAGGATTCAGTATATTTCTATAACTGAACCTTAGGTAACTACACATGATTTGTGCAAAAATAAAAATCGATAATTTGTGAAATATGAGACCATGGCATTCCAGATGTTTGTACGGAGATGTGGCAGTCAGTGTTTACATAAATAAAATGCTCTTTGTAGATTTCAAATAAATGTAAAAATGTAATTTCATTTTCTTTGTGGGGTTTCTTACCGTTACTTTTTATTTAAATGCTCTAGAAATCTTCCTCTCTGATTTGTTTTTATCTTAATTAGATTAAATCTTAATGATACGTATGCCGGTTCCGTTTATGCTGTCAGAAGAATAACAGAACTAAGTCACATTTTAAAACTCAGGATGCTGAGCAATGCACCTTGTGTGCTCATTTATGTAGCACACATAATGTTCAAACTCAAAACAACAAATTAAGAAATTCCCGAGTGCAAGAAAAATAGGTCACAGTAACACTGATCCAGGGACATTCCATTCTAGTTAAATGTCACATTAACTGCAGTGCTGGTGCCTGGTGGGAATGCATCATTCTGAGATCTAAAATCTTCCTCCATAAACCTTGTTTCAAAATGACAACTCTTTACATTCATTTCAAGTTTCAATTCACATTTTGATGATGACATTTTATCTCTGTTACTAAGCGTGTGTAAAGATGCAATGTGTCTCACTGACGTCAGCATCAGTGCTGCCCTCTCTTAGATGCTTAGAGATAACCCAGCAGAAAGGTAATGATTTTAACAATATGGTACTAGTCTTCATGGATTGCAAGAATTAGTTATTCTAAGTGATATATCTTCTTACTGAGGAAAGCTATGTCTAAATGATTTTCAGATATCATTATATACATCAAACAGACAAATTTGAGCCCATGATAATTTTTTCATATTCACTTCCTTTAATTCAATACAGTTCTCCACTAATGTGAATTCACCACCCCCGCCTTCTAAAACAAAACACACAAAAAAAAACAACAAAACAAACAGAAAAGATAAAAGAAATGTTTGCATTTAGATAAAAAAAAGATTCATATACTATAAACTATTGTTTACTGAAGTAAAAAGCAGATATAACATCATGTAAAGTACAATTACACAAAAAAGGCAAGTAGTTAAAACAAGTTTACTTAAAAAAAAAGAATTTTGATTTCTTAAGTAAAGTTATTGATATGCCAAAGTCTTGAATATCTTGAATGAAAACATACCAATTCGGAACTTAAAATGCTTACAAAGCCTTGTTATAATATTGTGTGAAGAAAAAACTTTCATTTATCATTCTGATTAAAAGCAACGTGAGTTATTAATTTAAAAAAAACATCGGCTACATGTAACGAGCTTGAAGGTCTATAAAATTGACAAAACATATAAATTGCTGTTTTCTGACTTATTTCCAATACCAATCTATCCAAAAAAAAAAACAAAAAACTATGCATTTCTGCACAGGAATTAATACAAATAACACTGTAATTTTTTAAAACAAATATAAGCTAGCATGTATATTTAAAACATTCTTGCAGACAAATACAATCACACTGTTTTTATATTCAAAAAACCACTGTTAACCAGATATACTAGTGAATGATTCGTCATTATGGATAACAAAATCGTACAGTTCATACATTTGCCGCCCCTCCAACTTGCGTATTGGGTGCAAGGATCTGTCCTGTATTGTATAGTTCCGTTGTTGGCGCCGTAATGATACGCCCAGCAAAGCCAGGCTTTGATCGACAGCAGAAACAACAAGAACACGAGCTTTTCTTCTCTATTGGAGGCACCTGTTTCCTGGTAAAGAACAGAAAAACTTGTTCTAGCGAAGTCTGGTGAACAGAATAGTCCTCCACTCCGAATTCTGATTTTGTTCTTTCCATTTCCCTGAACAGTTTTGCGAGGGATAAATTTGGATTTGGAATCTGGAAATCTAGATATCCTTGTTGATCCTCAAAAACTTCTGTTCCTGGAAATTCACTAAACAAGAAATTGCGTATAGGACCAGAAGTCATTGCGTTTCCGTCATCGTCACGTGCTAAACGTACACTTAATGTATATCCTTGGGCAAATTTATTCTTGAGATGCTGTGGACTTCCAAAGCAGACAAATTTTCCATTCACCATAATGACGATTTTTGTACAGAGAGCGTCACATTCTTCCATACTGTAAAAAAATCGAAGATAACTCAAAATGTTAAATTCCGGCCTAAGTTTATTTTAAGTAAAATATACTTTTATTTATTCCAAAATTTAAAGATGAGCGTCAATTGAGATAATTTGACCTTTGTTAAAAGTTACCGGTAATAAGATGTTTCTATTTTCAGATAACACTGTAACATTAGTATTTTCACCTCGGAATAAAAGACCCACCTATGAGAAGTTAAGACTAGTGTTCTTCCACTCGCTCTGATTTTTGACAAAACATTCCAGATCTGTCTTCGAGCAGCAGGGTCAACGCCTGTTGTCGGTTCATCCAGCATTAAAAATGGAGGATCTCCAACTAGTGCAATCGCAGTGCTCAATTTCCGTTTGTTCCCACCACTTTTGAAAAAATGTCATCAGTAATCACCATTAAATATAACAAAAAGGTTTGATGTTAGTGGTTACTATATGAACAAGGACAGATACATGTGTATGTAACATAGTCAGTAGTATGAATTGAATTCCCACCTGTAAGTTCCACAGAGTTTGTTGGCATACTCCTTTAGAGTAACTGCGTCAAGTAGATCATTCACCACCCGACGTATCTCTTTCTCCTTCACCCCTCTTAGTCGGGCGTACAAAGTTAAGGTCTCTCTTCCAGTCATATTTTCGACTAGCGCGTCAAACTGAGGGCAGTATCCCAAACACTGATGAACCTTTAACGTGTATTATGAATAAGAACACATATCTAAACATGAATGAACATTTAGTACAAAAATCGTTTATATTAAAAAAAAAATTAATTGCGCTTTTAAATGATTTTTTTAATGCAAAGCAAACACAAAACATCACACAAATCTCTCTTAACACTATCAACAATGCATATACAATAAATTTAACAAATACACATCGTTTACCAACTGCTTTATTAACTGTTTAAACTTCAAAGGACAGTCCAGTACATAAGTGGCACATTTACATTTTTGCGTCGGACTTATTTATCATTAAAATAAAGAATATTCTATTTTTATTTGATAAACTAAAATTTGATTATAAATGTTGCAATCTTCATATTTACAACCAAGTAAGCAATTCACTGTACCTGTCTTAATTGGCTTTTGACGCTGAACCCATTAACGTAAGCTTTCCCTGTTGACACCATGACGTCACCAGTAAGCATTTTAAATGTTGTCGTTTTGCCAGCACCATTTTGACCTAACAAGCCAAAACACTCTTGTCTGGATATTCCAACGCTGATATCTTTGACAGCCTCAAACGTATTTAAGGTTCCATACGTTTTTCTCAAGTTCTGAATTATTAGTTTATCAGTATTCATAAGATCTCTAATTTGAGTAGAATTCACTCGGTTCGCCTCTTCTATGACATCAGAGTCTTGAACAATGACGTTGTCAGGGTCGTTAATACTCCGTTTACTACAAAAAGCTCGATAGAGAAAACGTTGCAACTCCCCACTATCTATCAAAATAACTAGTATCATATATACGACAAACTGCACGGCCATCATACACAGGTATTTGCCAATTCCTGGATATTGCCACTCCAAGTAATTGCTGTCCGGACACAATACACTTGATTCTTTAAAAATATAATAGAAAAGAGACACATGAGCAAAGAACATCAAATTTTAAATAAATGATATACGTAAGTAAATAAAACGACCATTGACAAAAAAATAAACTGTTAGTATAAGATTACCTCCAGCATAAATCATTGCCACAAAGTCCTGTTTATTCGGTTGCTGACAATTTATCCTGTAAGTGTACCGAACATAAATGTTGATAAAAGCCTTTCCAAGGCAGTAATGAGGGAAGAAGATCATAAACACTTTATCCATATCCACGGCAGCACTTTTTGTTTCTTTAAGGGGGTACAGCAAAGTGACGGTTAAGAGCGTAAAAAGACCTATAGATGAGAGAGTTAAAAAAGAGATTTAAATTTTAAATGAGTATATTTTTTTCTTCGAAACTTGTTTTTTTTTCACTACATTATTATAACAACTGACAAAAGTTTTTGTTCTTCCCCACTTTTACTACTGTCTTACCTGCAACTGTATTGATAATAATCATAGCCACTGTTCCGCCGGCAGGCGATCGGAACATGAAATGCAAAAGATACATTGACGATATAGATGCTAAGCCAAACTTAAAAAAACACAGAAAGATAAGTCCGAGTCTGTCTTCTTCGACGTAGGCTGGAATATCGAAGGCGGCAAAACAAATCAGAATAATGAAAATTGGAACTAAGTAATGCAGCATGTCCCAAGTTAGATTCGCCATCCAAAACACCCGGGAACTGACTCCACTGACTTTCTGTAAGTGCTTCGCTCCAGACGACTTTTCTCGAATATGAAACACGCTAAATGAAGCCACAAGACACGACAATCCAAATAATAAACACTGAGCAAGACTAAGACCTTTAAACATCACAAGGCCTGTGCTCCGTGATGTATATCTTAGCTTTTCAGGCTTAGGAAGCGGTTCGTTTATAGTTTGAATATTTTTTGAATCTCCGCAATAAAATTTCAGAAGGAAGTTCATCGTATTTGCCATACTTATTCCAGCAGAATGAATAGTCTCGCCATTAAAGTAGCTAATGATTTTACTGTCATCAACTCCAAATCCGATGACGTAGCGAGACCTAAATGTTCTTTGTCCTAAGTCTTCTATTTTATCGAGCCAGAATTTATTGAGATCAAACATTTCCGGCCCTTTTGGATTGTATTCAATCACATCGAGTCCTCTCTTACCATACCATTGAGAGAATGCCTGTGTCAACTTTTCAGCCTCATTTTTGGGGTTTGGTCCAGGTGTGATCGTTGTTACACTGTTTGGATACGGGTTAAGATTTAACGCCAGGGGAGGATCTGTATGGTATGCTAGATTTGAGATGGCCTGGTCAGCAAGAAGACCAAATATTGTCAACAAGACTGGAACAATGAGCTGAATTATGACAGTTATTCGACTTCTCCACGTATGTACAGCTTTCTTTACAAGAAGACCATAAAATTGTTGCATCACAACCAATACTCCTGTATTTTTTCCGAATCCTTCGTTAAAATCTAGAAAACAAAATTGTACAAGCTTAACAAGAGGGCAACGTCGTACAATAGTAATGTTTTAATCTGAAAGGTTAATTGCAAGCTAAACTACTCTTTTTTTTTCGTGAAAACAACATATTAGTATTTCATACCAATGTCAACATTTGCATCTGCCATGTGTGGTGTAAATGTCGCCGTATCGTCAATTTCCAGTCTGACCTGATGAACGTCTCTTTCTTCATTGCCATTCTGAACATTGTTCTTGGCCCTATCATCTCCGACTCTGATAAAAAAATCGGTTTTAAGGAATCCGATCTTCAACTTTTTAAGTCATACATTTAATTAAGAAAATATGGTAACCAGAGAAGAACCGTAGAGAAAGTTTTAATGTGCATTATAATTATGTTTTATACAAAACAAAACTACAGTTTTAACCAGTGCCAAAAATTTGATTATAAATACAAATAATTAACGACCCGTCTTAATCCTGGAAAATTCCACATCACATGCAGTTGAGAAGTGCCTTGAGATTAGCTTTTTGCTTTCATCATATTGGCTCATGATACTTACACAATTCTATAACACATGTGAATATTTTTTGGTAACAAACTTTTATTATTTTTCCATGGCGAGTGTTTTTTGTAGAATTGATATTTTAAAAAAGTGTATTGACACGTTAGAATAATAAATCAACAACGCAAGTCAAATTCAAATAATGCAAGAAATGTCCAAGTTCAATTTTTTATACATGTATCATAAAGCAGGTGTCGATCTTGTTTCAATTTACGCTCTGATCAGATTGCAACAATTAAAGCTTACTTGAGAAACACTTCTTCCATTGTTGTTGCTGATAATCCAAAACTTCCCACACCTAATTTAGGGCCGTTTTGCTCCAGCTCTCCAAATAACGCTTCAAATTTCGCGGACTCGTCAGTTGGAAGGAGAACTGAGAGCTCAGCACCAACCTCTAGTTCTTTTTCAGCTGATGGGATGTGGGTTTTTATGACTTCGATTAAACTTACAACATCGCAGTTGGGTAGCTTCACAATAACCAAGTGATAACCAGCACCTTGAAAAGCAAAGCAGAACAAGATAGTTCCATTAATTTTCGTTGTTTGTTATACAATGTATTTATTTGAACTTACCTTTCAGGCACTTCGAATTTTATAAAGGTAATTAATTTAGATGAGGAAATTTTTTATTTAGTGCTAAGGCGGAATAACACATCATCATAAAATGGCTGACGTCTGATCGAAACGACATTCGGTTTTTTTAAATTAAAGGATTTTATCGACAAAAACATGAAACGTACTCCATAGCCGAGTGGATAAAGTGTCGGACTTGTAATCCGTACATCCCGAGTTCGAATCCCGCGGGTGCTTTTGTTGGTACTTACTGAATTTAATTTTTTAGATATTCATTTTTTATCTCCAAACTGCAAATTTATCACTTATTTGACATATGTACATTGTATTTATCATTGTATTTTTCGTCATCAAAAAATTAACTGTTAATTTGTGTGACTTTTCCAGGTGTGTTATTCTACCTTAAAAGTAACAATATAACATACTGTGGAATCATTTAATTTCGTGGTAGGGGGAATTTCCTTGTATTGTGGGTTTTTTTGCTTAATCGTGGGGATGTAATTTCGTGGATACGTCCGTTATCAGTTTCAGTAGGAAAAAATGTTTTATAATAAGTCTTCGTAGATGATGTAAATTCGTCAGTGAGGGCTACCCACGAATACCACGAAAATGGAGCCACCACGAATTCTAATGAATCCACAGTATTAAATCATTCTTGTGTGTGGCCAGTAATTGCGTAAGTTAAAGATGAATAAGCTATTGTACCGTAGAGCTTTTTTAGAAATAGAGATGATCCACAACACTTGACTACACCGTCAGCCATTATAGCAATACGATCACCAAGTACATCCGCTTCATCCATGAAATGGGTAGATAATACAATAGTTCTGTCTTCCTTGTACTTTTGAAGAATGTCCCACATCTGGCGTCTGGCCCCAGGATCCATGCCAGAGGTTGGTTCGTCAAGAATTATGACCTATGTGTATATATTAAGCAGCACTAAAATATTGTTTTTCAACAAGATATTTCTTGAAAATACCGATTTGAAATACTTTTTTTTTGGGGGGGGGGGGGTGCACAAAATAAACCAAACCTAACCCTGTTCCTGAATATATAATATAGACTTATAGCCTTTTGATGAGGTCAATACATGGTTTTATAGACCTGATGAGAGTATATCGACCGAGGATGGAGTCCGAGGTTGAGATAATCTCATCAGGTCTATAAAACCATGTATTGACCGACATCAAAAGGCTATAACTGTTTTATTATAATAAATAAAAAACCAATTCTCTTCATTCTCTTCAAGCGTATAATAGTAAAATATTTTGTTCATATTGTATATGTGTTGATTTTGCTATTATGACGTCACAATGTCGCACGTGCCAAAACCAGTATTTTGTCATGAAAATCTATTTTTAGTATATTGAGGTCAATAAATTTTCTATTTTTAGTATAGTAAGGTCTATAACAGAATTTATAGCACGGTCACGTGACAGCAATCGACCAATCATGTGTTTGGGAAAAATACGATATTATAATAAACCCGCTTAAAACTTCTTTTTGATTTAAATATTGTTTCAATATGATAATACAAATATTAGCAAATAAGACAGAAAACCTATAGAAGTTATAAGATCTTACTAGAATTTCTACACGATGACACATCATTTACGATTTTTTTTTCTTCAAAGAAACTAATATTAAGTATGTTTTCATTGTATTCTTGATTGAGTTTTTTAACATTGATAGTTGTTATATATGATACTAGAATATAACGATTTAAACAAGCACAATGAGTTATTGATGTTGTGATTCTATTGTAATACTATTTCAGTAATCATTATCGATGCTTCCTTATTGAGATTCTTTCATGTTAAATGGTTTCGTCATTAAATATTGAAATATTCAGATTATCAGCTTTTTATCATTAGGATCTTAATTTTGTTCAAAACACAAGATTTGGTCTAAGTAGTCTAAGTATTGCAGTCATTTTTCAGGAAAGGTCTATTGCGAGATGTTGTACCTTTGATCCGCCTATCAGTGCTATTGCCACAGATAGTTTTCTTTTCTGTCCACCTGACAAAGTGCCTGCCAAATCGTTTTGCTTGTCCACGAGACTAAACGCTTTCAGGGTCTCTGTTATGTCATGGTCTACTGTGTTTCTGCTGCATCCTTTCAGCTGTTGGTAGTTTCAAATACTTGTCAATGAAGTCAAAATCATCATATTGTACTTCATTATTTGTTTTAAAAAACCAAAACAACGAAGTGATATCTTCAGTTGTAATTAGGAAACCCATGCAAATTGCATGTAAATTCTGTCAATATGTTAAGCAGACAGAGTCGAAAACAAATTATCAGATCTATCTTAAATGTGAAGATAGGATTGTTATATAGCTATGAACAACAATTTAGTAAAGAACATTTCCATATATTGAAATTTGAATATTTTCTACACCTGAAACAGTTTACACAGATTTCCTTTTCAACTTGATTAGTTTAGTCCAAAATGGCCACACACATCAACGCTCTCTTAAATCCCTTCGTACCTTATAGTAAAATTCCAGTTGTTCTTTTACAGTCAAGTTGTCAAATAGAGTGTTGTGCTGTGGACACATGCCCAAACTACCTCTAACACTGCTGATGTCAGTGTCTATGCTATATCCATTTACTCTGGCGGAGCCCGAGGTTGCTGGAATGAATCCTATAAGAAATTTTGAAATACTAAAGTCTCTACAGTCATCATACCTTATTAGAGGATTTGTTGAAGCAAAAGTTTTCTTTAATTTGCTTTGATTGTTAAGTATTATTATTCGTACTGTTAAGCTATCATTCATATAGTTCAAACACTGCCAAAATATCTTTATCATATATTTATACCCCGGCAAACGAAGTTAAGGGGGTATATTGGTTTCACCCTGTCCGTCTGTCTATCTGTCCGTCTGTCCGTCTAAGCGTAGACGCAACTTTGCCTCCTATAGAATTTTTTACTACTGCATGGAACAGTCTGAAATTTGCACATATGTTAAACATCATCTGAAGATGTGCACCAGCAATTTTTGTAAGATCAGAAAAGATTTAATGATTTTATGACAGTTTTCATTTTCCTTATTCTATATATTGTACACTGATGTTCAAGAGTAAGGGATTAGAGATTTTATTTATTTACTAATATATATATATATATATATATATATATATATATATATATATATATATATATATACACATCCAGGTGGAGGTTTTTTGTCTTTATTTCTTAACTAAATTCATCTTTTATAAGTATTATATCAACTGAAAATGCAGACACTTTTTTCTTTGTCAATGATAAATTCTTAGGAGCTAATAAGAACATCAAAGACAAGTGTGGCTGAATTCATTTGTTCCAAGGGGGCCATTATCTGAGCCATGGTTAAGATGGGGCATGTGTTTAGGGAAAATTGAAAATCTGTAAATAGGGGTTGGTTTTGGGGGTTATTTTAATACTGTGTCATGTAAACTCAAAGTTTCTATCATTATGAGGAAATAAATAAAATCATTATTAATAAAGACTTTTTTTTATTTTTAGAAGCTGTTTAAATTTATTAGTCAAGTAAATAGATGAAGTGACCCTATAAGGCATTAATGTAAATAAAATTCAAAATTATTGATATGTTTGGCGATTTTAAAATTGTTTATAATATTAAATTTTCTTTTTTTACATATTTTTTTCATAGTATGCTAATCATGATAATGTTTTGGGAGTTTATCTAATTTAACTAGCTCATCAAAGAAAATCATAGTCCTATGGGATCAATGCTTTGATATGGAGTTGCATTGTACCATAGGAGAAAGTGAAGAAGATTTGAAACTAAATGCGTCTGTCAAAATTCTGATTAGAAAGATATTCAGAGTTTTATCAACAGAAGAGCATTGCTTGAATATTTTCATTTACTTTGATTTTAAAGAAAAAAATTATTGGGTAGGGCAATTTTGAGGGGTCAATCGGAGTATATAAAAAGATAAATTTTTATTTTTGGCTTGAATTTCGTGGATAACATACCGGTTAACATGGACATGGTTGTAGTTTTTCCGGCGCCATTGTGTCCGAGAAGGGCGGTAATTTGGCCTTGATAGATATTGAGCGAGGTTCCTTCTATGGCAACTATCTCTTTCATGCCTGATTTGTATACCTATCAATTGAATTGGGTTAAAAAAAGAAATCATACAAAAAGAAATCAACATTTCATTTATATTTGTTTTCTTGTTGTCAACAAATAAGGAAACAAACGAAATAGTTTCGGTGTTCGAAGTTTCTTGATATTTCTTTTCTAAAAAATATCTTCGTTGTAGTTATTATTTTCTAATTTCGTTAATTTAACCATGTTTATTAAGACTCCTTCTGTGGACGGAAATGAGTCTAGCATATAAACAAATTAAACCAAGCTATAAAAAAATTAAAAAGCTAAGCGATATGAATATAAATTGGTATAAATAACTATGGAAAAGCAAGTTTTAAGTTAAATATAAAGTGTTGGTTTTTATCATTTCTTTGACTAATTTGATTTTTCCGTTGTTTTCGATATGTTTAAAACTCAGGAAAAATAGATTGAAACGTAGAATTTTTCATAATTACTGTTTTTTAAAAACTTCCTTTTTTAAATGCTGAATTGCCAAAATTGTTTAATAAACTAGTATATATGCGGGTCAAGGTACAATTCAAACATAAGGTATAATGCAGCTTAAAAGATCGTTCGTGAACAATGGTATAATGGTAACGTTTACGAACAAAAACCTGTCAGAAATCGAGAGCATTTCTTTTTCATTTTCATGAGCATAGATATTTCCAACAACGGAAAAATCACCACCCTCTAAAACAAAAAAGCCTTAACCAAAAAAACTATAGCCGACACTTCAACTATATCGTGCTAGCGTCAAAATAAAATGTGTTTAGGGTTAGAGCCAAGCCATTTTTTTTTTTATAGAACCATTATGTTTGGAAACATGAGTTGCAAGAATTAAACTATTAATTTTGTATTTGCAATAAATATAATAAGCAATATTACTAATGCGTTTGTCTTTAATAGCAATATAAAGAACTACTTTTGGTCGATACTTAAAAGGGAATATAACATCTAGAGAAATGGTAATGAACGCTTGAAAAATTTGTGTTTTTTTTAAATATTGGTTGATCAGGAAAGATATTTCTATTAAAAAAGTTAGTTTGTTAAAAAGGTAAATTAAAGTAATAATTTATAATTACCCACTAAGAGTGCGTTTCCTTCGGTCAAAACAGATTGACTTATAATAGTTGTTAAATTATATAAGTCAGTAGACCTAAACTCTTTAAACAACTTTTATTGATATTACAATATAAGTGAAACTCAATAGTATTACTACTGGTACTTCATTGTATGCATAATATCCCACATCATCATGGTTTCAGTAATTTTAAAACAGAACCAGTTCGGTCTCAAAGATTTCCTAGCCTTATATGGTTGTACAATACTGATCAGACACAACCTAAGACAAAGAAGACCCCAGCTAAATCCTGGGTTTACTTTCGGGGTTTACTCTGATTTTACCCCGAGTTAACCCTGAGTAAACCCAATCATGTAAACCCATAATGGACACATAAATTAAACCCCAATGAGAAGTATACCCCTGAAAGCAGACGCTATATATGTATTTGGAATATACAAGGGGAAAGAATAACAGGCAGCAAGACGGTAAGATAAAATACAGCTAGGTCTGCTTCACACTTAAGTGCGTAAAGTGGACCCCAAATACAAACCCCGAGTAAACCCAATGTAAACCCCGACCGGACGCAAATTTTCAAAAAGCAAATCCAGAGTAAACCCCAAGTAAACCCCGAAAGTAGACTCCAAGTCTAGCTGGGGTCTGCTCTGGTGGGTCTTATCAGTTCTATGCAACTTCAATCATTATGAGATTTAAAGTAAGTTATGTTTACAGTGTACCTTACGAAGATTGTTCATGCTGATGCCAACACTGAGTCTTTGTGGGTTACTCTCAAAGTACTTGGGATCATGATCAACTTCTTCACTCGACGTTTCCTGAATCTGTTTCCCTCCACACCAGTACGTTTTCTTAACATATTAAATTTTTTTTAAAAACGACGCTTATTACAAATGATATTTACTCGATCTGCCTTTATAGGGCACCATTAAACCTAGTAATACCTGTTTGCAACATCAAAATAGTATTTTGTATACTAACCGTGAAAGGAAAATAAAATGGTTGAGGAACACCATATTCTCCGGGCCTGACACCGTCAATGTACCACGTGAGCAGGAAGTAGATGGCGCTATCAATCCAAAGCATCAAGATGGCGTCACCAAACGTGAAGGTTCCGTCAACTGTTGGAGGTTTGGTAAAAGTGTTCCACTGGACACCTTTTCCTATGATTGATAGAATCAGGTTTTTTTAAAATACTTATTCTTTCTGCTTTGCAAGCGTTGTTGTGACATTAAGCCGCTGTGAAGATTCTAATCCAATCGGATTGCCGGTATGAAGATTCTAATCCAATTATTGTAATGATAAGCTTGAGAGCTATGCATAGTATATACTGCTAAACTATTAGAATTTGCGGCAGTTCAGTTTTTGTTGATATCATTAATATTGGTACACTGAAAGCAATATGAGCTGCAATTTTCATTTTGAACTTTTTTTTACGAAAATGTTATTTTCTACTAAAATGACAAAAAATATCATGGTTTTTAAATTTCTGTTAGCCATATTTTTGTGGGTAAAGCTGTTTAGAAGCCTTAATTGAAGCAGAATTGAATTATTGTCGTCCTGTACAAAAATCGATCTGCTATATATTCCTTAGAAGAGAAATCTTTCTCCTGACAAAAATTAATGATTTTTTTCAAATCTTATTTATCATAAAAGTTAAAGTTACATGCAGCCTTATCATACTAGCAGGTTTTTGCAACAAAACAAAATTTAAAAAAAATACAGCTCATATTGCTTGAACCAACAAACTTCTTCACTTTATCAACCTTTGTAGCATTATAATAGAATGTAAAAGGTGCGTACATGTACGTGTATTTTGTAGCTATTTTTGCTTCTTAAAAGGCTAATCAAACTTTTCTTATACATGCATGCAAGGACATACCTATAGCCTCATATTCAGCGATTGATGTAAAACCAGTCGCCATTGCCAAGTTGTTCAACAAGCAAAGGGCCATTCTCTGTGATCTCGTCATGTCGGCATATTTCGAGTCCAATCCAAAATGGGGAATCAGAGTGACGAAATAAAAGAACGCGCAAAAGTACGATGCTGTGTTGGCTAAAACGAAAGATTACTTAAAAAGTTGTTTCAACGATACCAACAAGGTTAAACGATGTATGTAAACAACTACAGAAATTGCTTGGATAGCTTATGTAGAAAACTTGAAAAACGTTTAAGATATAAACAATGAATAATACAATTCACCGAAAAGTAATTATTTTCTTTGGACAACGTAAGAAATTTTGGATTATAATCTATTGAAGCATATCTATAAAAAAATCAAAGTCTCAAATAACTAAAAGATATATATATATATATATATATATATATATATATATATATATATATA
>WFKH01003881.1:40412174-40430680 GCA_016163765.1 Magallana hongkongensis | reverse complement strand
TATTTTATTTTATTTCATTTTATTTATTTATTTATTTCATTTTATTTATTTATTTATTCATTTATTTATTCATTCATTCATTCATTCATTCATTCATTCATTCAATGACATTCATTTTGCAAAGAACTGTCTTACAAATACAGAAAATTGATACTATGCAGAGAGAGAAAAAAAATCTTATCGATTTTTTTTTTACCTTTGTTGAAGAAACTGCTGAAAAGAAAGCAGAAAGCCACAACAGACACGCCGTATGACAAGTAGAAGAAAAAGATCAAGGAAGAATCCGAGAAGTCAAAAATTTTTGCAGATCCTGATTGAATGATGATGACAGTGATTGCAAACGTAACAGTTAAGTAGATAAATCCTTTGAAAAACCAGGAGAACCAGTAAACAAAGGAACTAAGTCCCATCATCCTGAGCGTTTCCTGTTTAGAAATAAATTACATTGATATTGTTAGAATGACATTTCTGATGACATCAATTAGAATATTTCGTGAACAGCAAATTATTCTGTAGGGAGAGAATACTAGTATTGAGGAATGAGATTATTTTGTTATATTATATTGTATATTACATTGTAATATTATATTGTATATTATATTGTTATATTATATTGTATGTTATATACTCTGTCATTCATAAATGATTTAACAGAGATTTCACTTACGGTAAGGTTTAAATCTTTTAAAAATGAAAATATCACGTATCGAACACAAAACTTCCAGACTTTGAGTAAAGAATGCGTAATTAAATCGTTTGATAAAAAAAACCATACATGCACCGAGAAATGTTTCGGATAAAGCCTCTTACTTTTAATTTCTTCTCTCGGTCATACACTATTTCTTTGGTCAGCTGCAGTGTGGGTAAGATCAATCCTAGCACGAGGGTGACAGCAACAAAATATCTGATGAAATTGCCCATATAGTAGGTATAGTAGGCAGGATATGGCATCTTCATTATCATAATGTCCTTTAAGTCAGCGGATGTATTAAAGTATTTGATAATTGCTGAATCAATACCATACATGAGCCCCAAAAATCCGCCATTATAACCTGGAAAAGTTGTTTTCATGTTAGTAAAACGCTATATAGAATAACAATTTAATGGGGTTTTTTTTCTCTCAAAAATAGAAACATATCATGAGAGAGAGAGAGAGAGAGAGAGAGAGAGAGAGAGAGAGAGAGAGAGAGAGAGAGAGAGACTTTTATTACTTCGTATAGAACAATTGCATCATGATATTTAAGCATAAAAAACCTAGGTTGATCAGATCATTAAAAAAACAAAATCCTGTTATTTTTTTTTCTTTCAAAATGCAAGTAAACAGTTTCTGAAGACATACTTTGCCTCCAGCTTGGACCCGGGTTTAGATCCTTGTTAGGATACTTGGATTCGGTGTCCATTTCTTGGTCTATTCTTATCTTGTATGTTACGTCATCAGGTAAGACTGACTCGTAGGTATTCGACGGGTCAAATACTACTGCTGTTCTGCCATACCATTGGTACATGTTGTCACTTTCGTCCGGTTGGTTCAGGTAATTTAGGAGGTCCCCTTCCGTTGCAAATCCTTATAATTTAAAATATGCATAAATTCTGAAATATGCTTCATAATATTGATGATGATGCTTATTGAAACTTTTGAGAAACGTTTTGATTTGAAAATATAACAATTAAGTTAAATTATTCCATTCCTATTTTTTCAAGTCTAAATATATATTAAGCGCTATAGAGTGAAATGAAAGATTATTGTATATATTGCCCATTTGATTTTTGTTGGTTTGGTTTAATTGGATGGGGATTTTTTGTACATCAATATATATATATATATATATATATATATATATATATATATATATATAACACATGTACTTACCTTTCATTGAAGTTGAATACACATAATATTTGTCTGAAAAAAAAAGAAGTTATATATCTATAATTTTAAAAGTATAATTAAAAAAAACAACATTTATTGTAGTATTTTGTAAATTCAAATTAAATTTTGCTTCGTCAATTTACTCATCAATACACATAATTTATATTTAAAACAACAAGTCAAATTATTAAGCATTATGCCTAAAGGTAATTTAAAAAACAAAAACGCCAAAAAACCTTTCAGGATGGAAAAGGTTTCATTCATAATTCCACTAATCACAGTTGTGTTGGGAGCATACAGAACTTGATTAGAACTGTAATAGTATATACGCTCTTTTTCATAAGTGGTCGCTTCTTCAAGCTTTGGTTCCAAATCAGCAAGATTTCTTATTATGACCAGCACTATTGGAAAGACCAAAGGTAGCACAATCTCAAAGACCGTCACACAGATTTTCCGTCTCTGGAGAAGAATATTCTTCCAGGTAAGCAACAGAAACTGCGCAGGTAGTCCGGCAACCATTGTTGTTGGGGTTGTTGTGTTGTTCTATTGTTGTTTTGGTGTGTTCATAGATATATGGTAGACATCAGAAATTCCGCTGCTACGCCATTAATTCTCCAGGCTGAAAAAAAAATCAATTGGAATGGTAATATGTCTGTCATATTCAGTTCACTAGCTCAGTGTATTTCACGTGATTGCAATTGCTGTCTAGAAATAGTTACAGTGGGGCTTACACAGCGAGAAAAGAATTTGAAATTGTAGAACTTGTGTTGGTTACTGCAGTCAGAATTATACATTCATATAAGTAGATCTTGATAAATATATGTCACATGCTGCAAAGTTTACATTCCCCTGTGCATACGTGACCCTCGAGACCATTAAGCAGAATGGAAATTCAGCATTTTAGTGTTAGGCAAAACAATAATTTAATTGTTTTAACAGATTTACATGTATTCACTTTTGGACATGGTTTAAAAGTTCATATTTTCATAGGAGAAAAAACATGCAGAAATCATGTAAAAATTGGAGTCACCAGTGGCCATGTTCATGAAAGTATCTTGAGACCCATCTTACGACATGCCGTATGATATATATTTAGACAAATCTTATGACCACTCTAAGACAGATTTTTAAGATGTAAACTGAAGCTATCTTGGGCTATCTTAAGCTAAGATATCTTATATTGACTAAAAAAAAGGAATAAATATACTATTTAATTTCATCACGAATCTTAAATATCAGCGAGTCATTGTCACCTTACAGTTAGAATAGAAATCTCTGGGACAGAGTTTCAAAAGATGCAATATTGAACTCATGTAACTCCAGTGTGGGGGTGGGAGGTGATATGGATATTTAAAGCAAAGGAAACTGTCTTTGCGCAAAGTGTAAAAGTTCAGTCTTTACGCGCGATAAACTTATATGTTGAACTGTGATAGATTTAAGCAGGTTATGCTGAGTTAAATGTAAGCAACAGTGTGTATGTACATACCGGTATGTATCCTATGTTAATCAATTATTGTATCTAAACAAACGCTAGTACCGCCATTTCGCAAATAAATGTAGATACATTATTTTAGATATAATTTTTTTTTTCACAAAATCAGATATTTAATTAAATCTATCAATGATATTTCTATTCTCATTGAGCTATACATTACATTCCAACAAGATATAATAATTCGCCACTTATTATTTACTTGATACAATACAAATCACAAAACGCTCTTTTAGATCTAGAGATAGTTATAATAATTTGAGACTGAAAATCGTCTGGACTTTGAAAACGTATTCTTACCCAATGTTTTATTAGCCATGTGCGGATTTAAAAAAAAAAGGGGGAGGCTGGGGTGGTGAAATTCTAAGTTATTAAAATCACATAGTAAAACTACTGACAATAGGTTTCGGACACCCCAACCCCAGCGCAGGTAAGCGCACGTAAATAATTCAGAAGTGGTGGTTCACAACTTACATGTTTAGTGTTAAGTTCATTAGGAATAAGACAGCTGATTGGATTTCTCAAAGTTAAGATGATTTTTAAGAGGTGTCGTGAGCTAGAACGGCTTATGGTGGAATAACACACCTAGAAAAAGTCACTCAAATTAACAGTAAATTATATATAATTATTTGATTATGAAAGATATAATGATAAATAAACTGTACATATGTCAAAAAGCGAAAAATTTGCAGTTTGGGGGTAAAAAATGTATTTCTAAAAATTTCAATTCAGTAAGTAACAAGAAAAGCCCCTGCGGGACTCGAACTCGAGATGTGCGGATCACAAGCCCGATTCTTTATCCACTCGGCTATGGAGTAAGTTGCATGTTGCCGTCGATAAAACCCTTTTAATGAAACGAAATGTCGTTTCGATCAGAGGTCAGCCATTTTGTGATGATGTGTTATTCCACCTTAAGAAACTGTCTGACGTGTCCTAAGATAAATCTGAAACATATCTTAGTCCTAAGATAGCTTCATGAACATACCCACAGGTCTCTATTTAGATCAACATATCCGGCCTCAAAAATCCCTTTTATTTCAATATTATAAAAACAATAGTTTTTCATAAAATCTTATGTATTTCAGAAAATTAAAAACTTTAATTTTTCTCTGAAGAGTGATTTTGTCGCACAAAAATTATAATTTTACTAAACTAATTGAGAAGTTGTAAAATGTTGGTCGATAATCGAAATTTCATCTAAAGAAATGGTCAAAACCCACACTATTGGCTTCACAAAATTGACTTTATCGGCATTCTTCGATCGTTACAAAACAAATTTATCGATCTTTACCGTTTTATCGAGTTTTCCTATCCTTAATACATATTTACGGTCTGTTAGCTCGACTTTTAATAGATTTGTTTTCTTGATCAACCATTAGATGAACGATTTTCAATTAGTTTTCTGATTTACGCGTCATTATAGAATAATATTTACATCTAACGAGTACGATTCCCTCTATTTTTTACGGAAACTTTTACTTGATTCATAGCCCTATAGAAACTGACAGGACTGAAATGTACAAGCCCCGTTTATCGATTGGTAGAAACCAACAGCGACCTAAGAAATAATCATGATGATGTCAGACTCAAATTCTTACAGAAGACTCTTTGGCTGTTTCTTATAGCTAACGTACTGATGTACGTTAACAGTAATTTAGTTAATTTAACTACTTTTTACAATCAATTTATCAGTTTGTTAAAAGAAAGATGTAAATATTAATTCTTATCATGTTCTCTGTGGCAATCATAAATAATAATAATAATAATAGAAAAAAAACAACGATAATATGCTCAAATGCTAGCATTTAATACGACAACAGGTTATATAATCGGTTAATCAGTTGGAACGAATTGGGATTAACCGATCGATTAGCGATTATGTAATCGATTGCCATCTCTACTTAAATTGCATTTTAAAAGGGGCTTAGGTATAAATAGCAGCCAATCACAAAATGAATGGGAAATTTAATTTTCTCTGCAGCTTTCAGTTCAGAGAGAATATTTTCAAATTAATTGCATTATTCATGAATAAACAATTGTAATTTTTGGTGTGGAAGTAGCTACCAAGGCAGTTACCAATTGACATTAAATCTTTTACAAACAAAAAATAAGTATTCATCTAATAAAGTTCTGAAGCAGCTCAAAATTTTAAATTCTAAACTGGTGATTGACATTGGAGGCGGAGATAACCAATGTTTTGTTTATACAGGAAGTGGCTGTAGCCATGTGCTCTATAAATTACTCATAACAGCATTAGAAATATATCGGCAAAAATCTTTTACCTTAGCATTAATTAAAAAATAATTCTTCACATGAATTACACTGTTGGTGGTATAATTATTGAAATTTATTAAAAACCTAAAAAATAATCACATTGCTTTTAGTTCCACATAAAAATCTTCAGGAGTCCACAATAAAGATGCATAATGTCCCATCCGTGTAGATAAATTGTCAATAATGCGAGTTCATATGCAATGCTTTCTTTTATATTAATACATCTGCGTTATGTTTGATCTTTCCCAAAAATTCCTGTGTCCAAATTTAAATCCAGCTATCTGTCCTTCCATTGGTGTGAGCTACTTTACTTTGCACATTCAACTAGCTACCATTGTTTTGTATGTGATGCACGAACAACACAAGCAATGCTGACATTCTTCAATCTTCAGTCTCCCGAACCAGACTTATCACAAAGTCATCAAAATGTGGGTCACTGTCCTCAGAACTTTGTAATAAACCCGTTCTTGTTTGTCTCAACGGGAACTTCATTGAAATCCCCACTCAGTGTCCAAAGCTAACAAAATGTTTCTCCACGACTTTTAGTTACTTTCAAAGCTAAGATATACATTTCTCCCAGCTTATTGTGATGTTCATCCATTTCCCTCCATTTTCACTCCCACCACAGGATGATTAATATGGGGGTAAATAAGGGGTATGTGAATATATGTTTGCTTGTAAAAGCAAATGAAAGTTTTATAAACGTTGTATTTGAGTTCTCAACAACCAGCTGTTAATTAGTGTTCGTATTTTCTTCTCACATCCTAATGCCGATCTATTGGGGATTTAATCAGTTGAATGAAAAATATCCCTAGAGAACCTCTGATTATTCTTTGTAAGCTTTATCATTTTGGCGGGGGACTCGCTAAATGTTACTTGGATCAATTTCATGCTTGAAATCATTAATTTATTGTTTCAGGGATGCGATATACCGGTATCTTCACATATGTTACAACATAAGTAAAATTAAAACCCTCTATATAAAACTTTAATAGGATTGGGTTTTCCCCAGTGTATAAACAAAGCGGACTGAGCCGCATGCAATGTTTACTCTTATCAGCATTACTGGCAGTGATGGAGGTAGCTCCGCCTTTTTGCCCTTATATGCTTAATTGTCTACCAGGTGACAGAAAATATAGGTCGACCCCGGCCCTTGTTTTAGACATGGATATACATGTACATGTATTTACATTTATTTTTCTATAAAAAAAATTGTCCTTCCATCAATTCTCTACGGATGCGAACTCTGGTGCGACCTTCGGCAACGAGATCTCCAAGCACTCAGCACGTCCCAAGAACGCTATGGGCCTTCCAAAGACAACAAGATCCGACATTTGTGAATCTCTCTTCGGACTTCTTCCCATATCATCCGAAATTGATAAAAGAAAACTTCTTATGTGATCTGGACACTAAAACCCTTACCAAACAGATATTTCTACATCGGTTGTTTTCCTGTCTTGGCTTTATTCACGACATCATTGCTCTCATGCTTAAGTACGATCTCCTTCACTCCTCACAGTTTACCTTCAAGTTGGCTACTTTCCCCCGAAACTTCTCTGGAAAAATCAGTCAAAGAAGCAGTAACGAACTTCCACATTGACTCGAGACGCCGGCAAATGCTTTCTGACCCAGATTTTTACCTTTTCAGTAAAAAGATAAACCACACTGCTCAACGCGTTATCGGCTATTCGCTTGTTATTGGACATCCGGTGGACAATAGCTTTTAACAGCTGAGTAAATTGTTGCAAATGATCACCGTGGAGATATAAGAATTTAAAGATTTCTTAAAATGCGTTATGTATATTAATAATGTTGCTATCTAGAACATTCGAGTTCTATTTTTGGCTAATAATTCTAATATTGAATTTTAAAATGAATCTGTTAAATGTACATGTACCACAAGGATTTTTTTTTTTTTTTACAAATTATGTAATTAATTACGTCATTAATTTTATGAGTTACTTAATTATCATTATTTTGGCTGTTAAATAATTTTGGGGAGAAAGGATCAAATATTCATAAATTGATATTGATAATATAAAAGGTGATTATTACATAATCATCTATTGTCATCTGGTTTTATTTGTAATTTTATTTGGGATAAAAAATAAAGTCACAAGTGGCAGAGTGCAACATACATAAGCCTTCTCTGTAAGATAGGTAATGGGCGGTGTTGTACGGTTAGACGAAGCCGTACGCAATTTGGAGATTTTCTTTTGTCTTGAATAGGTGTGAAAACCCCTAGGGCATGTCGTTTTTTACCCTAGGTTTGTTAATCACTATACACAGGAAATGATCGCGACTTACATGTATAATTAATATACACAATAAAGGAAATGTGTACAAAAATAGTTTGCATTTGAATTTTTTAAAAGTAATTCGAGATGTATGCATTTAATAACATGTACAATTTCCCATGTTGTTTTGTGATGTACATTTTAACTACCTCATTCCTTTTCTTGTAAATAAAGACAGCAGTGATATAACAAGCATATCAGGTTACTGAACAACACTAATTAATATAATATTATCAATCTAACTCTGATGTTAACCTGAAAAATATCCTCGCGACCTTAAATTGCCATAAACTGCTTTGCGAATATTCTTATATAAAAAGTAACTGTTTTCCAGATCGTGTATTATATCACTTGCACAGAAAACCTTGCCCATGAACAAGTTGATTAAGAACATAAAATACACACAAAATACTAATATAATCAATACATGTAAATGTGTACTTATTGTTTTCTATAAGACGATTGCAAACTGGTTGAAAGTTTGTTGAAACTCGATCGCACGGATATATATAGATCGGCAAAAGCATTTCATCAATTCAATTTACCCGGTATGCAGTCTACATAGATTAAATAGAAAAGTTTCAATACTTCTTCACAATTTAATAAGACTCAATAAAAAAAAGAAATAATAATCCGACTGCCAAGCATACTTATCAATTTTTGAATAGGCTATGTCAATTTCAATGGATTGTAAAAATACATCGTCAAGTATTTAAATGAAGAAGCATTGATGAATGATTTTAAACACACTCTATAAATTTAACATTTAAAAATATATATCGTACATGTATGTTATTCTAGATAGTTCCATTAAATAAAATGATATATACATGTAGTGTAGTGTAGCTGTCAATTATTTTTTAGTCGAGGGAGATAACTCGCGTTTCAGTTCGATACTTTTGTTCACCTGTAATTTATCGTCAAGACCGCGGCGGTGTTGATTTGCTGGACAACTCTACCGCAGGGGTACGCGGTTTTACCTGAGACACCTGTTTTAAACCGCGTTGCAATTTGGACCGCGGGGGTGCGCGGAAAATACGGGATCCGCGTTGACGGTACTGTACATCTTTTGTTTCTAGTTTTACTTTATACAGATGGAGGACTCAGTTAATATGGATTATGGTGATTTTATAATCGTTAATTTGGAACATTATCAGTTATGGATTAAAAAAAGAAAATGTTTATAGTTTTTTTTTTTTTTTTTGGTGTACAAGAATGAATACAGATCCTAAACAAAGCGCCAGAGTATCTTATTATAGTATGTATGAGTCTTTGGAAGACTTTAAATGTCAAAGTTTCTATTTTCACCAGTTTTTGTCCGATATATATTATTGTACATGTATATAGTTCTATTTTCAAAATTTTTATGTTTACATAACATTTAATTATTGTACACAATATAGCATTGTCAGAGTCATGCAAATATTTAATCTGATGATAAAAATATATTTTTTTAAGGCGTCGAGCTAATGCTTGGCGATCGTCAGGTTAAGCGATATTAGTTAATGTAACATAAATATTAATGCGAGATTTAATTTGTGCCCCGAAAAAAAAAACCCGAAGTCGATAAAATGGTCATTTAATGATTTTTAAATTCAAACCCATCATTTAAGTATCATATTTCAATTTAAATAGAAAATCTATTGCATAATTTATTTACAAATTTTTTTATCTACAAGAAAGATTTTCCCCACTATATTGAAAAAGAGAAGTAAATCAAGCAATTTTAAAATGTCCCTTACTTTGAATCCAATTCGATTTCTATATTACATTTTCAATGATTTTGATATATCTTTAGTAACTCTAACTCATATAAAAGGTGTTGCAGAAAAGCGGGATTATTCTCGAACGTGACAAGGACCCGTAACGCTTGAAGGTTAGTATCCAAATGTAGACACATTACGTAGACGACTATATTTACATAGCAGTTACATGTATGTCCTGCATGTAGGCAAAATACAAACTTTCTCCACGCATTTTTATCGAACCCGTTGGATACAATTAAGAAGATTACCATATTTTATGTATTTTGATGTTCACACAAAAAAGTTTGATTTCTACTGTCCAACCTATTATAAAAAATTATTCTTTAAATTGCAGCTATACATGAATAAATGTGATTCTGTTGTAATTAAAATCCTCGCATATTTCAATAGGTACCAGATAAATGCCTAGTCTAGATAAACACGTTTAACAAAGTTATCTGTACATATTTTCATCTACCTATTGCTTCATCGCCCATTCATACTTTTTGTATGAAGATTTGCTTTTAAAGACATGTAAATTTATCTATGAAAATGACATACCCAGTAGTTTCCTTTAAAAAGGGGGGAACTTTCTTCATAGATACGGAAGTTCTTTTGAAATTCCTTGTTCAAAAGAATATTTCAATTTAAGTTCATAACGTGGACTTCAGACAGTAAGAACGTGAAAAAATTAAGCACACAGGCAAACTATTACATTGACAACCGTTTTAAAATAATTCTATTCTGACATTGTTTTTCTAAATTCTCGATATGATACCTTTTCATGCGATTTAATATCTATACTTATAAATTAATTAAGACATTTTGCAAATAAACTAAAACAAGCCTTCACCAGACTAACTGTTTACACCTTTGGTATTTCAACACGTGTGAGATGATAACTGTAAGCTATAATTGAATTTTAACTGATAAGTAATTATTGTGAAATTTTATTAAGTTTATTAAAGAGTCTGGAAGATTTAATAATTAATTTTCTTTTTGTTATTGCTTTTTACACTGTGTATATCAACATTATTTACTATGTATTCGCAATTACTTTGTAAATGCATATTTATGAATATTACTGTTATAAAGTCAACAACTATAAGTAACACGTAATATCACTATGACAATTGTATATATTGTATATATTATCATTAGGAGAGGAAGATGTCAGTTGTAAGAACTTGTTTCCAATCCTTTTGTGTAATTTACACAATAAAATATGTTAAAATCAATCATTGTGAAATAAATCAAAAAACCTACATTCATTTTCGATAAACAAGCCCGAAATAGCAAAAATGAGAGTAAGGTGGTGGACACGCTTTGGCGGATCCAAGTCGGGGTAGTTTGCATCAAAATATATACTTGCAATGAAATAATATTGAATGATTACGAAAAGAACAAATACATTTACTGGTAACTTATTTAGAGTATACATAGAAGTTAAGATTTGACAAATGTTTAAAAAAATAAAATGAGCCAATTCGTTTCTTGAATGCGAGATTTTAGTTTTGACGAATAGAACGCTTGCGAAGCACGACCTCTGAGGCGTGTTCAACAGAGCGAGCGCTCGCCAAAATTCCCTATACCCGCAACACAAATTTTGGCTAGCGCTCACGAGCGCTCTCTCTGCTGAACACGCCGCTGGTGAAAGAATTGGATAGATCTTTCCAGAATGAGGTAACCAAGAACGCGGGTTGACTAATTAACGTCATGGCGAAAAGTGTAGGACGAGTTCATCATGCATCGCAGGCAGATACCTTGGATCGGACATCTCTGCTTATATAAAAAAGCTAATAAATAAAATGGAACAATTTGATGCGATTTTAGTTTTGATGTAAAGAACTTTCCAGAACGGGGTTCCTAGGAACGCGGGTTGACTAATTAACATCATGGCGGAAAGTGTAGGGCGAGTTAACTTTGAATCTGAAAACTATCCAAATAAATATGCATACACTAGCGTTTTATAATTTCATACATTTTTATACCACGACAGATTAGTTTGTAAACAATGAACAGATTGTGTTCTACGGCTATATGAATAAATAATGTACATGTATGCATAAAACGGTGAAGTTCAATTAAGGGGAGGGGGGGGTGAATTATAGTGAAATTTGACATGAAAAACAAAATTTAGGGATACGACGCACTAAATATACCCACTCACTGGTTTGAAATAAAAAAGTTCCTTATTTTTTTCCCAATCAGCTGCTACAAAAAGAATTGAGGCCACGTACATTACTGTAAATATCATTCATTTCGGTTTTCATCTCTGTCTGCTCCTCTAAATATCCAGCCATGCAGTTGGTTTTTTATTTCAATTTTAAAGAATAGGTTAAGAAAGCAATTAAGAAATTAATTCGGACACAGTATATATACAAAAATGAACCAAAAAATATGGTTAAACATATTAAGCATTGAATCATATTAATGTGTAAAGTGTTAATTCCCGCGCTTGCGCGGGATATCATCGTGTGTGTGTGTGTGTGTGTGTGTGTGTACACCGTTCCGGAATTCTAACCTAGTCCAAAAAAAAACCCATTATCAGTCAATATTTATTCTAACTGCGTAACCACTCGACTAATCTAGATTTGATGTTAGTGGAGAAAGTTTTAACACATTCAACATTTTTAGATTTCGAAGGTATTCATGTTTATTTTTTCAAAAGTTTGATTTTTAAAAATATATGCCTCTTTGAAACAAAAATCGGAAATTGCAGTTTTCAAGTAGTTTTCTGACTCTTAACATCAAATTATTTTGTTTAAAACAGGCATTTTTTCACAAAAATGAGGATTCCCTTTTTAAAACATCTTCGCTAGCCAAGGGTTTACGATCCACTTTGCTCCCCTACATTTATGCCCTACTTCTCTTGTAGATGAGCAGAGTGTATCGTAAACCCTTGGCTCGCGAAGATGCCCTAAAAAGCATGCATGAAATCTGCCTCATTTGTCTGTGTAACAATTTTAAATCTTATTTCATGGTCTTATAAAAGTTGGTAAAAACTTTCCAGATAAAATTCTGCACCGCTTCATGTACAACGTTGCATGTAAAAAAGATTTACAAAGAATTATTTAACTTTACTTTTTCCATTTTATCTGCAACACCTTTAGGGAAAATAGCATAGGAACTGCAACACCTTCTTACATGGAATGGATTAAGCCCGTCGTCTTTAATAAATATTCTTGTCATGCTTAATCAGTAAAGTGCATCTATTTTATATCAATTGTAAAAAGCAAAAACAAAAATTGAAATAACCATGAAAGTTAGAAACGTCCCTGACAAATCAAAGACCTAATTTTTTTCAGAATGATGTTTACACAAGGCCATTCTGCATTATCACCATCAACAAGTTCAAGTTCATTTATTCAATAAGAAACCGAGCTGAGTTATCACTTAATTTTACAATGTTTGTTTTTTCCTGATTTGGTAATATTCTATTCTATATCAAAACAACCTAATAATTGATAGTTAGAACAACAAAAATAACTCAAAATACATTACGTTTGGATGTGTAATTATTGACGATAAATTTCAAAACTTGACAAATTAAACTAGTTTTTTTTTTTTTTTTTTAATCTATTCTGAAAACGGGGGAAACTTTTTCCACCTGAATTTCCGATAACATACACCCGCCAAAACCGAATTATCCGGCAACTATCAACCTTGCTTTTACCTTACAAGACATTTTTAAATGTCCGTTATCTACGTCTTAATTTGAAATTTTATCTCTATCTGCTTTTCTAAAACTTGATGCTTCTGCATAGAATAGATAACCCTTTTTGATTAATAGAACAAGCGAATTTTAACTTCTACAAAAGCTAAAATGTGATGGCACATTCCGAAAATATCATTTTGAAGAGCTATAAATCATTTGAAAATGAGAGATTTGGTCTGTGCTTCTGTCTGGTGAAAGGATAATTGTTTATCTTCTAAAGATCACAAACACTTTGTTTGATGAAGCACGCATTTGTCGTTGCATTAAGAAATTTGGACTCACCCACGTTTTTAAGAATTGCTCCCCTTGCACCAAATGTCCGATAACAACCGAATAGCCGAAAACGCGTTGAGCAGTGTGTAAACGCAGGAAGACCATCTTTTGCTATATGGAAAATCCCATCCAATGTTTTTGAAATAGAACTCTGTAAATTCATTGTTAAATTATGGACATTTCCTGAAATTTCACCGGAAATCTGTCTCGTGTGCAGCAACCACTTTACCGACGTCTTCGAGCACATCACTACCGTTTGTCCAGGGACGGCTGCATTCCGAGAAGCCTGGTGGGACACAGTCCTCGAAGACTTTGGGTTGCACACCACTATTAATTTTTACTATATATTCTTACCAAAATTACGCAGCTTTAGACACGGGTAGCGAGTTTAAAACAAACTTCTGGGAAAATCCCTCTTTACAACTTTTTAAACAATAGTTCCTAAACAATCTAATAGCAAAAAACACACAGCCATCCACAAAGGCACGAGAGTTTGTTTACATCAAAGTTACACATGTGCTTGAAAATCATGTCCGAGCCTTTTCACCCCCCTGCCGAAACAACTGGCATCAAAAATTCAAGTGACCTCGTATTTTTACAAGAGTGGGAAAATCAGGCATCTAACGTTGTTTTTCATCTCATAAAAAATTACAGTCTCTGTCGCTGGCGGAAAACCCCTAAAAACGAAGGGGAATTCGGGAATTATTTTGCCTCAGCCATGTTTTGACGTGAACCTTCGGAAATATAGTGTTGTGAGACCTGCATTTGACATCTCTCTTAGTGCTGAACTCAATGGTCTCTGTCCACGTGACATCTACCTCTTTTTGCTCGGGTCGAGGCTTATCTCCAACGTTACAGCTAACTTTAATTTACGCACCTTGCACATCCTCAACTTCCGCTTTCTGAGGGACACTGCAGGATGGTTTAACAGATACCTGTGTTCTATTCAAAACACCACGTAAAATACCGGTACAATGGTCGAGAATTTTTTTTCACTCTGCGCACATTGTTATAGCTGTACGTTATATCAAGTCATACTGAACTGGACACACCCATGTATAATTATGTGTTTTTGTTTTTGTTTTCTTTGATTTTTTCCTCTCTTTTTTTTCTGCTGCTATTTTTTCTGCTGCTAAGCGGCAATAGGGTAACATTATATAAATAGTGTCTGTTTGGGAGGGTAACTGTTGAAATTGACACCCCGAGAAAACCATTGTCAACCGACGCGAAGTTTGTTTTCTCCATTATTTTGAGAATGAGAATTAATCAAAATCTGTTTGATATAGGGTTAATTTTGTTTTCTTTTTTTTTCTTTCGTTCATTTTTTCCAAAGGAGGTAACTTCGCCATGGTGCTCTGGTGAACATAGGCATATGAACGAAAAGTAATTATTTGCATACATAGATAAATAGTAAAGAAATAGACGTCCTATAGCGGTGCATGATAAATATTGTAATACCTACGTTTCCATGATAACACAATACGTTCTATAAATAGGACAGGTACACATTTCTCTGATAAATGTGATCAAAAGAATATTAGGGCATTGTCATTCATGCGCGTGTGTCTTATTTAACAAACACAGAGGGATTCGGGGTGTCGACGATGTTTTCAAAAGCAAATATATATGAAAGCGCGTCGGCATAGCGCCATACATTCGTGATTTACACACACACACACACACACACACACACACACGTGTGACACGGTGTGTCACTATACAATAGAGGATGTAACATTAGGATATGTATTTAAATATAATTATATAAAAACGCCAAACATGCCATGAACAGCAAAAGACTATAATTAAGTGTTGTTATGTTTACATATTATGCATATCGAAAGCAGATAGTACCTTTAAATGGCGGCCGTATGAAGCAAGACATCTCCGCTGTGGTGCCGCTGTGTGGATTGGTCAGATCGATGAATGAACACACAATGAATATTATCGGTTAACAGATAAGGCAATCGATATATTGCTACCAATCCCTAATTATTATTTTTTTTATTTGTTGTTGTTTTCTTAAATATCCTCATGTGTACACTCTTGTTTTCTTAAAGATCCTCATGTGTACACGCTCCATTTATCTTGGGTTATACATAAACTATGTTATAGCCGCCTCGCAGCACAGTACTTCATGGTTCGCCGCAGATTATCAAACAACGATGGGCGGATCTCAATGCTTTATGTGTTATTCCGCTCCACGATAACGATCGGAGGAATGTATCCGCTCACACAAAAGCTTTAAATTATATAATAGAGTTCAGTTAACCAGGAAGCCACTAACAGAGGGTACAGAATGAGGAAAATAAAGATGAGATGAGGATTACATAGTACCGACTATAAATTTGTTTTAAAGTAAAAAAAAAAACCCAAACATTATATACTGTTAAGTTTCTACACAATAAGAGTTCTTTTATATACGAGTAAGTCTATACAATGTAAGTGCGTTCACTTTAGGAGAGGAAACTTGACAAAATCGTGCTGCAATGAGGTATAGCGCACTTAGTATACGATTTCGCCTACAATAATTATAGCAATTTTGCATCAGACAATATTTAGTAAATAATATATATTCAAAGAAACGCAAATTACGTGCACAATGACCGTGTTAAAAGGGTCCTAATTATCTTACACGACATCATTAACATTTTCAGGTTTTGTCAGGGATATCTATATAGTGGTAATGCATAATTAGGTCTTTTTGATTTTGTGGTCGCTGGATCAATTCTGCCAAGTAGTAATTATTTTTCTTTTCACTTAAAGCATGATAAGAAGAGGGAGTTTAAATTACATGTATCTAATCAGTTTGATATAAAAAAAAAAATATTGTTTAGTTCTGAATATGAGCACACCCAATACATGTATAAACAGATCTCTTCAATAACACTATACTCTATTTACACTTACATTTATTGCACTTTGCTGGAAGTAATCACGATTCAGAATATCAACTTACTTTAAACACCTAGTTCTACAAAATTATATTGATCTCTTGATATAGGTTTCCTGAATTTATGTAAAAATCATGTTTTGAATTCATAAATTCACATATATAATTATATACCGTGCAAGCGCGGGAAATAACAGTTTACGCATTGATGGAATTTGTATGTTGAACCAGATTTTTTTTGTTCATTTTTAAAATTTTATTTTACGTTGTAATATATGTAAATATATGTAAATAACAATTAATATAGTTAATCTGTATAGTTGATAATCAATTGTTATAAGATATATAAGCAGTCATCGCAAAAATGTTGTTCATTTCCAATAGACAGCCGATTGAGGTAACTTGAGAAAAAGTTTAGGGGTTTCAACATCCCAGAAAATTAATTACATGTATTTACATGTGGTTACCCATTTTTATAGTACATCTAATTTGTCAGTGTGAATTATACAGATTCATATCGTATCCACTATTTTATATCCATAATATTGTCCTTGTGAGAGGGGCTTCATACAATACAAAAAATAGGTGCTTGGATGTTTGGGTTCAGTAAAAATGAAGAAAACAATATTACATGTATAACGGTTATACACTCAACAAAACTTTTCGAAGTGTTCACCCAGTATAATGTATTTACTATATGAAATAAGCACATTTATTTGACTTGTCCTTGGTCGTCGGGGTGACTGATTTCCACTTAACTTTGAAATAGTTAAGAATGATGTATTGACCTTGATCTCTGGTTGCGACCCGAGACCTTGACCTTTGCTAAATATCACAAACACTTCCGGTTACGTTGAATTTCGCTCAGAGCTTTTGAATTGTTTTAAGTTGCCGATGAAAATGAGGTTACACTTGTGGAAGAGAAAAATCATATCAACATAACGTTTCCTTTGTATTGTTTAATATTTAAAACAATGTCGAGGACAAAATAAACACCAAATTTAAAGTGGGTACAATGTGTCGTAGAAACAATGCAGACCCAATTATTCCAACGGCACTGGCTGTTTTCTCAATGATCATTTTGACCATGTTGAGTGTTTTTCTTGTTAAACTCTTACCAAAGACTAATATCAGTTACAAAACAATGTCAATCATATTAAGCACGCGCAGAATAATACCAATTTAACGTTTTGAGATTTCGTCACGGTTAATTGATTTTAATCCTTGGACATTATTTTATCTGTGCTTTTGATGAAAAGACATATAATTTATTATCAGTTACGAAAAGTTAAAAAATTCACATTATTTTATATCGTAATTTTCAAATTATTCTTTTTATCAGAGTAAACACTTAAAAGTTTTCTTGAGTGTTAAGTCAAAATAATGATAAAAACACGCGCACACAAAAGCAACAACTTTGACTTGATAAGTCAATATTTACTTCTCATAGAAGTTTGCATATAACACTTCGCGTTATACAGGCCGACATGCGACATGCAGAAGACATCGCGCTGCCGACGACATCAGCAGTATTGTCATATTGTAAATTTTGAATTTACCGGGTGGCAGTAAATACAAAATTTACAACATGACATCATGTTGTAAATTTTGTATTTACTGCCACCCGGTAAATTCAAAATTTACAACATGACAGTATCAACATCGATTCTATACGCCGCCGCCAATAGTTGTTCTCTCCTTTTAATAAAAAGAAACAAATATTAACGACGCCAAAGTGTCATCATTTCACATCTGTGTATACTGGGGTTTTTTTTCGTTGTGTTGACATCCCAGATAGCATGACTTTGTTGGGCCAACGTTGGCCCAACGCAACCAGTTACATTGGCCCAATGTTGGCAAGTTATGTTGGCCCAATGTAATTTTGCTAATCGGCCCAACGTTGGCCCGACATGTTGGGCCGACATCGGCACAATGTCACACTTG
>WFKH01003881.1:40395346-40412074 GCA_016163765.1 Magallana hongkongensis | reverse complement strand
ATTTATTTATAAATTATATTTAGTTATTCATCTATTTTATTTTATTTCATTTTATTTATTTATTTATTTCATTTTATTTATTTATTTATTCATTTATTTATTCATTCATTCATTCATTCATTCATTCATTCATTCAATGACATTCATTTTGCAAAGAACTGTCTTACAAATACAGAAAATTGATACTATGCAGAGAGAGAAAAAAAATCTTATCGATTTTTTTTTTACCTTTGTTGAAGAAACTGCTGAAAAGAAAGCAGAAAGCCACAACAGACACGCCGTATGACAAGTAGAAGAAGAAAATCAAGGAGGAATCGGAGAAGTCAAAAACTTTGGCAGATCCTGATTGAATGATGATGACAGTGATTGCAAACGTGACAGTTAGGAAGACGAATCCTTTGAAAAACCAGGAGAACCAGTAAACAAAGGAACTTAGTCCCATCATCCTTAGCGTTTCCTGCAAGAAACCAAGCATTAAATTTTTCTTCAAATTTATTGCTTAAATCTTACCATTGAACACTTACCATTACATATTTATAAAAGTTACAGAAAACACGTGTGTATCTTATGAATTAAGTAGGCGTGTCGATATTGCATATTGATTGGCTGTTTACGGGTGTTTACGGGTGAATAGAGTGATTTAACCTGTGCTACGCATGACTTAGACACGTATAAAGTAGAATTCGGGACTTTAAAAGTTATTCTAAGTTCGATGCCACTTTGCAACAGACTATCCCCACCCACCCCTTCCAAATTATAACATTTATTGAACTTCTGTCGGTTTTTGTTTTTACATGATTTTTTTTCTTTTGTAGAATGAGTATGCATGTTTATGAAAGTAAAGAGACTAAGAGAGCCATGTACATTGTACTATATATATAATTGTTATTAAAGTCTGTTGCATTCGCGCATGCGAGCTCATCCTATAAATTTTGTGTTTGCGTTTTATTTTATAAATAATTTATGTTCGGTTGAACTGGTGAATAAGAACATAATTTGGATAGAAGGATGTGGGTAGATAAGTGGGGGTATGATTGTCCTAAGATTCTTTGTTCAGGGCATAATAATATTAAAGTACATGACGTAATTATTTGATAGAAACACATGGGATAAAACAATTTGCTGTACACCTTACTGTATTATGCCGAGGTGAAGTTTTAACTTCACTCAAAGGTGCAGTTTTCAGAAAACGCAAATATTTATACTCTTGCTGTAAAATATTAAGACTATTTTTGTTATTTATGTGTGTGTTTAACCTGTCAATGATAAGCTTCAAATGAAAAGATTACTTTAAGATTGCTAAATATTCTTATAAGGAAATTTTCTCCCAAAGGATTTTAAATTTCTACCGGACATACGGTAATAGGGGATTAGCATGCAATTGGAGTTTATATCCCGATATGAATTGAAAAAAAGTTTTATTTGATTGTGTGATCTGGGGAAGAGGAAGTACTGTATACAGGGAGATATTCGCCGCCGTTTTATTTCGCCCCTTTCGTCCTTGTTTTAAGTGGGCGAATTCCAATGTTTCAAATTCTTTCTCTTTAAACCCAACTGTGCGAAACCGTTTGCAAGTGAAGAAGGGCGAAAATAACACGGGACGAAAATAACCATATTTATAGTTTATTTCCTTTAGAAGGACAAAGGTAAAACTTCTCCAGAAAATATTTGTTCTTATCAAATAATAAGATATAAGACTTTTAAAAATTCCTACAGGATATTATATACTGTATACCTATAGAAGACACTACAAAAAATGGGTTATGTGTCCTCTGGGTAATAATCCATGGTATGGTTTATATGGATTTCTCAAAAACAGAATATACGACGGCTGCAAAATGAAACCTTGCCACTGGCATAATTAACTGACACACTGTTGCAAGTCTGGTGATCGGAAAAGTTTTTAAGTCATTTGCCCATTTATGAATAAAATAGAAGCTAAATGTTATGATCAAGTGATATACCTCATTCCTGTAAAAGTTATTTTGTACTCCAATTAAGATTCTCTTTACAAAGATTCAAAAAAGGGAAATAGTCAGAGTGATTGCATTTTCACTAGTTACTTGATCAGTCTCGATCCTTCTACTCCCCGTTTTTAGACACCCACATCAAGAGGTCATGGGTTTCACAATTTTTGGTTAAAAAAAGGAAAAAGCCCCTCATCCGAAACTTTACACTTAACATAGTATACAATGGGTTTTTTCCCATATGTGATCAATTAACCAAACACATGTACCCAAATTAAGGTGTTTGATACTCTACAAAATATGTATATAATATATTTGGTTACCATACATGTTATGTCCGAACTTGAATCTATGGATATTCAAATGACAAAACGTACATGTACATGTACAGATATAAATTGCAACATAAAAATTAATATCAATATGAAATCTTACTTTTAATTTCTTCTCTCGGTCGTGAACTATCTCCTTTGTTAGCTGTAGTGTAGGTAAAATCAATCCTAGAACGAGGGTGACCGCAAAAGAGTATTTAATAAAGTCACCCCAAGGGTAAGTATAATAAGGCGGGTAGGGCATCCTCAGGGTCGTCACGTTCATCACGTTAGCAGAGGGGGTGAAGTGTTTGATGATGGCTGTATCGAGACTATACGTTAGAACCAGAAATCCATTTTCCATATACGCTGAAATCATTAACAGTAATGAAGATAGACGAAATATTCTAATAAAAAAATAAAAGTAGTATATGATATGTGAGAGAGAAGGAGAAAAAACAGAAACAGCGAGCTAGAGAGAAAGATAAAAGGAGAGAATATTCTCTTGCATTTCAAAATATAGTTACACGTAACATACGTTGTAACCAGCTTGGTCCTTGATAATAATCATGGTCAAAATACTTTGATTTGGTTGACCATTGCCCGGTCGTTCGAATTTTGTAGGTGACGTCATCAGGCAAAACGGAGTCGTTGGAATGTGACGGATCAAAAACTACTGCAACTGTACTATAACGGTGCCAATCACTTATGTTTTGGTAGTAATTAAGAAGATCCACTTCCGTCGCGAACCCTTAATAATAATACAGTTAAGCTATAATTATTCAACAGAACCAATTATTCTACTGGTCAACTGGTTCATTGGACCAGTGGACAGAACCAGCTGAATTGACATACAATTGTGCAGGTACGTACTGTGTAAATATAGATACAATGTACTAATTCTAGCGTTGATGTCACATGCATTGGTATAAGTCTCATGAATAATTCGTAAAATATATGTATTATGGTACGGAATATCAATATTTTGCAAATAACGTCATATTTCTTACGTGTAATTTTAATATCAATCTGAAGCTATAATATTTGATTGCTGAATAAATACGATGCAACACATTTGAACATAATTTTAATAGGCATGCCCTCATGATCAGTTATTTCTAACATTTCAATAACTGTAAAACGTGACCCTAGTTCCTAAAATGATAAAATCTTAATTTTGAATAAGGCACATCTAATAAAAATTATGTTGACCATCCAGCTTCCTCTTCAGCTAAATAAAATCACATTATAAACGATTGCATAGTATAGATCGAAAAACTACATTTTTAATACTTAACCCTTTGATTTAACTTAAGGTCCGCTCGTCTTCAGAAAGGGGAGATTAATCTCACGATGATCGTAACTATAGTCTGTCCCAAAATATATATGAAGCACATTTGAACGATTTTCAATAAAAAAAAAAAATAATAATAAATATACATACCTGTGAAAGAAGTGCAATTAAAATCGGTTAAAAGGAAGATATCTCCGTTGACACATCATATTTCACTCGTAAAAGTTCACAAGAACGAAAATAGATTTCTTACGGGGATTTATAATGGAGAATGTTGACATCTTTTCTCCATTCGGAAGTCACTCGGAATACCTCGCACAATTTTTCAACGTACATGTATCATCCGGGTACTTTTATCTCGCTCGCAATGCAAACACCCCGTAGACTTTTTTTCTTTTCTTTTTTAGCCGTGTATTAAACCTGACAAGCTAGAGGACGCGCGTTTGAAAGGATAAATCTTAGGAATTTGTCATACTACTGAATGAACATTATTTTAACACCGGAGTATCTATAAATATCGAATAATTTAAGAAAATGTGCGGCATAAATATATTGGGAAAGACTATAGTACATGTATATTGTGTACTGTAGTAAATCTGCAATGTTCAGGGAGATGATTTAAATAGTTACATGTATACGTTCATTTCTCTATATGAACTGTCCATTACTGTTTTTACCTTTAATGGATAAATCCCATTGAAATGTACTTTGTTCTGAAAAGAATTTAAAAAAAATAAAATTTAATGTTTTTTTTAAAGTTAGTTTTTACGAGGAAAAGCAATTCATTTCCTTTGTGTAGACTAACATGATAATACAAATACCAACTCATTGCAAAAGAAATTATATTTAAAGATGTGAAAAAAGTATTGTTAAAATTACCTTTCAAAATCTGACGGGTGTTGTTCATAACCCTTGTAATCAACGTCGTGTTTGGAGCGTAGAGAACGTCATTATAACCCCCATACTCAAAACCGATAGGTTGTGTTTCATATATCGTTGCATTTTGTAACTGCGGCTTAAAATCGCTGAGATTTCTAATTACAATTAGCACAATTGGGAAAACCAACGGCAACACAATCTCAAAAACCGTCACACAGATTTTTCGTCTTTGGAGAAGAATATTTTTCCACGTCAGCAATAGAAACTGTGTAAATAGTCCGGCCACCATTTTATAGTATTTAAGGTCGGGTTTTTTTTTTCTCTGGTTTGATCACAGGCACGTGGTCACTGTAATCGGGTTTTTCCAAAATGTCACTTCCTTGTCCGGAAAAACGGCTTGTGTAAAAGAGTTGATTGATAATTTGCCTTTTTTTTTTATTTTTATATTTTAATTTGTTAATGTAATATTCAACATGAAATGTACTAATAAATGTTCGCAAGCTATCAATAAAAGCACGAATTTATCAATATTGCGCAGACAACATTTAGTAGTAGGTTTACTACTTTCGCATCGAAATTTTGATATTGACAAAACTTTACTCTAAAATATTCCAATATTCCAATGAACGTTTTTGCTTCTTAAAAAATTTTGTTCGTACTTGCGTATCAAGAGACAGACATCTTGAAAAGGTTTTAAATGGCTTCTTAGATGTAACTATGATAAAAATCAAATTAAGAACACCATGCAACAAACTTTCGCGATTTTAATTGTTTTATTTTTCCTATTTGCAATTCCAATCGATGAAAATTCGACAAAAAAGTTATAATTATCCGAGAAATGAAAAAGGGTATATATCATTTAGTACGTACCTTAATTTTATAAATAAAACACGTTAGGAAAACGAATCCAAAACACTGTAGATTGAATTGCTAACCGGCGGTTAATAAGGCGTAATCGTTTAAATTTCAAATTGTAAAGGATATATTCAATTAGATATCGGTATTTTCCTTGATAAAAAAAAAAAAAGTTTAAAAGCAAAATATTTCCGTTTTGATAAAAGTTTTGTGCAATGATAAACGAACCAAGCAAGTTGTTAGGAGGTAATGAAAAAAAATTAATATACTTACAAAAGATAGCGACGAACGGCCAGTTTAATAGATTATGGTGGTCACGTGTCTTTTGCTAATCAACAATTCCTAACTGGCTATGATCAAGTTCAAAATTTATAAGTCATATGCTCATAAATCATCAAAGATGATTTATTAGTAAAACTGCACGTCGTTGATAATATGAACTTTAGTACTTCCGGCTGTTAATATTTGATGAAATCTCCCCGTAACAAAATACTTCACAAAATACAAAGTAACTGCATTTGTTATAAGAGACGCATATATCTATAGATATGTCGCATTAATTTTGCAAATATGAGATAAACTAAGTACTACAATTATTCATAAATAAACTGCACGGCTTATAGGCAAGTACGAGATATTCTATAGATAGCAAGGAGATTCATGTATAATGAATTTGACTTAGATTCCAGGGGCACCTCTTAGGGAGTCAGGAGAGATATTTCTAGATATATAATACCTGTAGGAACATGCACACATGTGCGAGTGTTTTTTTAAAGATGTATAAAGCAGATACTCAAACAATTCACAGTATTGGAGCTTAACATCCGTTAAAATTTTGTGACAGTTTGTAACGCAGGCAGTTTGGGGCATGGATTATACCCCCCCCCCCCCGCTTCATATCTTCAAAATATTAAATGAATCTGGGGCTAAAATGCATCTATTTCCTATATGAACATTCTTATTTGTATATAATTCTACTTAATTTGACTCTGTAGGTTGAAGAGAAGAATCTGTAAGCTATATTTTTTCAATATTCGTTGTTTTTGAATTACTTACAAAAAAGGAGGGCATCCATAGTTTGTAGGCTTAACGTCGGAACAAGGAAGTGATAATTCTCTAACTTTGTAACTTAGCAGGTTTAAAAACGCACTTTACACTATTTTGTTTGTCCTTTTCATTTCATGTATCTATATCTTTCGGCAAAATTCACAATTACGCAACATCATCTATAGCTTAAGTTTATTGGTGGCACCTTTCAAAAGGTGATTATATACTATACATATTTGATATACGGAAACCAAGCGCGAGATTTAACTGCACAAAAATGATGTTAGCGTTATGTATTGTTTTGTGCACACTAATAGAAGTCTTTTTGAATTGATTTTATCACGGTTTTCTATGATTTTTCATGATGGAGTGAGTACACGAGACGCGCGATGGCAAAACCTGTCTGATAAGAAGAGGATGATAGAGTATGTGTATTGCAGTACTGAGCAGATGTTATCACATGTCAAGTATATACTATGAAAGCTTGAAAACAAGGTATTAATACAAGGAAGTGAATTAATGAACATAAAATGTAATTTACATTATTGGTTGGAAGGGGGGGGGGGGGGCTAAGCGAGGGTTGTCCCCTCACTTTTTCTCATAACAGACATTTTTCTTATAGTTATATAGAGAAATTTGAAAGCATTGGCCCCCACACTTTTTACGGAGTATGTTAAATACTATTGGGAAAATTGAGAAATTTGGTATTATAATAGAAGTTTAAGGCATAACGCCGCCCCCCCCCCCCTTTCCACGGATTATGAATTTTTTTTTTATTGTTTGTCTAGATTTCGAGAAAGTGCACCCTCATCCTCTTTCAAAAACGATGTTACGTGCTTGAGAGGTGTAAAAGAGAAACCCATTCATATCGTACATCCCGGTTAGCATAAAAAAAAATGAATGCTATGCAAACACTTTTTAAACGAGAAGAGACCATTTTTAAGATTTATTTACTTAAATTCTAATGGGACTGGTTGTTCAATGCCAATTCTTTTTAGACTATCTTAACCTCTTCGAATAGGAGAGCTTTGTGATAGAGAAAATCAATATAGGTAATTATTTGAAGTTTGAAGTTTTTTTTTATTTCTGTGTGTGAAAAAAGTACTGGAAAATTTCCATCTCGACCAACATTGTACAAATGCCAATTAAACAACCATTAAGGGTCCTCGAAACCCTGTGACTTTTACTTTTTATGGCAGTACTTTATAATTATCAAAGTACTTCATAACATAGCGATTTAACCCATTGTGAAACTGTTTATTAGTATATCATCAAATCTAGGTGTCTATCTCTGTAGGGCAATAGGTATAACGATCTACTGACCCGCAGGTCCCAAGTTCGAATACATTACGCGTAGGGACTTTTGTCTTAATGAACAGCGATAAAGTTTTAAAAGTTGATTTTATGAATTTTAAACAAAAATTCCATGTTTTCGAGCTTATATATCAATCTCATTTCAATAGGTGATGTTTTATTTTACCCAAACAAATGCCTGCTTAAACTTCCCTGAATACAACAGAAAGAAATGGACCGAGCTTGTTTGTTTTATATTCGATAAACGAGCAAAGCTTTGCAATCGATTAAAATTAAAACACAAACTAAACAAGGAAGCGTTATTATAAAAATGACAGAATAAGGTTTGGAAAAAAAATGCGATCTTTGTTAATTCTGTCTTTCTTGCAACATGTAACATGTGCTGAAGTAGAAGGGGACTCAATTTTATTAAATTCACATAGAAAAGTAGAAAAAAAATGTCGGGGTCTGCGCATGTGTAACAACTACAATGCAATCGTTAAGGGTATCAAACACGATATTTTTTTTAAAATTATGTATCGATCGGTCGATCGCACGAGAGAGAGAGAGAGAGAGAGAGAGAGAGAGAGCAAATTTATACACATTAAACTGAAATTCATTTTATTTTCATAATAAGGTTACCGTAGTTTACAATGAATATTTGTAATATGACAATTTTTAAATCTGATTTTAAGACAAACTGAAATCAACATTCTGCTTTTCCCGTATCTCATAAAATGGAGTGAAGAGTAAGTTTTTATTATTTAATGATTTTCACTCCTTAGAGGTAGCACACTTGATCCAATCCACCCGGTGAGGAACATGTGAGGGGGTGAAGGTCACGTTTTCCAGGGGGTCAAAACATTCAGTGTCCCCCAAACTGTGACCTAGCTGAGTGGAAATCCCTCCTACTAGGTATATTTTGTCATCTATAAATATACAATGATATATTCAGTCAGTCATATTTAAATGAAAATTAATCATGATTCGTACATGATATACAGTCATTAAATTATTTTTCAAATTATTTTTCAAATAATTATTTTTAAATATTTTCAAATTATTTTTCAAATAATTTGAGATAAAGGTCTAATTGAAATCATCTGATCTTATAGTGTACATGCATAAAAGGATCAATGATTAACGAATATTTCTAATTTCTTATCATTTTAGTAATTTCAGTGTGTGTTTAAAAACTAGCTGGTATTTGTTCAATTTACACCAATTAAACTTCTAATAATGCAACAAGAACTAAGAATAGTGCTTGGAACTTCGTAATATTCGTTACTTAATAATTTGTAATATCCCTGTTCAAACTGAACATACATGTATCTTACTGTAATTGTAAGAGCTTCTGATAATAAGGATATAATATAATAATATATATACAAGGGGATGGGGATAGTTTCCCAAGACTTGTAAATATTTTTACATTTGATTTTAACATACATGGACATACCAGATTTCACACAACATGCGTCATGTCTCTCCTTTAGCAAGCAAGTTTTTAGCACCCACGTGTCAGTTGTGACGTCATACTCATCAACGTCAGCCACGCTTGTAAGTTCGGGTTCAGGCGATGACCTATCAATCGAGACGCCCCCGCAAAGGAACAGTGAATGTCCAACAGCCATAATATTGGCATGGCAACGGCCGTACCGAAGATTCCGTTTTGGTGTCCATCTGATAAACAAAATAAAAGTATTGTCATTTTTTTCTTCTATTTCAAAAATAGTACTGGCAATAAAAATGGTTCTAGTCTACTACAGTAATTTTTACGCGTACTGTAGAGTCATCAAAATTCGAGATGCATCAATCTTCGAGGATTTTATGGGTACATCTTAACCACGAATTAACTTCCCCAGCGAATATTCATTTTTTAATTTATATACCGAGTACACATAAGTCAATTCATGAAATTACATAAACACGAACCCATTAAAAATTCAACTGAATCTTTGACCAAAGAAATATCTATGCTTTTAATAAGTTTAAAGGACCAAAATCAATTGTATATTTACTTATTGGAATGCGGGTTGAAACACTCAAAGCTGTCCAAAATCGTGATATTCAGTTCTAAATCCATCTTGCTGCTTCCGTATCCACCAGCGATGTATATCTGTCCGCCATACTCTGCCGCACATGCGCCCATGCGAGCTTCCGCCATCGACTTTACGAAGTACCAGCAGTTTGAGGATGGGTCATAACATTCTACGGTGTTCAGAATGCTTGATAACGAAATAAACATAAAATTACACAAAATGATTTAAACATGCACCAGTTGATCTGAAGAGGGCTGGATAGTCCAGGCAATTTTTAAATTATATTAATCACCTTCAGAAGAAAAACTTCAAAATTTGATATTCAAATTTTAAAGCTAAAGAATTAGGAATTTTTCTTCAATTAAACAAACAGTTTATCCCAAAAACAATAATGTGTACAATTTTAAAGTAGATGTAATCATGGTTAATTTGTTGACCATCCGGCCTCCTTATATTAGAATACGGAATAAGTTACATCATTTAGTGACTCCGCGCACAAAAATTGGTTCTAAATGATATATAGCATTTTATTGTTAATTGCATTCAAATAAGGCTGACCTGTTATCTTCACCAAGTCCTCCGATGGCGTAGATCTGGCCCTTGACGACACACAGAGAGTGGTACATCCTAGCGGTAAGCAGGGGCGCCAGAGGCTTCCAAGTCCCGCAAATCTTGTCGTAAACCAAGACCTCTTTACGAGGAGTCATCTCCCCCTGCTTAGTATGACAACCACCTTAAACACAAAATACGAAGATCATATTTTTTTATTAATTAATGTTCTTTGTGAATTTCAATATTCGACTTCTTAATTCAGGTCCTCTAACATTTAATAATGTTAATGGACAATTCTTAAATACATTTTAGATTATACATCATAATTCAAACAAAAATTATGTTATTTTAAAACGCTATATTGGAGCTTACCTATCATGTACATGCGTTTGTTAAGAAAAACAATGGTGTGGTTTCGACTAGGATCCATCTTTTCAGTTTGGTTATAATCTGAAAACAGAATTATTTGATAATATTGTATAGTCAGTTATTGAAGAGAATACATTGTAAGGAAATTTTTGTGATTATTTGGCTGATTCAAACCTCTAACTAAATCCGCGTTTTCCCACTGAATCTGATTGGCTGGCCTGGCTTCATCGTCACAAGTACTCTCTCCATCTACGTCATCAGCGTTGTTGTTTTGGGTACCGCCACGAGAGGCAGATGCGGATTGCTTCACCTTGGTATTAGCTGGCTCACTATGGTAGGTTTTTGCAGGCGAACCCTCCCTGGCAACCTCTACTGTGACGTCTGATTTCACTCTACCACAGGTACGCTGTAAATGGATAACCTTATTTTTATATACAAAGAGAAATATACCAAACTGTAAGAACCACGGATAATGGTATTTGAAATGTCCATGTGACAGATAGTTCGCATTTTGTTGGGTTTTTTTTGTTTAATTTAACTTTGATTCACGAGCGGAACATTACCGCTGTTTGCATAGTGATAAATTTTGGAATATCTTAGTCATCATTAAAATTCGCAACGCAAACATTTTCACAATTACAGTTACTGTCAACCAGTTGGTATATATCGGTACCGTTAAACTTACCGTGATGTAATCGCTGACGCTAATAAACTAACTGCCAATGAACTCACCGTGATGACACTAACGCTAATGGGGGATTGCACTCACTGTGATGTAGTTGCTTACGCTAATGTACTCACCGTGATGTAGTTGCTGACGCTAATGTACTCTCCGTGATGTAATCGCTGACGCTAATAAACTAACTGCCAATGAACTCACCGTGATGTAATCGCTGACGCTAATGTACTCACAGTGATGTAATCGCTGACGCTAACGTACTCACGGTAATGTAATCGCTGACGCTGGCGCTACAGTTGACGTTGTTTCTGTGAGAGGGGACAGACAGGTGGAGTGGATCTTGCTTATTCAGCATTGACATCGTCATCAGCCTGAGTAAACAATTCATAAACAAAGTATATAAAACTATGCCTCACATTATGGAATGTTTCGGCGCAATCTTTTACTAATGTGCACAAAAACATTTGCAATTTTGTAATTTTAAACATCGTTATCTTTATCAGGTAAAAAAGAATATTTCTCTACTTATATTTACTTATATAAATTCCAGTCATTGTGATGAATAATACGTAATGACATTTGATATCATTGTGCTTAAAAATGAACATTATTTTTTTAGGTCAATTTTTACATAGATAGGAGATGGCGTTCTCAGTTTTTATGTTTTATTGTTAACAACTTAACATTAATATATGTTCAAACATTTCCTTCAATTGAATGTTACAAAGCTTAAATGAATAAAACATTTTAAAAACCTACTATAGGTTATATTGGGAAAAAAATTACATACCAGTTAGCTTCGTGGATTTTCTGTATACAGGACGCACTCGATTTCAAGAGACTGCATTTCTCCACGCATTCGTACAACATAGCATGATTCATGAGTGGAAATCGAACGCAGTCCATCACGCGGTCGAGATATTTGTTACGTTCTTTGGTATCGCCACTCTGAAGCCAGTTAAGACACGAGTAAAAAATGTCCATCTCACTGCGCAGAATCAGTGCATCGTAGGACAAAATCAAACACAACGTATCGACGTCGAGATGTAGAAACGTTTTGCTCTCTCTCACACGCATGAATTTCGAGGCAATGTTTTTCATTATGCAATTACAATACTCAACATCGAGTGTATCTTTCATGACAGAGAGAAGGGCCACGAGCTCATCATCCGTCATTTCGTACAAGTGATCGAAACATTTCTGTCTGACCGCCGAGACATCGAACTTTTCGGCCAATTTGATGAAGTCAGGAATCTGAACAGTATCTATTTGGAGTTCCCCCGTGTAAATGTAATTTAGAAGATCTTTGACGGATTGTTCGGAAACCCCTGATATTCGGATATCCTTGGGCTTTTTGTGCTTCAGTGGATTCTCGTGTTCTAGCACTGAAGCAAGGTAAGGGCTAAAGCAGGCAAGCACGATTCGATGAGCGGGGATAGTGTCTTTTCCAACGTGGACCCGGATGTCGCATATGTTACTGTTTACGTAGCTCTCCCTCAAATAAGAGCCCGTCTCGGCGAAATGCATCAGCTTGTTAAGCGGAACATCTTGAAACTTTTCGATGTAGTTCTGAAGTTCGCGTGGCATCTCTGGCATCTGGTCGCCGATGGTGTCTCGAAGAATATCCTTAAGTTCATGCTTATGCATCACCGTTCTTATCGTGTTGTCCTCATTTACCATCAAAAGCGGCCGGGCGTGATACATTTCCTGGAAGACCTCCCGGCCGGAATGCATAGACTCTCGGGAGGGGATCTTAAGGGAGGAAATAATGGTTTCCGGTTCCTGTATCTCAACGCCTCGCGCGCTTTCCCGGGACATTGCCTCCCTTACGGCCTCGATCGGGTGTTCTGTCGTATGCTGACTAAACCTCACCAAACTTGGTCTGACCAAGCTCACGCTGTTATCCACTCCTGTGCTGGCGCTGATCCGAGTGTTCGATTGTCTTTCTGGTTGCGCCGCACTCAGCAAGCTGGTCAGGCTAGGAGGCCCTCTTGTCTGCGTCTGGCTGTTTCTCGCCAGTTTCGGCTTGGTTGGTACTTTCTTCGGCGGTGTATGTTCTGTTGAACTCTGACCAGGTGTCGTAAACTCTTTGGTACTCTGGTTATTCATTATTCGTACGCTTCTGGATGACACAAAGTTTTCGTCGTATTGTGGAGCACTCCGTTTTTTCATTGGCGATGTCTTTTCCATTACAGCTACCGATTCGTACTCCGGCTCAGTAACAACCTCTTCTTCCTCGTATGCCTCAACCTCATTTTCTTCCTCAACTGGACCTTTATACGACAAATTCGGAACACTCATCGTGGGGTCGAACTTTTCCTCCACGAAGTCCGTTTCCGGTTTTTTCTGGTGAATTGCGCCGAGGAGATTTTTCATTGGGTCCACATTCCCACCCACAGATGACGCCTTTTTAGGGGGTGGGGCTACCTGGCTTACAGAGGGTTCGGGTTCTTCTTTAGGCCCCTCGTACCTAAGATTTCCTACGCTTTTTGTCGGATCAAATTTTTCCTCGGGTTGGGAACTCGCCGTGCGTTTAAGCTGTATCGCACCGATAAGGTTTTTCATTGGGTCGACATTTCCGCCCGCAGCAGACGCTTGTTTTGGGGGTGCTGCAGGGGGTGGGGCTGACTGGCTAGTGGAAGGCTCAGGGTCTTCCTTGGGTCCTTCGTATCTCAGATTTGCGACGCTTTTCGTTGGATCAAATTTTTCCTCGGGTTGGGAACTTGTCGTGCGTTTGAGCTGAATGGCGCCGAGAAGATTGTTTCTCATTGCACTTCCAGAAAGCGGTCCGCCTCCCCCGGGAAAATGATTCTGATTTGTGTCATCTTTATAAATAAAGAACGTAAATAAAAGAAATACCGCTAAATCAAGTAATTTTACCAACAAAATTTTTTTATTCATTTTATTAAAAAAAAATTGGAATTTTTAAGTTTTGTCAGAAATGAGATTTTTACATAAATTAAATCTTAAAAATAGACAGTGCTTTAACTAAATGTTCTTTAATGTTAAAGATTAACACAACTTAAGTGTTTCTTTTAATTGAAAGAGTAAGCCCCAAAAGTACATGCTTAAAAATTGGTAAAATATCATGTTTCCGAAAATATCTGCACTTGCGTTGACCCATCAACTTCAAGTAGCTCCAAGACCATAAACTTTAAATAGACTTTTAAAAAATTTCCTTTTTTCTGAATTATTTTTAAAATCCATAAACTTCAAACAATTTACACCCTCTTTGTTTAGCAATAAGGTGTTCTCTTCGTAGGGATGAAAACTGCTTTAAATTAAAGTTACTCGATTAACCAATATGGATATATATATAGAATATCTTTTTTAATGTATGAGTTCAAATCCAAAATAATAATATTAGCTTGAATGATATACAATATACAATGTATGATTTTAAATTTTATCATAAAACCTTGCATGGAAAATGTAATTTGGCTGCAAACATTTTATCATAGAGCCTAAGATTTGTCTTAATCAATGCGTAATAAAATGTCTACTCTTACATATCAAGAATGGTCGTATAAACTTTTTAATTTGTGTTTTTAATAACAAAAATATTAATGAAAATGAAAATCGTTATTTGTTGAAACTATTTAAAGCGAGGGTTAATCCATCAGTGTACAAACTCTTTTAGATAAAGTTGAGAATACCTGCATACATCAACTATAATTATAAGATGTAGTATTGAGTCTACGATTTGAAAACCCTTCCATAAAAAGTCGGTTATCCGTGTGCATAATTTAAGGAACTAGGTTGAGGCACAATTAAAAACTGCAATTTTTTTTCAAACATAGTTGAGTGCACGGACACTTACCATCAGGACGCGGTCCTGTTCTTCTGCGGGGGATCTTTTCTGGCAGACGTTTCAGTTTTTGTATTTCCTCCTCATAATACATTTGCTTCCAAGCGAAAAACTCCTTCATTTCTTCGGGAATTTCATCCGTATCAAAGTGTACATGCTTGTTTCCAGAGCCAGCTATCTGAGCCTTCTCTAGAAAAGTATACGTTTTCTGAAAACGACCTTCTGGTGCGAGATTCCGATTTCCATTGGGATTACCCCTGGAATAAACAAGACTTGCGATGCTGTTATGAACGGATTGTGCAGGGCAATCGTCCCAATTAATACTTGCTACTCTTTCACTGGAATGATCCATTTTCCCATCATGAACCTGTTGCCAATTTAAACTCTGTTCCTTTGAACATTCTGCGGAAACTGGTATTCGCCTCCGCAATGACATTTTTAAAGGATCTTTTTACATTATCTTCACACCGTGTATCTTAGTCTGGAGAATTTGTGTGACGTCACAATGACACGCGTAAACTGGTTTGTGTTCTGTGACGTCACACTACACAACCGAGTTTACGCGTGTTACTGTGACATCACAGATTTACCCAAGCATCTACGCCACGTGCTTAGGTGACGTCACAATAAATGATTATTCATTAAAAAAAAATTCAAAGCTTTTCTTCTAAGCGATTGGTTTAAAACTATTCCATTTTCCCAGCAATTTTCATGGTTTGTTCTGATACATGTATAGTTATAAGGATGCATCTACATGTATATCTGACCTCATAAAACTGGGTTGTTTTTTTCTAATAAATATTTTGCATTCAAGTAATGTTGAAGATTTGCATTTATTTAAATATCTACATGTAGATATTTATTTTATTTTTTAAATAATTCGTATTATCGTTATATTTTTCCGACGAAAGTAACAAATTTAAAAGATTTTTTTTTATACTGTATACTCGCCCCCGTTTTATGTTCGCCCCTTTCGCCCTCGCTGTCAGCGAGACAAAGCGAATTCCAATGTCTAAATTCATCTTTCTTTGAACACAACTGTATCTGGGCGAATTCAAAACGGGGCGAAACTGTTTGCAAGTGTAGAAGGGCGAAAATTACATTAAACCCTATATACAGTAGCTATATACTGCTCTACTCATTGGTGTGTAAAATAATGTTGTCCATGACAAAAGAATGAGGTATGTATGATATATGTAATTATAAAAATGCCATCAGCCAATATATCTGTACCATTTTCCTGTACATGTCAACATATATTTCTGTCATGAAAATGACATCACTGCTCATGTATAAGTGTATGATAAGCTTATAATGTACATGTTTAACTGCATGTACATGTACATGTATATTAAATTAAGCAAATCGTAAAGGAATTTGATCGAATTCAATTTTGAAGCACATAATATCTGCAAATCCAATGCTTCTTTACATTAAAGTCAGTCGTGAATGTGTTTTTTATATTTTCAAATATGTATTAATTGATATTTAGATCATTTGATATTTATTAGTTTGACGAAATATAGGCGCCTCTGATTGGTCGAAAAATTTCTTTGATACCTGCATCAATAAAACTTTTAATTAGCGGATCTCTATTGACCTGAATTAACACTATATATATATATATATATA
>WFKH01003881.1:40384560-40394946 GCA_016163765.1 Magallana hongkongensis | reverse complement strand
TATATATATATATATATATATATATATATATATATACACACACACGTCCCTGTTTATAGAGCGTGAATTTCCCAAATAAACACTGTCAACAAAATGTAAAGTTATTACTCTTTAATTGTAAGAAAATTAAACGCGCAATTTTTCCGGTCAGCCTTTTCTTTGATACGTCGATCAAAAGAAAAATTATTAAATTCATTTTTTTAAATCCACAGAGCTTGGAAAAGTCTAGAAGTTGCGAATGCTTTAGCTATTATGCATTGAATGGCGTCAGACTTCAAATGTTCCTTCTTTGTACATATTGATCGACAATAATTATACATACCGTATATCAGGTTTTTTCCGCGTGTATCCAATTTCCGCTTTGTTCGCGACGATTTCCGAATCGCGGAAAATAAATCAGCGTTTAATTTAATACAAAGTTTTGTTCTAGTCATATAGTTCTCTCTTTCCTTATAAAGTAAACAGGTAAGTAAAAGAACGGTGAACTGTTTTCAGTTTGTTTAGTTAGAGGTAGAAATTGCGAGATCGGAGGACAAGCGCCAGATAACAGGTATGTATAAGCCTCGTTGTTTATTTATTAATCCATTGACAGGCTAATTAAAACGGTCACTTTCCTTGCATAAACCAATGTCTAATTATACCTCAGTTACTGGTATATGTAACGGTACATGATCTATTGACCTATGAATGTTTGCGCCTGTGAAAATAATTATCGGTATATAATGTTTTTCACATTAAGGAAATTGCGAAAATTGTTTTATTGTTCAAATTTTTCATTATTAAAAGTGACAATTTAGATACTTTTTCCCCCTCTAACTTCACAGGTTTAAACAATCGTGAATTATATTTACACTATGACTTTGAAATAGTGAAAATTTGATTCGCGTAAATTTTATATATACTGTTCTAGGTTCTTATTCGGGGAAAAAAAACATGACGCGGAAAAAACCTGATATACGGTATTAATTACTTGTGTATTTTAATTATTGAATAAGCAGTTTGTTCGAAATTTTTTAAAACAAATTTTAATGAGTTTTTTTTACTAAGAATTTTACTTAAAATCATTGTTTTGCATTTTTGAGATTTTTTCAGCCAGTTTAGACCCCCGTTTCCTGTTTTCCCATATTTGAAAATACGTAAGCAAAACAAGAATTGGCGATTATTGCTTACTTGTAACCTATTTGAAACATAAAAAACTTGAAAATTCAGAAAATTTTAACGCTAACGATAATTTGCGGATGGTAAATTTTTTTTCAGCTAGTATGGAATCATCTATTCAAAAGGTATGTCATTCAATTTTTTATTACTGAGCCCAACCAGAATAAAGCCTAATTGACCTCTTGGTACATTCAGAAGTATAGTTTTTTCTTACTGTAAAATAATCACAAATTGACTTTTTTCCCTCATTAGAAAAACATATTCACAACTCTTTTCTTTGAATTTGACAAGAATACTTTCATCCACATGTAATTAAATGAAAGCTAAATGTTTCAATTATTTTAGTGTCTAGAATCGTTATTTTTATAAATTGTTGTCATTTTAATTATAAATTGTTTTGTTTGTTTGTATTGCTTTTGAGACGATTAAAAAAATAATACTGGTCTTATATGTAGTTTATATACCGCTTGAATTCCACTGGGGCAATTTATGTTATCAATTTACTACCACACAAATTACAATGTAAGGGAAGTAACTCTCAATAGGTTGCAATGTATGTCAGAATCGGCCATGTTCAAGGCACATAAACCAGACGGTTAAAGAATACCTATATTCTTGTAAAGCACGCGTAACGGTATGTCTTTTTTATATTTGTACTAAACCAAATTATAAGTCATTTATAAAGGTGACGAAAATAAATGATACAAGAAATTAAACTAGATCTACTTGTATTGAGGTCGCCAATAACGAATCGTTCCCATTAAATTAACGAATCACTTTCAGATAAACAATTCTGTATTTTTCTGATCAAGGTCCAATACTTAGGTTAACCTATCCTGTCATGTAGAGTTATTCTTGTTTTAATTATTTATTATGAAATTATTAAAATTTATCTTGTTGAATAAGCTTTTTGAAGACGCAGACTAAAAGCGTGCGTGCAGCTGACTACTTTCACTTTTCGGCTGAGCTCAGAGGCGTGTTCAAGGTATCACACCGGTAATTGTTTTCACTATATAACACTATAGAGGGAAAAAAATTCTTAAAAATCAGTTTGTATTTCTCATGACAAAATATTCGGAGGAAATGTTATTTGTTACCTATCTCATCAGCTAACACCATAAAAAGGGCACACGATACGGCATTTTCTCAAAATATCTAGCTTCAAACAGGTCTACCCTCAAAACCACGTGTTTTCTGTTTGTATGTAAACAGACTGCACACTCCCAAGGAAGCTGCTGCATGTGCCCTGAAAGAAGTAGTCCCTGTGAAAAAAGATCATCATCTAACAAAATACATGAAATATCCTTCTCAGTGGTACAAAAATTTTTAAAACTGAGTAAAGGAAAATGTGAAAATGCACTCAAGGAAAAAAATAATTCTGAAGTATATATGGAACTACAATTGACTAAGTTCATTTTGATTGGTCGATTACCGGTGTGATACCTTCAACAGAGCGAGCGCTCGCTCGCCAAAATTCCCTATACCCGCAACACAAATTTTGGCGAGCGCTCGCTCTGTTGAACTCGCCTCTGATGTGAACGGTACATTGTATGTAAGCATATTTGGTACAGATGTTTAATAAAATTATCTGTCTACAAGCACTGAAAGCGTCAAACAATTTCTTAATCAGAGAATAATTATATTAGCTATATTGTTGTGGGTAGTCAGGGTTCCAATAACGAATCACTGAGATGCGGGGATCATGGAGGGATCATGTCAAAAATTATTGATTCGCCTGCGATCATTTGCACACCTGTTACAATAAAACACACACACAACAGTAATAGATGTTAAAAATACACTTCATTCCCATTTTACCATAATTTAATTGGTTTCCCCAATTCCCTGTAATACTGATATTTACTAAATAATTAAATTTAAAAACCCAGACCTTACAAAGTTAACTTAAAATAATTCCCTTTTTTCTTTCTTTTAATTTGTTAAATGAACTGAAATATTTTTTTTTAAAATAAGAAGAGGGTGCTGCCACTGTACAAATCATGATTAAATACTAAACAATTACAAAGTTAGTTACCCCTAGGCTAGTTTAGCATCATAAACCTCAAATAATATTGGTTATAATGTACGTGGGTTGTCCAAAACTAGCCTATCTGTTGACTGCAATTTCATTGTACTTCTCTTCTTTGTTTCATATCTCTTTGTTAAACAATGCCCATAAATTCAAGTCAGTGCTTTAGCTATTTCTTGAGAAAATGAATAGTCACAACAAATTTTGTCAGGCGGCGCAATGCGCGATCGACGTCTTTAAGTCGTTGCTAAAACCTTCACATCGTATTCGATAACATTTAGTACGTTTATTTTCCAAAAATATTATTTTCCTTGAACACGTACCTTAACCCAGCTTGCAGATTCACTATACATTTTTAATTTTGTTTTAAAAATATTTCATAAGTACAAACGATCGTCGATTCCTTACATGTACACGTCATGGGAAATATTATTTTCCTTGAACACATACCCAGGTTGCACATTCACTATACATTTCTAGATTTGTTTTAAAATATTTCATAAGTACAAACGATCGCCGATTCAAAACGTCTGTCTTCCCGATATGTGTCGTTCAGCACTTTTCTTCAATTTCTATCTGTGGAGGTTTCTTTTTCGCTGAATATCAATAATGGATTGGTCGGGATTTTTTTTTTTTTTTTTTTTTTTGGGGGGGGGGGGTGCTTAACTATATAATCACTAAATGAATTTCTAAGCGATTTTGTGTATTTTATTTTGTTTACTTTAAAATCGCCTTAGGATCTGTTTCTAGATCTTTACTTTTTTAATAAATTGATAAAAATATACCAGAAATGAAATGTTTGTTTGTTAAACTTCAAGGAACTTTTTTCTATGCGGAACGTTGTTGACGTCTTGTAGTGAATGTGTTGTGCGTTTCACAATTATAATGTTTACAGAAAGAATGAGGTTTAACAAAAGGTAAAACGTGTGATAAAAAGAATCTCTCATGGTTTGCGATGGTATATGATTTTTATCCAACTCGTTGTGTGTTTTCTATCCCCTCGCCAAGGCTCGGGGATAGAAAACACACAACTCGTTGGATAAAAATCATATACCATCGCAAATCATGAGATATCCTATATATTTCATACAGTATTTAATTAATATCGACACATAATTTCAATGCAAATAACTTAAACCCGTTGTTACACAAATTATCTTTTTGTGTTTTCTATTTAACTGAATAACGTCACTTGTCGATCTATGCAATTTTGGGGAAACCCTCGTATATATATGTCGGTTTTTTCTCTATCCATTTACATGTATCTTTCTTTGTAATTGCATAAAAGATGTTCGTGTATCTCATAAAATTGACAATATTGATGACTTATAATGACTATAAACTAATTGATTTTAAATACAACATTGGTGGATCAAAGTTTACAAATCATGTAGTCATTTTTTTACCATTTAATTCATTGTTATTTTTTTTCCATCAATTGTCGGGTTCAATAAAACAAACACTTCACTCAAAATAAAAAAAATATTAGCCTTTCTATTTTTCTTGTTTATGCTTTAAAGCATATTAAAACTGAAAAAAAATATTTCGACACTGTCCCTTACAAAAAACAAGCAGCTGTATGTCACGTGATTCGGTAATGGAGAAAATGATCTGCTAAAGGAGAAAACATCGTTCATCAAAGTACAGCGATAATTTTTATTTAATCAGTGGTTTTGGGGAAAGAAATATATGATGTTATAAGTCAAGCATAGTACAATAAAACAGTGTTGTATTATGAATTTAACTCGGGCTTGGTTACGTACTATCAACGCGAATTTACTTAGTGATTCGTTAAAGGCGACCTCACTGTACTTTCACTTTATGTTGTAATGTATGTATTTTACATCGTCCAGAACATTTATTGGGTTGTTTTATAATGATGCATGCATTAGTCAAAAAATGATGCGGCAGTTTAGTTTTGAATTCCGTCTCTAAAAGGAAAGACTTGGTAAGGGGGTAACTGATGAGTAAATGACTTCAATGTTTCTTGTAAATTAATTTTTCTCAATCACTGATTAGATTAATTTTATGTTCATTATCAAAATGTTTTCTTACTTGGGAATAAATCAAGATTAAATCAATTCAACTCTTAAGGTAGCTCGCGGGTTTACTGCTTGTGAGAAAACCTACCCTGAAAATTTTTCCACGTGATCCATAGGTTTTAGAGTTTTATTTTAAAAATTTATTTGAGATTCGTCTGCGCGGTAATAATGTTATCGTGTTACAAACACAGTGTCGCTGATAAAATCAAGCAATCAATGAAATATATAGTAAAATGCAAATCTTAGTCGAGAAACGCATTACAAAACTATGCTCCAAACTTTTAAACTATTTAGACGAAATTAATTGTACTTAACAGAATAACAGAAGAGATAATTTTGAATCAATTCATAAAAAATAATCAATATGTGTTCTCGGCCAATTTTTTGCAAAACAACTTTCAAGATTTAAAAGATTTCACAAAACCTTATATTTTCATTATGACGTTAGCCCGACGTCATCATTTGCTTACGTCTGAGAACCCAAAAATGAAAAAATGCGTTGATTGACAAGACTAGCTGATTAACACATATTAGAACATGTAAATACTAATTAGACATTATTATGAATGTTTTCGAATGCACAAATGCAATTAATGTAAGATTGTGAAGAGAAGAAAAATGGCTATTTTTCTTTTCATGAAACTCTGAGTCAATCAATGCAAAAATAATTGCCATACAACTATTGACATAATAAGTTTGTAATAATATCGTATAAATTAATTAGCTTAAGCCAAAAGAATCTAAATAGTTAGATCGGTATTTGAAAATACAAAGTTATAATTGTAAAAGAAGCGAAGTTAATGCATACGGTTCAATTAATTTACTTGTCTTAACATGATTTTAAATGGAAGAGTTCGAACGCACACTCACACCTTATAAAACAAAATGTGACAATGTCTGTCACGTATTTAAATTTTCACCACTTGATAATTATAAAATTTTGTATAAACTACATTTAAGCTTTTTGAAATATTTCCTTTTATGTTTCTAAAGATCATTTGTCATTTTAAAAGAATATAATTATGAGTTTGCTATGATGGTCACTGAACTCTTTACGTCGAATCCTATTGTGACATCAGCAAACCCGCGAGCTACATTAACACATTTTGTGGGGGTTGTGGTAAATGTATTTTGAATATCAAACATTACGAAAGAGAATAGATTTTCCTAATTTTATACCAATGCAATGGGGAGAGTCATTCAAAAGAGGGCATCGGGATATTCCTTTATTACCATTGATTATTGAGATCCAATTCTTTCGAATGTTTATGTTATATTGAATCTAAATTTAAATTACATGTAACTGTAGCTCAAAAACAGTTTTATCGTCTTTCTTGACTGCAAAAATATTGAACATGTACATACAATAATTTCTTCCTCAATGTGTGTTTGAGATTTTATAGAATGGATGTAGGTTTCATATAATTATTTTTAAAAAAATTACTTTTCACTGATATTTGTTACTGACAAAACATTAAGTTGTTAATTATTTCATTTTGTGCAGAACAACCATGGATCCTCATTCTAGCGCCCAGGATGTGCACAGATGTGACCTTTGTGAGACCGCCATAGTACACAGTTACTGTGACTTTTGCCATGTCAACCTCTGCAAGCCCTGTATACTAGAACATATATTAGATGGATATGACAAACATAAAATAGTACCCTTCAAGGAACGAAGATCAACCCTCATTTATCCGAAATGTGAAACACATCAACATAAAACCTGTGAATTTCAGTGTGAGAATTGCAACAACATTTTGGTTTGTTCTTCCTGCGTGACATCTGAGCAACACAGAAGCCATACAATTGTAGAAATTTTAGAGGTTTACAAGAAAAAGAAAGAGGTCATTGAAAAAGATACAGTAGAATTAGAAAATCATATTTCTCCTACATATGAAGAAATTGCCTTTGATTTGCAAGAGCAACTTGCCAACTTGGATAAAGGATATGAAGATCTTGCGACAGAAATATCCAAACAAGGAGAGCAATGGCATAAAGAAATCGACGTCGTTATCAACAAAATGAAAACAGAAATCAGCGAGATTAATGTAAAACACAGAAATATTTTACAGAAACATTTGGATGGAATTAAACAGATAAAGTCTCTCATAAAACAAACATTAGAAGCCTTAAAGGAACTCGAGATATCCACTGAAGTATCTCCTACCATAGAATACAGATCTAAGATTACAGAGTTCAGCGGTCTTCCACTTAAGATTCAAATATCACTGCCAACATTCATTCCAAAACCAATAGACCGTGAGAAGCTGTATAGTTTGTTTGGACAGATCACCCCATTATGTACTGCTACTGAAGAAAATGTCTTGTCACTGACCCAACCCAACACTTCAGCCAGAGAACTACTGGATGAACTAGAGCTTGTTGCCACAATACAGACTGGGTATGAAAGTTTACACAATGTTACCTGTCTAAATGAAGACAGGATATGGACGAGTGGACAGACCAATGATATCAAATGCTTCAACATCAAAGGTTCACTTGTCCAGACAATCCAGACAAAATCAGGGGAATGGCCTAATGATATAGCTGTAGACGGAGATGGAGATCTACTGTACTCTGACTGGAAAACTAGGACAGTGAATAAAGTAAGGAATGGGCAGACAGAAGAGTTGATCAAATTACAAGGATGGGTGCCTTTCAATCTGTGTGTCACCTCCTTTGGTGATCTCCTGTTTACCACATACAATGATAATAGAACTCAATCTAAAGTTTTCTGTTACTCGGGATGTACAAAGAAACAAACAATTCGACTTGATGGTGAAGGTAAACCTCTGTACTCGGGTAATGCTACAATTAAATACATCAGTGAGAACAGAAACCAAGACATCTGTGTAGCTGACTGTGGGGCTGGTGCAGTAGTGGTGGTTAATCAGGACGGAAAACTCAGATGGAGATACACTGGTCATCCCTCAGTTACCAAAAACAAACCATTTAGACCCCGTGGGATCACAACAGACAGTCAGAGTCGTATCCTGACATCAGATAAAGTCAACCATTGTATCCACATTCTGGATCAGAATGGACAGTTTCTCCGTTACATTGATAACTGTGACCTGAAGGATCCTTTGAGTTTGTGTGTGGACAATAATGACAATCTGTTTGTGTGTGAGTTTAAAAAAGGCAATGTAAAGAAGCTCAAATACGTAAATTAGATATCGAAAATTGTTCAAATCGAATAAAAGTGACTTCTATGGATATTGAAATTTTCTGTAAATTGCAAAAGCCATTAAATGCAATAGGCATACATTCAATGACAGCATCACCTAAGTGCAGAAAGACTCTTTCCTTCGTAAACTTTGTAAACTCGTAAATAATTTTACCACGGCAACCATGCCTAAATATCAGCTGTGACTCACTCTCCAAAATTTTAATATTTCCTAATTGAATATCAGATTGTTCTGTTTTAATAACTGCAGTTTACCATGTTCACAAGAACGAATTTTACAGCATTTTCTTAATTTCACAATGCAATAAAACAAGTAGTTTAATAAGAATCAAATTTGTTTGGATTTCTGCTAACTGCTCGGAAAATTGTCCTATGCTTTTGATAAATCAAATGTGTACAATTTTATTTTGCTGTTAAGTAAAAATTACTTAGTAGTACTACATAGAAATATTTCAAATCTGAAATGAAATGATCCGATATGAAACCCATCAACACTTGTATTAGTTTCTTTTTTAAATATATGATACAGCATAATATCCGATATAGCAGCCCTACATTGTGCGAGTGTAATAATTGTATGTGTTACGAGAGGTTTTAATTAATAAATAGGCATTTAATATAATTACCCAAAGATCTATTAATGCATGTAATTTGCATAGAATTATTATGTAATTATTTAACATTTGATGTTGAATGTAAATGAGTGTATATTGTGAACCCTCTCCATTCATGCCAGTATCTCTCTCTCGCTGAACAACCAAAAATTATGTTTTGCATTCTTTTTTATTCCGCTCGTTTGCGTATATCAAGGTATAAATGTTCAAGCAAAAATAATGAAACCTAGAAGCGCCTTCTTGATATCAGCAATTGCATATGCATTAATTACTTATTGTATAAAGTTCAAGCCTTTAATCTCTGAAATAAATAAGTCATACATATCAATAATCCTGAAAGGTTTCTTTTTCCTGAAGAAATTGAAATTCTACTAAGTAAACTTTAATTTTCTTGACATGGAAAAGAAAACCTCGATGCTGCCGATTGATATTAAATATTCATTTTTTTTCCTGCTTATATTTAGATGATTGAGTGGTTAGTGCATACTGCTAGAGAGAGAGAGAGAGAGAGAGAGAGAGAATTATTAAACACTGAACACAATAATATTCATATTCATATCATCATTTATTTGTAGACCTTTATAAAAAGAGAAAAGCCTCACATTCTTTCTACAAAAATTGACAAAAAAATCTCTATCAAATAAAACAGCAAAAAATAAATACAAAATTTGCAGGTGACAATATAATCAATATACATGTACAATTTGCACTTTGTTCTTTCACACATTTAAAAAATCACAGACATTCATCTCATCAAGACAGTTATACTTTTGTGTAGATCTATATAATTCTATATTTTTTTATCCCTTGGAGAACTTGGAATGATAAAGCTTTCAATGTGTAGCAAATTCAAGGGAACTGAAAAAAATCTTTTCATCCAATGGGATGTATAAAAAGATCATCACACAGTATTTTTTTTTTACAATGGGGAAAAAATTATATCTGATTGACATGTATTGAATATTGCAAATACATACTGGTGACTGCATGAACATGAAAATACAACACTTGCATTTGAGGGACCTTTATTTATACATTTGACACCTCAAAAATGCTTTAGGATGGATAATTTTTATCAATTGACTTACAAAAGATAAACTTCCCATCCCCCTTTCCTCAATAAATTTGCACCCCACCTGCTTCTATGCAATATTTGTTCACAAATTAAGTTATTGATAAATACTGGCTTACTTGGAATTCAGTGATCAGATACACAAGATTAAAAGCCGATACATTTATATGTTAAACAATATGCTCTCCTTCTCAAGTTTTGCTTTCATTAACAAGTTATACAATACACAACCTTATAGAATACAACTACATTTAAAATGCACATCATCATTAAAAAAAAAA
>WFKH01003881.1:40367117-40384460 GCA_016163765.1 Magallana hongkongensis | reverse complement strand
CAGAAGAAATACTGCCATTGTGAGTTAACACCTGAACTTTCATCCGCGTTTCAGGTGGGGGAGGGGGTAAAATGTAAGGACTCCGGGGGGAGGTGGTTGGATCAGCTACGAGGCTGTCCTTGCGCACAGGGGGTATAATGTAATCTCTGTGCCCTACAACATAAAGTACCAGTAAGCACATGCAGCATTCAACAACATCAACCACAAAATCAACAGCTCCCACGCATCATTTAACAACCCTCGCCGTCGGGTAGTGATTGTCAACAACAACCAAATGGCACTATAATTTATAAAGCACTTGCAGATTCAGGTATGCACTCAACATGGTAACTCTTCAGCAGCATAGTTTTTGCACAACAACATTGCACATAAATCTTACATGTATACTCACAACAAGTATTTACAACACACACATAATTAATTATCTGAAGTATTCAACAAAATAATAAATACAACTGTATATATATGTACAATGAATGTAAAATGAAAGATGATTCATCTATATATTCATGAAAATGATGGCTATTACCGATGAAATTTATTCATTGACAGATAAGGATTGTCAAAATTAAATGCCATTTATCTGATCTTTTTTCTTCAAGAATAACTTAACAACTTATATACATGTACAATATGTACACATCCATGTTGCAATTTTGCTGCAACATGATATTTTTCAAACTCTTCACCAGATAAACTTTTCTGAATTCAAGCTGGTTTCTGTCTACAATCCCTATCATACACACATAGACCTTAATGGTGCACGTTTATCGTGTTATTCCGTAAGTGCCAAGCAGAATGTTTCTATGGCGACGGATACCTTGCAGTTCCTGCTGAGCAGGAAGTGTGACATCCGGCGGATTGCTGGACACGGTCTGCTGGTAATCCGACTCGCTCATGTGAAACCCTGACAAATTGGGGTCACCGGGCCAGTGTCCGTAGTTGGGAACCGAGGTGTACAGCGGAAGACCTGAAATAAAACAAGTCTTTAGAAAGGAACTTAAATCTACGGTGCATAATTCAATAGATAGAGCCAAATAAAAAAAATCAGTCTAGAGGTATATTAATCGGACCTACATAAGAAGTTTTTGATAGACCCCAAGCAGTTAATTGGACCAAACCCAATATATGTACATATGGATATGAATTACTTTCATTTGCCTCAATTTGTTTAGGTATTTAATATTCACCCTTGTCTTCAGTTTAATGATTTTTCAATTCTGAATCTTCGTTATGAAGTTATTTTACTAATCCTCAGTTTGAAGAGTTCCTGAGTTTGTACATATACCATTGTATTATAGAGGTATTATTGAGCAAACTCCTAAGATTGTAAATATTCTTGACCCGAGTCCTAAGTTTGTAGGCCCTCCTGACCTGAGCCCTCATCCTTCTGTCTGTATGTACATGTATATGAACTCACCTGGGTGGCCGGGCTGCAGGTGTTTGAGATTCTGTTGGTTTTGTAGTGCTTCCGAGTCCTGGGGCGGATGCTGACCCTGCTCCTGTTGTTGCTTCTTCTTCTTCATCTGTTCTTTGGCCTCTTCTGAAACCAAGATGGAAAGAAATGTCATGAAAACATCACAAAATTTTGCTAAGGTCACAGCTGCATAAAATACATTTATAACCAGAGTTTTTAAAAGAGATTTCAAAGATATTTTAAAAAGCTCACCAATTTTCTTGTTTTTTGGCAGTTGTTTCTCCCACGATGGCCCGATGTCAAAATCGTCCTCTTCGTCGGACGAGTGACTGGATGCCAGCTCTATACTGGCCTGGCCAATGGAGACATCACTCTCTGAGTCCGAGTCATGGTTCCTTTGTTTACGGCGACTCCTCCGCCCTGGTACATGTACCTCTCCCTCTGTAAATTGAAAAACCCAATGCTGAGATATGGTACCTTAAAGTCTTGTTTATAGACTAGTATGCACTTTATAAAAGTCAAATTTGTTCAAAAGAGGTAGTGGGCTTCATATTATACTTAGGAATTTTTTTGAACAATTTTTATTATAAGCATAACTTAAAATATTTTAACAAAGACTTTAAGCATACAATGACAAAATCAAAGCATCTATCCCATCATGGAAGATCTGTCCCCTTAAAAACAAACAAAACTGAGTTTAAAAATAAAATAAAATCACTGACCCTCCCCAGATTTCTGATGGTATGCGTTGTCGTAGGCGTAGGAGGGGGCATGGCCCGAGGTGGAGGTGTCGGTACTGCGTAGGTAGTCGTCTCCCTTGTACAGACCCCCACTGCTCTTACTGGTGGATCTAGATGTGGTAGAGGTGGTGGATATCCCGACATTGGTCCGGTTGATGTAGCCATCAATGGAGGAGTCCCTTCTATAGGCCAGGGCTGACCGCTATGGAAATCATAGAATATGCTTTGAAGACAACATCCATAGAAAAGGAAACAGCAAAATAATATTAATCTACTGTAACAGGTATTTGTGGCATTAGTCTGAAGGGTACTGTAGTGATTAACATCACTCACATAATCATTGAATTAGGGACTCAATTTTCTATTTCAACTATACTACAAAATCAAAAAGATAATTCCATTAAAATAACCCAGAAACATTTCTTGTCAATACTATATTTAATATGCACCACTTTCTATGACAACTTTCATTCTTAAATAATAAAGTGAGAAATGAAATGTGCAAAAAGTAATATCGTTGGTCTATGAAACAATGAAACAAAATATGGCAAATTTAAAATGCAAATATTTAGAGCATAAAACATACATGTATTATTTAATTCATTGTATTTGTTATTTTCCTGACTTACTGATATGGAGGGTCGGCTCCCAACCATTGAGTCGTCTGGGTCCATTTTCTTTCCCTGCATCTTATACCACTGCTTCTTCAGGTTGTATCGCACCTATAATGATATCGTAAATTGTTAGATCAAACATTTTATCGTTAATTAGAATCTCTTGAAAAGGATTTTTAGTACCAAGATGTAGCTTAAGGTAAAGAGAACACATGTTCACAGCTTGGGCAATTGATAATTCACAGACTGAGTATGAAATACAGAGAAAACATGTTAACAGCCTGCAGGGCAATTGATAATTCACAGCATGAAATAATTACAGAATGAATTTTATAATTTTTCCACTGCCCAGTAACGTCAGTGTTTTCAGAGTGGATCCTATAGACCTACCTTTTTATCTCCAACGATGTATGCCAGGAAGATAAAGAGTCCTTGAAGAAATGCGAATCCAGCGTAGACATAGTGCAAGGGCTGGAGGTCATAGTTCACAGAAAGTAGTCCCAAAATCCAAGTGATTCCCAGCAGGAGCAGTAATATCACCCCAGAGAAAATACGAGCTCTAAAGAAATGGTGACAAAAATTATACATATGCACCTCTGAGACACTTGAACAATTTTACATTAAAATCTAATTAGTAATAAAGGAATCTTACAATAATGATGAACTAAATGAAATTTGCTTAACAAATTTTGGTTTCAATAATGACCAACTTTATAAATAAATCTTGATGGTCATGTCCACGTTTTAAGTAATTTTCTTATAAATCTTAAAAATGAGTGATTTTCCTATAAATACAGCAAGTGATTTTCCTGCTTTTAATTGTTGGATAAAAGAATTTCAATAGACCCTTTCTAGAAATATTTCAAAAATTTCTGTTAAATTACCTGAAGGTTGTAATATCTGACACGTTGACTTTCTCCTGACAGCTAGAGTGTAAGGCTAAAACAAACATCATTATGGTGGCCTGAAATGAAAAGATTCATGAATCAAAGTACTGACAAGATTTAAGTGGAACTGATTTATGACCTGGTCCATAATGATCATGAATGTGAATATGAATATTGTGATTACAGTATGTTATGGTGGCTTTGCAATTTTTAAAAAATCTGAGATTTCCAAGTTATTTATTTTGTCTGGATAAGAAATTTCATTCTACTTACAGGAATGACAAAAGCCACAGGTCCAGCAAAACTCCAGATGAAAGTCTCGGAGATATCCATCCAACAGCTGAAATTTCATGGAATGTTAATGTTAAAAAAACATATGGGACTTTATCATAACATTGGATTCGTTTGAAAAAAAAACTACTATACAATATCATGTAATGATCACTAGCACTTAAAAAAGGAGTTCCTTATCAATAAATTAAGAATTATTGAATCCATCACTGCTACAGATTTTGTTTTTTAATGGTTTTAGACTGACCAATTTAAAATGTCTTTCTCATAAACATTGTTTATTAAAACCTATATATTTTTCACAGAACAAATTAATCTTGTTAATTTTCTAGTTTCGTATTTTCATATTTTTAGGGGGGGGGGGGGTATGACACTTACAATGAGCTGTTTCCATAGCCATCAGTATATAGACCCACAGATAAACCCACGATAATTCCTGGGATCACTGCAACAGACAAAAGATGAGATTAGGCCAGAGTACTGTACCATACACACAACAAAACAACAGTATTATAACACCTTCATCTTGTAACTTGTTGAATCATAAGAATTAATGCTCGTTAATTTCTTGTGAAGTGCAATTAAATTTTTCTTTACACATCATAAGGGAGATTGTCTCATGGTTTCCATTTAAAAATTCTTAAGGTATCCGATCCATATTAGGACCTAATTTTTCTAACCTTGAATATCCATCATGTATTAAATACTCTGATGTTAATCTAAAGCAATTTAAAGTAGAAAAAGATTTACCGAGAGAAATTTTCAAAAATATTATTAACTAAGCAGTAATTAATTAATGAAGATTGCATTAAGGTCTATGGGGACAAACACATTTTTTTTAAATAAAAACGTAAATACTAAGAATATCAAAAAATGCTTCGGTGGAAAGATGTATTTTATCATTAGGAATACAAAAACAATTGAAAATAAATTTTATACCGTGTAGATTTTTTTAGAATTAATTTCTATATATTAAAAGCAAAGGGGAGCAACTCTTCAAGAAAAGGAAAAGGTCATTAATTAGGACACATTCCACTCTTACATATTGATACTTAAACATGAAAATTATGTCCAAGTATACTGAGTACCGGTATTAAGCCCATACATATCTGTTATGCATCCAGATTCACTGAATCTGGGGCTATTATGGATCGGATACCTTAAGTCAAATGCATATAAAATTTTCTTAGGAAAAAACCAACAAAACTTTAGCTTTCTGGAATTCTAATTATTCCATTTTTCCATATGTTGAAATAGCTCAAATCTAATTGCCCACCCAAAGTTTGGCCCTTGGAAGGCAATGAAGCAAAATTAAAATGGTGGCAGAAATAATCCAGTATCATTTGTCTTTTACAAAAAAAACCAAGCGTTCCCTCTTTTGTAGAGAAAACAAAGAACAAAGATGGCTGACAACTGACCGTATCCAAGGAGATAGTAGAACTTCATGGTGCCATAGTTGATGTCGCGGATCTCGATCAGACGTCGGTACAGGTGTAACATCTCCACAAACAGCCAGCTGAAGGCGGCCAGGTAGAAGTAATGGAGACATATGGCCACCAGTCGACACATCAACTATTATTAACAAAAGACAAACATCCTCATTCATCTTGTATCATAATGATTTTTTTTCAAATAAAGGTGATGGCAAAATTACACAGAAAACTTGAAATCTCCGCTTTGAGATTTACAGCAAGATGAGGAATAAAATGTTCATATCAAATCTGTTGAGATTATTTTTAGAGTACTGGTAAACTGCAACTGTGATGCTGTCTATATTATTTTGGCTATCTAGCAGCGTAAAAATTAACCACAAAAGTATTGTTAACAGTAGGTTAAATATACATGTAGTTTCGAGCCAGGGTATAATCAAAGTATTGATTGTTCAAAATTCTCAGAAAAAAGAATTTTATATACTGCAGTTTTTCTTGTCAAGTCATTTTTTTTTTTATCTCATGTCACAAGTTCTGACAAACAAATAATTAAAACTCAAGAGTGATGTTGACTAGCTACTTAACTCAGATATATTTTTCCTTGCTCTAATTACATTCCACTCACCTTACTGGATACCCTGTAGACTCCTGTGATGAAGGCCAACTCAGCCACAAACATTGTAAAGACCAGGTTCACCAGGATGCTGTTGGCGTTACACTGGAGGCGCTTGAAGGAACAGAAGATGACGAAGGACACAAACAGACAGACCAGTGAGATCCCGATCCCCACAAAGCTAAAGATGACCAGGGAAATCACCGCCTTTGATACGTACTGGTTTAAATAGAAAAAAATCAATTAAAATTAAAGGATCTCATATTCAAAGTTAGTTTGAGCTTATCTTCATTAAGAATTCTAATATTTTTAGAAAGAGAATCACTCTTTGTTTTTCACTAACAAATATACTGATTTTAAAGAAAATCCCATTTTAAAAAATTCAATAGGGCCAAGACATATCAGTGAAATATTTCAAAGATTCATGAGATGAACATTCAAATACCGTAACAGTGGACGTAAGTCACTTCAAAATATCAATTGTACATTGATTTATGTATCAATGTGTGTTCTCGATACTCAAGTTTATCTGTTAATTCTAATGGGAAAATTCACCGGTTCAATTAATATGACTTACTTCTGAATCAGCCACTTCCATGAGAACAGAGAATGAGGTCATGTGACTACAGGAACAAACCACGTACATGTCCTTCTTGACCTCTGACCCTTGACCTGAGATCTCAACCTCGTACCTCTTGTCCACGGTGCAACCCTCACTCGACCACTGTCCTTGGTAACTGTGTTAACAAACAATAAATCAGTTGAATTGAAATTCTGAAACTTTAAAACTGTTTTGAAAATTTCTTTTTTACTATTTCACCTTGCCTGAAATTATCTCATAAACAGTAACACATAAATGTTGATGTGAAATAGGTATGTACAGTACAAAAAAGTAATCTTTTGCTCTAATTAGGAACCAAATTGATAGAAATGGGCATATTGAGATAGAATTTTCCTCATAAAGACAAGAAACAAACCTGTGGCCACTGCCTGAGTCTGTGTGGTTACAGACATTGTTGGTGCTGGTTTTCCAATAAACACACTGCGGACTGGTGCGGTTGTCCTTGACCTTCTGTTTGAAGTGGAACTTGAGAGGTTCGGAGAATCCTGTCTTGATGGCACACCCCCTGTCCCTGATTAGCAGGGTAAACACTGGAGCATTCACTGCCAGCTCTCGCCCAGGGTTCTGACTGAAATACAAAAATTAAATTTCTTAAATGATTTGTCTTTCCTTTTATGATAACATATGTGCAATGCTACAGAGTGCTTTATTTTTTAATCAAAGAAAAATTGTTTATCCATTGGTGTTTAATTGTAAAATTTTCAGGCATGGGAAATATTCATACCATGTAAGAAAAGCCGGAGGGAAACCAAATCTTAATTCAAATTTACAAGCACATGTACAATATAAATCTCAACATATACAGCACAATTCAACTATTAAGAGGTTCTTGTTTGTTATAAAAGAGAAAATTAAAGTCATATCATATGTAACATATACAACACATGTACTTTTAATTATATATCCATATACTAGGAGCTAAAAGTGATGTGAGGGATGAAGAAAATATATAACTTCCTTACATAGTCCTAGATTTCCTTAAATAACCATACATAAAGATCATAAACACTCTGACTGCACTGTATTAATCTAAAATTTGGCAAAAACTATCATCCACCACAGATGAATAAAAACCAAATCAAAACACTCCATACAATAAACCCTGTTACGGTAGTTAAACTCACACAACACTGGAGTGTAGGCTCCCGGCCCCGCGGGGCAGTAATTCACCGAGGGTGTCGAACATGAGGTAGGAGACGTAGAACTTGTCTGACCCCGGGGCCATGACCTGTTGGATGTACTCGGCCACGGAGGGGCTGATGGAGGGGGGCAGCAGTACGTGGGTCAGGTCGTCGAACGTTGGGGGAGAGGCGACGATGTTGTCAAACTTTGGAATCTTCAGTCCGCTGGTGTTACTGGAGGTCAAGGTGTCCACGCTCAGAACTAAACAGCACAAGAAAACAATTGCAATTTATTATTTGTATATGATTTATCATAGTCAAATTAGCTCAATGCAAATGTTTTTTTTTAAATATAAATCACTTCTGGCGTAGGACCAATTCTCATCAAGTACCAGTTCTAGTTCTTGAAATTGATCGTCACAATTTTAGGTCAGTTGTGGTGAGAAGAGATACTTGATGAGAATCGGGCGAGTATTGATTAGTACAGAGTTAATATATTAAGTAAAAAAAATGGCTTTATTTTAAAATATAAGACTATAAGAAAAGAGTTTTAGAAATATGGTTGAAACAAGCATACTCCAAATGTCAATAAACTGATAACAATTACTAATTACATAGAATATTCAAAATGTAAATTCATTTGAAAAGATTTTAATTCAAAAGTAATTTACAATTATTACTGATATTTACCAATATGTTTGGACACGACACGGTATGGATTTTTCTGCATACTGTCCAGGTTCCTGGTCAGTAGATCCAGGTAGTTCTCCAGACGGTAGAAGATTTCTGCTATTCCGCCGGACTCCTGGTTAATTCTACTCCACTCGTAGGCATACTGGGGGTCCAACGCTCTGCTTAAAGCATCTAACAAGTGCTGAAAATATAACAAAAAATAAGTGTCAGTAGTGATGGGCCGATTATCGCCGACAATCCAAAGTCGGTCGCTAAATGTCTCCCGATGTCGATGATCGATTAAGATTTCCATAATCGATTATTTAAAAAAAAAAAATTAAAAAAACGTAATTTACGAAAATTCTTCGTACGACTTGACTTTCTTCAAACATCAAAACGAAAATAGGTTTAAACAAATTGGCGGCGCCATGTGCAAGCCTCACGCAAGGCAGGTGCAGTAAATAAGATTGTATGTGCATAATAATATTTAAATTTTATTAACATATTTGATTTATTTGAATAAATATTTAATAATTTCAAACAACTGAAACAAGTATATTACAGTATATACAACGCAAGACACAAGTTTTTGTTCAGAGAATTGTTTTATTCAATTAAACATAATTTGAAAATTTTCGATTATTTAATCGATTATACACTTTCGATTATTTCTGATAATCGATTATGAAAATTTTCCGATTTCCCATCACTAAGTGTCAGTAAATCATAGTTATATTCAAATCTCCCTTTTTCTTTCTTAATCAAGTTGATAATAAATATGATATAGAGTAATTAGTGCACCAGTCAAAAGCAGTCCCATTGTCAGGTGACCTGATCGAGACCAGGTGTATCTACTCTGGAGTACCTGTGAAATATTTATGAGGAAGATACTGGCTATCACGCACAATATAAACTGTTGTAAAATGGTTAAATGGGTTAGAACTTCAAATAAATCACCATAAAACTGCTTCTGGCAAGTGAGTTATTTACCGGGGGCCTTTATCATATCTTTATCTTATGTATTTTCCAATTTACAAAAAATTTAAACTTATTCTTTAGCAGCCAGAGACAAAGGCACATTGAGGCAGTGTATGTTTCAGGGCCTTATGGAGAAGATAGGTGAGGTGAGGTACTTGTATATTAAAAATGGTTTTGAGTAAGCACACAATGTCCATCAGACATTTAGCCTGTGTTTACCTGTAGATAGTTGCTGTCCTGTTCCACGGTCAGACTCAGTCCGTACTGCTTGTTCTCGTACTTCAGCAGTTGGTTGACCACCCTGTACGTGATGTTGATGTCGTTGCCAAACAGTACCTTGACACTGGAAGTAGCACTGGCGAGTTTAGCCGCCAGAGTCTTGGCAACAAGGGTGGTGATGTTGAGTACTTTACGCTCTATTTGATCAACCTGCAAGTATAAAAAGACAGCAATTAAAACCGATTAATGGCTGACAAATAGATATACTTAACAAATTATTGTTTTTACTGATCAAATTGGAAGACTAATCTTTCCAAATGAGATGCTGCAAAAGGTAACTTTTTTCTGAAATGCAGGTACATGTACATGTATTTATATTCATTTCATAAATACTATTTCATACCTGGGACTCCAAAGTCACAAAGTCCTTGTTGGTACAGTTAAACAGATCAGGCTCCAACCACAGTTCCGTTTTGGAGCAGTTTCTCTTGGCATCACCTAAAAGCAACAACATTCATTAGAACATCGTCAACAACAGGAACAGACTGCCTGAAAGCCATGCTGGCAAAAGGGACAGACAGTGAAATATTGACTTTTATCAATTATGACGAGTTGGGGTTCTTACCCACAGCCCCGTATGGACAGTCTTGGACCGCTGTGACATAGCCGCTCTCTGTGAAGGTGATGGCCTCCCACCACATGATCTTGTGAAACTGACGGGGACACATACTGTTGGTGACTGAAAGAGAAAACCATTTTAGGCATCAATGGGTTTGTATCTTAAGACATAATTATACGAATCCCTCTCATCCTGCTCTCTTCTCCCAATTTTATGTGTTTTCTAGTGACACATATACATGTATTAAGTATACTTAATAAGTATGCACACTTTTAAAAGCTTATTTTATTTTAAACTTATTACTTTTAAAAACACTAAAATTAACATAAAGGTTTTGCAGAAAAGCTTTCCCAACAATTGAAGTAAGCAATTTAATTGCCAAAATTAAAAATAACATTGTTCTTAAGAATAGAAATCAGCAGAACATGTCAATTTTTCTTTATAAGTACCTAAACATCCTATGTCGTCATTTGGGTTCCACGAGATGTGTGCGTATTTATTCTCACACTGATCACACTTCCTACCGACCACGTTCTTCTTACAGGGACACTGCCCAGTGACCTTGTCGCAGTAAATGGATGTCGACCCGTACTTGTAGCAGTCACATGGGTAGCAGCGGTCGCTTCCGATTGGTCGATAGAAGTTCTCCTGGCAGTAGCATGTTCCGTCTGTCTTGTTGCACTTGGTGTCAAACCCGAGCTCGTAGGAACAGTTACAGGGGCCACAGACGGGGAATCCGTACCAGCCGTCCTGACAGGGTTGAGTGGACACCTCCTCACAGTACCTCCCCCCTTGGAGCTGACCGCACTGACAGGTGTAGCCTGAGGATGAGGTTGGCTTGTAGGTGGGGCCGTGACAGATGGCAGCATTCTGACAAGGGTTGTAGTTCCTGCAAATGTCCTTACATTCTGGGCCAAGGGTTCCTGTAATTTTATCAAATAATGTACCATCAATGCTATTATAATCAAAACTGTAATGTTATTCTTTAATAAAAAATATCATCCCCCCCCCCCCCCCCAAAAAAAAAAAAAAAAAAAAAAGAATTTTTTTTTTGATAATTTGTCATGTAGATAACCTTCTTAAAAATGTGATCTTTCAACAGCTACTACAATGAACCTTTCTTTTACAAAAAAAACCCATAACAAAACAGTCTGACTTGAGCAAGTCGACAACAGAAATATTACACAGTATTTAGTATCTTATGAATACTTGGTTTTGCCTACAACCATTTTGATGTATTGATATAATAACACCTTGACTGACCTTTAGGACAGACACACTCGTGCTTGCCCCAGTGGTCCACACAGGAGGCTCCCTGGGTACACGGGTTGTCCTTACAGGCGCTGGGAATGGTGCACCCTGGGAAGGTGTTGCTGTGGGAGGGGCGTGACAGCAGCGCGGTGTTGGTGTTCCCCACGATCATGTTCTATAATGAGACAAAGCATCAGTGACCAAGTATATTTATCTAGTGATTGACTCACATCATGTTCTGCAACAAGACATTAAAGCATAAGTGACAAAGAGAGAGTCAGTGACTGAATCTAGTTATTAACTCACACATTTGCGAGAAAAAACACTCAAGTACAGTGAAACATAACTATCTCATACTATAGCAGTTTAACAACAGAAGAATAAGTTAAAGAGAAATAGTTATTATATCTCACCATTCAACTACTAAATAAATGCTACTTATATTCTTTTTAATCTGTGATTTTGCAAATCATCATTCTATGAAATGTTTCATCAAGGAATAAAAAAAAATTAATGATTTGTTTAATATAAGTAACAAGATGAAAATTTCCTCGATTTATACAACTACATGTATGTAAAATCATTATGACAGCTCAAAAAACAGGACCATCTCACTTTCCTGAAAGCCTATACTGTAAATTCCTAATTAAACACGAGGAATTTATATCCACGTAAAATCGCGAGAAGCACCCCTCGCGGATTTTAAAATCTCGCTATTATTTTCTGTGAGTTGGTAATTATAAGAAATATGGATAAATGTTCCGCGTTCATGATTTTATATTCTCGCTATTTGATACAAAACAGCGGGATCGCGGAATTAAGTACTCGCGTAATATAAGGAATTTACAGTATATGTTCAAAATTTGAACATCTAAAAACTACAAACATCCTGACTCTGATAGAATCAATTTGGCAGCATATTTCAATCATGATGAAGATCCCTCACTTCTATCTTGAGCCCCTTACCTCCAGACAGCCTACGAATCCTTTGGTTATTGGTCCATCATTCTCTCTCTCTGCTCCCACATACACTTTCTCTATCAGCTTATTGTTTAGGCTCACAGATATAGCCTCTTTTTTCTGACAAAATTAAAAAGAAATAATAAAAATTTATTATCAAGATTATTTGCTATGTCAAAAAAATTAATAATTATTTACTTTTAATTAGCAGGCCAGAAATTTCAAAATATTATGCAGCAGGCGGGTATTTTATTTATTGAAAGACTTGTAAAGAGGAATAACTCTTCTGATTTTTAACTGTTTAACTTAAACTTGTTAGAATTAAAAGTTTTCAATATATATGTAGCAATAAAATAAATCAATGCAGCAGGATTTTAACCAATGTGGCAGTGCTTGAAAAACGTTATATCATAAATTTTTTGAGTATTATGTGAAAATTGTTGTAAATGTCACCAAATCTGTAGACGTACCTGCCAGTGCCCATAGTCCATCACAAGAATTATCTCCCCTAACTTTGGCCACCTGACCTCCAGATAGTGCCACTTGCCGTCGTTGACAGGGAGGTAATCAAACTTGAACGTGTTGTTGACCCCTCCAACTCTGTAGTGGGCGTAGCCATCTATCAGCTGCAAGGAAAGGGACACAACTCTAATTGTCTTCTTGTACCAGCATATCATAAAGAGCTTTAAATTTTCGATCAGTCTTATTCTAATTGTGTATTTTAAAGAGCAATTATTCAGGATCATCTTTTGAAAACTATCATATCAAAGAGTAACTTGGGATTTATTTAATCTCTAGACTGTTCACTTTAAGAGAAGAGAATTTTTTTTATAGCTATTTAACAAGACAGGTAGAACATTTAGAAAAAATGTGACATAGACCAATCATTACCTTCAAAATCTAACTATCCTTCAGGTGATTCTAAAAGTGTATTTTATTCTCTAGAACAAAAAACCCACCATATCCCCCACCTCCAAACTAACCTCATTAAATAGCAAACTAACCTCCAGAGTGACCGAGTGTCCCTCGCTGATGACGATGTACATCAGTACCCCGGCCGTGGCCCGGGTCCTGAAGGAGATACCATTGTACCAGGTATACAGGATCATCTTACTGGTCAGTGAGTTGTCCGTGTACAGCAGGAACCCGTTACCCTCCAGACGCGTGGGCTGGTCAATTACCTGGCTGCAGTCCTTACCCCCAGCCCGGTCCGGGCACTCGCAGAAGTAGGTCCCCCATCGGTCATGGCAGGTGCCTGTTGGAATTATTTTAGTAGAGTTCAGATACTGATGAAATATTGGACTGTTTATAATATATAAATCTTGTATAAGGAGGCTTTGTGTGACACTTTACTGAAATTCACCAAAATAGGGCCTTGAAATGACAATAAACTAGTGAAACACAATTGTAATCAAGTCATTAAAACACAGTTCATTATGCCTTAGAAATTAAACAGTAAATTCAGGGCATCAATTCTAAAATGGGTCACACCCTGCAACACATAGAGTTTACTACATTTAAAAGCAAGCTTAATGTAGAAACCTCTGCAAATCTTGCAGCATTTGTTTTATTTACAGCACACTGAAAAACAACTGTTTGTACTAGCTGTCTCCTACCTCCATGTTTACAGGGAGCAGATATGCATTGGTCTGTCTTCTCAGCACATCCAGCCACTGTTCCATTGTTGAAGACAAACTTGTTCAGGTCCAGGAGCTCGTGGTCGATGTAGAAGTCCTTGATGCAGCCCTTGTAGTTCCGGTTGTCGATCTGGAACTGAGACTGGAAGTTGGGGAGGCCCCCAATCTGCATCGGACCATTTAGGTCCAGGAACTTTGGACACGGAACCTTGGGAACTGCACTGGTGTAGCATCTACAGAATAAATTTAAAAAATTTAAAAAAACAATCAAAATTCAGCAAAAATTATTGCTTTTCACAACTGCATTTTTCACTTGCTGAATTTCTATGGTTGCACAATAACCACGTCCATTCGAGATTATAAAATTTCCCCTAACCTATCAAATGACTTTTGATAAGCTGTTTTACACATGCCAATTTTTTTTGTCTAATTAACAGTGAATGTTGTGCAACATAAAATGTATATGACAAAAGTAGAATATATATTTACACTTAAAGTACATGTAAAACCTTTCCATGTAAATAATGATTGATCTAGCCAATACACAACCCACTACTTGGACCACTTTTACCTTTATTATGTGGTTAATTCTAGCCTTCTCAAAGACTGTCAATGGGTGTGGGGCATTCAATTCTGTATTACAGCATCAATACAATACTCTCCATGCATGCATATTTTCACAAATGAAGTCAATATTTACTTGCACCAATTAGTTGTTTCCATTTAAAAAAAACCTCTTACAACATTTCTCTACATGAGAACTTCTTAATTGTTAATGCACAGTTTTCAATGATTTCACAACATTGTACAGTAGTGTTCAATACTATAGTCAAAGGCTTCATGTTGTCAGAAACCCATGGCTCATTATAATTACTATTAAGTTAATCAATATACCAAATCAGGGTTACCTCTATGGTGCATTTGTATTACATTGTTCCTGTTTGTTTGATTGCTTGATTGGAATTTATTGTTAATTATAAGATCAAAGAATCAAAAGTACTGATGTGCACTTTTAATGCTTACTGTTTATAATCACATACTCTTCAAACAAAGGTTAAATTTGTGGGTTGTTGATATTTTCTGCTAGCTAACTCTGAATGAGTTAGCAAAAATCATTTATTGATATCATGACTTATAATAATTTTCCCTGATTGCCCTATAAATGGTGTTGGAATTGTACTATGAAACTTAGTTTCCTTTACTTCAGTTAACCGTTTCTGAAATGTACTGATAAATGGAAAGGTGGCTGAATGGCATACTGCAGCCTTACCATTTAGTCAATTTTAAGTAACCATTTAGTAACTTTTCAGTCAACATTCAGTAACTTTTCAGTCAGAACTTTTCAGTCAACATTCAGTAACTTTTCAGTCAACATTCAGTAACTTTTCAGTCAGTAACTTTTCAGTCAACATTCAGTAAAATTCAGTAAACATTCATGCAGTCACCTGACTGATGTGTTTAAAACTGGTTTTGGATCTTAAGTTGACTTATAACATTCAGTCACTATTTAGTTTAAAAAAAATGCAGTCACACTTCAGTAATCATTGTTTGAGTCTTGACTAATACGTGCTGTTTAACTGTTTTTGGAGCTAGCCCCTGACTTACATGTCTGGAATTTGGAAGGTGGCCTGTACAGCACAAGGGTGGTCAGTGATCAGGTGTCCATACTTGACAGCAATCTGTGTATCACACTCCTCCCCCACTGAAAGGGTGGCAGTCTGTCAAAAACAAATAGTGGACTGTCAATATACAAGAAAATATAAACAGGGAACAGTCATTAAATCAGAGAGGAGCTATACAATACACGTACTGTAAATTCCTTATATTACGCGAGTACTTAATTCCGCGATCCCGCTGTTTAGTATCAAATCGCGAGAATATAAAATCGCGAACGCGGAACATTTATCAATATTTCTTATAGTTCCCAAGTCTCAGAAAATAATGGCGAGGTTTTAAAATCCACGAGCGTGCTTCTCGCGATTTAACGCGGATATAAATTACTCACGTTTAATTAGGAATTTACAGTACTGAACAGTCTGTAAAATGCAGATGAAACTCATACTAATTAAATCATATCATAAAATACAGAGTGTGACAGTTTGTAAAAATTGAGAAATTCCCTCAGTAGAAACATAACATACAAAGCTGCAGTATGTTATTAAAATGAGAAAGAAAATTTCCCACTAGACATACTAACATAAAATACAGACTAGGTGACAGGGAGACAATGTAGGAGAGATATTGTTTTCTGAATGGGTGTCATTCAGTAATAACAGTCTACAAACAAAAACACACATCTGTCCTAAACAAACACCTGTCTGACATATATATAGTTTAACATAAAGTATGAGTTTGTAGTCATTAAAATACATACATCAAAGTGTTTGCTTACTGCATTTTTCAACAATTTATCTACAGATATAGTGCATGCCTATTTTATTTGTCAACTTCAGATAATCAGTAATGCATGTTTTAGAAACCACTTTTAGCAAAAAAAAAAAAAAAAAAATTCAAGCATCAAAAAATAAATCGGAGTAGTCTGATCAAAATATCTAGACTTTTTTCAAGCAAATATTGAGTAACTTGTGCACAACAAACTTACAGTGTCTGGTAACATTAAATGCCACCTTTTTTGTGAACAGGTATTTCACACATTTGTTGTGTATGAAAAGCCCTAAAAGTAATCAATTATATAACACAGCCACCTGTATACCTACCCTACAACCCCAAACCATTTATATCCCTAACAGTAAGGGGTCTCTCAGAAACCAATACCTTTATGACCCCCCCCCCCCCCCCCCAACTGCAGGTACCAACTGATTCCACAAAAGAATGCTAGAGATACAGAGTTATGCAACATTTACGGCTAAATAAATCACTGCAGTCAGTTTGGATCGTGAAATATTGGCAGTTGGATTCCGGTCACACAACAGACAGCGATCATGTTTCTTATAAATCAGTAATACAATATTGGAACCAGATTTATTCTGTCTTGAAAAAATATCTTTACTCAAAATGATTTTAATGGAAATATTAAACCGTACGTGTTTACTATTTTGAAATTAAAAATAAATTTAGAAGTGAAATTAAAATTTTCCTAAAAAATACATGTTTTATTTGTGATTATAGCTGTAAATTAGTAATTAAACTACATGCATGCAATCCTAGTTCAGAATGAGTATGTATACATAAAATTTTTAATCATTTCTTTTCATATGACGTTCTTAAAAAATATTCCCAAAATTTTTAATATATAAATTCACACAATGGCT
>WFKH01003881.1:40342420-40360940 GCA_016163765.1 Magallana hongkongensis | reverse complement strand
TGACTTAAATTTACAGCAGGATATCTTAGTGACTTAAATTTACAGCAAGACTCATTTGTGACTTAAATTTACAGCAGGACCCTTCGTGACTTAAATTGACTACTGTGACTCCTGTTGAGTGACATGAGGAATTAAAGACTTACATGCGTAACCAGCAGGACATTCACATCGGAAGCTGTTGACTGGATGGATGGGTCGGAACAGCATGGTGGAGGAAGTGATGAAGGGCTGAGGACGACCAAACTTGACGTAGAAGATGCAGTGCTCAAAGTTGTCACAGAATTCACGGATACAGATGTTATCCTCAAAGGGGAGCACCTAAAAATGCGGAAACAATCAGCTTTTAATATAACATTGACAAATAGTATTTGTCAGTTCAAATTTTTGTGTTCTATTATCAGCTGAACACCTCTTGATTTTATTAACATTTACCATCATCTACAATATCCAAGCAGCAAAGTGTTCAAATGATTAGGTCTATATTCATATTAAGAATATAATTAATCTGATGAATCTTACACATTGACAAGAAGAGGGTTTTCATTCTAGTACATTAACAAATATTACTAATATTATTTCATTTATTTGGTAAATGCATTCTATACTTACCGTAATTAAATAAGGAATACATGTCATGTTCATTTAAAATATCACAGTGAAATGGAAATGTGCTGTTGTTATGCTTGAAACTTACTGTACATGCAACTTTATAGTTCATAGACTTATCAGAAATGTTTCATATTTTGTTTTGAATCAGAACTTGTTCCCCTTTTAATATACTTGGAAGATGAAGCATTGTAATATAAATTTTTCTGAATTTACTATCTGACCTGAAGCACATTAACTATATATACATATTTTGCAAATTTTGATAACAACCTAGCTACACATTACATGAAAGGCTTACTCATAAGCAATGAAGCACTTTGACCTGAATGTTGAATATTTCAATTCTTATCTGCCGTAAAAGTGTATGAAATAAAACTTATATTTAGGTTCACATTCTGAATGATGGCTTTTAAATTTCATGAATTATCCATTTTCCTGTCTAATGCCGTACCTCATGTGTGCTCACGTTTTCACCTCTGATTTTTATCAAATTCATACGTGAAAGCATTGAATCGCCTGCTAACTTGCACACGTATAGGGTTTTAAATCCCATAAAACATTAAATATCGGGTCATTAAATTCAACAACTTTCCGCCTTTACAAAGCAAATAAAGGTTGACTTCAAAACTGGAGTTAGCATATTAGAAATTTTACCCCAGTGTTGCGGTGTTTAGAGTGCATTGCATTCAGTACATATTACTAATTGACAGTCTACCGATTTAATTAACTCTCTTTTAAAAATATTCAGGTTGTTTTCTCCAAAATATCTTTTCTTTTTCATGGTCAAAAGATAGAGCATAGATAGTCAGTTCTTCTTGATATGTAAATATGAAGGTTAAGTGTTCAAATCCTATAAGCTTTTCACTTCATATCCTGACAAATGTTCTCAGACTGATTTTATGTCACTAGCTAGAGAACATGCATGTATACTGTATACAGGAAAATATTTGCCCCGTTTTATTTTCGCCCCTTTTCAAAACAATTTTTAAATAATTGTTTTCATTAAAAGGAGTATCAATTTCTGTGTCTGGATGAATTCAAGGGTGAAACCATTTGCAAGTGTAGAAGGGCAAAAATAACATGGGGTGAAATTAACCCTGTATACAATATTGTTAATTCTTTGTAACACTGTGTAATTTACTAAGAATAAACCTATAAATTTACTTTCTAATTCTAGAAGCTAGACAAATTCCATGTGATATATTTTTACTGTTCCACAGTGCCATTTCATATAACTAAAGATTAGAGTTTTCTTAATAGTGATCACCAGCTAGTCAGAAGTGTATTACACTTCAGGAGAGAGAACCAGTAAAATGCTAAAACACCAACCTGAAGCGTGGACAGATCAGCCAATCGGATTCTCTGTAGGTAAATCTGTTCCTGAAGGACCTCCGCATCAATAAAGGATCCATCCGACTTCCTCACTGCGACGCTGACATTCAAAACAGTAGTCGACACATCAGTGTCTTTCTCCACATTGATGACATAAATATTCTTCTCCTCGGTGTTGAGAACAGAGGCCAGAGCATCAACGAAGAACTTGTAGACGGGGGATAGGAACGTGTCCTGAGTGATGTTGTTGAGGCGAATCGTGACGCTCTTCTCCAACATCTCCTTGGTAACCAGACGGACGTACAGGCGACAGGAAGCAGTCTTAGGATGCAGTCCATCTAAAGAGCAAAAAAATTATAGCAGTCATTTTTATTATCCAATCTTAGAAGCAAATATTAAAGTTCCTGTAATCATTTTTTCATTAAAATTACAGTCATAATTGATTAACATGCAGAAATCTTGCATAGTGTCATCATGATAATTGTTCTCGTCATGCAATTGCTGTTCTAAAATTGTTTTGACCATGCATGTACTTGTGGTTATCAGAATTACTCTGATCATGAAATTGTTGCCTTCTTTATTATACTGCTGTCAGTAAGATTTTTAACCATACCAAAAATCTTTTACTATACTAGTTTTTCGATCAAGATTTTTGAATTGTACTCAACTCATTAAATCAGTTAAAATAACCCCAACAGCTTGAGTATTTTGAAATTATATATAACTATGAAATGCCACTTCCACATGCTCAAAGTTATACAGTGATTTTCCATGTTATTTACCGACTGCGTCGTCATTTGATTTTAATTCAGTTACTGATCATTAGTGCCAGTCAGTTTGTTCTATTTATTCTAACAATCCTTTGTAACTTTGTGTACTGATCGAATAGCAAATAGATTACTCTAATCTATTGTTTCATTCTTTCACTGTTGAGTGCTATATAATGTTTCTAAATGTAACCAATGTATGTATTCAATAGATTTAAAAACTTTCAACAAAAAACTTCATTAAGCTTAATCATAAGACATATATACATAACTAGGGAAAAAATCATTACATGTACCCTTGTATACACACACTTTCTAATAAATAAAAGTGTAACAAAAAAAAAAACAAACTTTAGAATAACTTTTCATAATTGATTTAACCAAATAATTACACAGAGTGGTATTTACATTGACTTAATTGTTGAAAAGAAAAATTGATTTTTTAAGCCTGAAAAGCTGGAAACAATTTGTATCAGAACTGCACGAAGAGTCCTTTCTGCATTTAAATAAACCCAATCTAATTAAAATTAGATGTTCTGAATCCACTATGGTTTGAGAAGCGGTAGCAGATTCAGAACATCTAATTTTAAATAGATTGGAGTAAATTAACCCTAACGATGACAGAGTTTCCACGTACATGTACTACAAAAATGGTGAAATATTTCAAAACATCTTCACTGTGCAATTCATATTCACCTTGATTTAACTGAATACAATATGTGCAAGAGGACTGCAGACAACCATTTTGTTGCTTTCTTATTTGTCACTGAACTTTGCACAAGGCCAGTATTTTAAGACTATACTCAGCTACCATTGGTGCAATTAAAATTTCAGGTACTGTATCAGTGTCCACAATGCACTGAATACATGGGCACTGAATGAGATTAAAAAAATATTTGTCTTTCTTAAGGAAACTTGAACAAAGATCTGGCCAAAGCAAATTTATTCAGTCTGTTGGTGAATGGGTTCATAATGTGTACACATGGTCACACAGTACATAGCATCATTGAAATCCATCAATCCCTGTCACAGAGCTATCTCAGAAAAAGAAACACACAATTCCGAACAAATGATTGAGAGACAATCAGTACTGAATGTTTCAAGAACTGACCAATATGGTTTAGACTTTTAAATAATTTCAAAGCCCAAAGGAGCTGAGCTAGTGACAATTTTTTTGTCTTCTGACAACTTACAGAATTAGATACAGATTTCTTATATAAACTATGTACCGCACACATGCATGTACATTGTACATCAACACATATTATATAAATTTCTAGTTTGTACAGTAATAAACCTTCATGTACTCATACTCAGCACCACGACTCTGCGTCTGCAACCCAATCAGTTACAAAGTAAAATTTTTAGAGCTCGAATAAGCTAGTGCATTTAAAAGAACTGCAACTGTTTCATTGGGGTAATCAATAATTGTGCCTAAAAACTGAATTAGATACTGCTGCAATTGTTCAACCACAATATGCAATACTGGAAAGCCTGTAACATACAACTAATACAAAAGATGATGGCAGAGAGTCCTGGTCTTCTGGACTTGTTACAACATGCACCTAACTTTTCAATGACAGTGCTTAGAGTGCTATCTGTTACTAACATGCAGACTCTCTCTCCCACAGTGTCTAAACAACCAGTCCAATGTTGACGAGTTTGACACCTCTGACTGGATTGTTTGACATACAGAGACATTGTGTACATAAGATAGGTAGGAAACCCAGGCTAATATCATTCACTGACCAATACCTACACTGGGTATTTAAAATCAGAAATCAGGCCTTTACATACAGCAGACAATGCCGATTCTTCTGTAGTGCTGCTACAGGCTTCATGATTTGTTGTGCTTAGCTTTCTAGCGATACTGCAGTGTTTCAAGCCTAGCTTTTGACTTGAGCTAGATTTTGTTGTGAAAGCTTTAAATGGTTCATATTTTTCCCTTAAGTGTGCTTACATAAAGCCATATATAATTTGTTCTTGCTTTTTTACATCATGGTGTTTAATTCTGGCTCAATCTTTTAGCTTGCCATCTATATAAACTTACATTTTTCAGGTACTGGTAGTTATTTTTTGGTAAAAAAAATGGTTTTTGGTCCATGTGTTCCAGTTTACAATTTTAAAGCTTTTGGTCCAATCATGAATGTAATTTTATTTTATTTATCATGCTTATAGGAGATCTACAATGTACCATACAATTGATAGATATTTGCTTCGTCATTTCTAATTTCACTAATGCCTTCTTTCATACAAGGTTTTCTGATCCCACCGAGTACCGACAACAGATTACAAGTACCTTAAGTTAAAAAGGAAAGGTCTCAAATGTGACTGAAATGTAACCTTTTTTTCTGGACTTTCATATGATATATGACAATCGCCACGGAGTCTCCATTCCTCTCCTCACTTACTGTAGGGTTCTATCCTACTTTATATATTCATATCAGACTACAAGAATGTGACATCCGGGCAGCAATAAAACTACACTGATCAAATTAAAACAGAGGATTATAAATCAAGCAGTGCACAAGTGAAACAATGGAATCAATACCTACAGAGAAAGAGAGATAAGAAACCTTTAGAACTCTGGGCAATATATATACCCTACCCCAGGATAGTTACTGTTTCCCCAGACTGATAGCAAGGGGTCCGGAAACCTTTGAACATGGGCCGGCTTTACCTACACCTCATAAATCAAACGTTGGTGTTGATCTTGGAATTGACTCACCCTGCTCTCTGTCGGGATTAGGGACTTTGTCATTGTAAGTCTCTAGGAGAAACGGTATACCACATACTGGGAGGATTCCGTGGTATTTTAATGGGAGACATTTTGGGGGGAGGTCATAGCGGGGGACATTAATGCCTGGGATATATGGTATTAGGCAGGGTGATAGCAAAAACAAAAAACCTGGGGGTAAAGGAAGGATTATGTGTAGTCACAGGGCAAATGCAGAAGGATATAATAATAACTGGATTGAGGGACCAATTTACAAAATAGTATAGCCCATCACCTCCATCCCTTTCACACTTTTCAATCTAGATTAATACATGTGCTAAAAGAATATGTTTTAAATTACCTCCTTGGATTATAAATTTGAATTGCAGGAACTATTTGAATTTTAAAAGAGTTATTCATCACTCAGATCATAATATTTAAATGGTTTGTAAACCGTTGATTTATTTGCATAATTATATGAGTAAAGAAATACATACATGTACATATGTGCACTATAGTGAAAGCAAGGTCAATGTAACCCTTTTAATGGCATTCAATAACACCTTAACTTTATTTACCCCCCTCTGTGCATTAATAATCCACATGCAAGATCATTTCTTTTTCAACATGTGAATTAAATGCTAATTTGAGCAAGAAGAAACCATGTTTTTACAAGAGAGCTTTAGCACTTTAACCATTATATCTCCAAAATCCAAGGAATGTGTCAACAAACAACACCACTCCATTGTCCAGTCAATATCTATCCAAATTCACAGCAGGATCACCCTTCTTTATAAGCTTAATCCTACATTCAACATATGACAGATATATATTGAGACTCAATCTACTCCCCCCCCTCAACACACACACACACACGCACACAAATCATCTTTAAAATATTTTGGAAAACATTCAAGAGTCAGGATTTGGGTCTGTTACATAAATATCCACTGTGTATTATAGGGGCTCTTGGTGCTTGGGCATTTTTCCTCCTTAATACTGATCCCCAAGCACCTGTTGCTTGCAATACATATCCTAATTAAGCCTGAAGTAGTACTAGTCAGTGTTAAAAGAATAACAAACAGGGACTTAGTCGTGGATTATCCCAGCTATTAGAACATGTTAGAAGGGTTCCTATCACCAAATCACACCTAATCCTGCTATTCAAGGGCCACAATGTGTTATATTGTTACATGAATCTATTACTTGACACATTGCAACTTATCCAATGTCATCTCTTGAAAAGATTCTTCTTCTTAATAAACTGAAATTGTCATTATGAACTATTGTTTGTACTAGTGTTGTTACGATAGTCGCCGACTATCGAAAAATCATCGCTGAAGGCAGCAAGTCGGCGACAATCGATAGTAAGTTTTTATCATCGATAGTCGCTAAAATTCAGTCACGTGACAGATGACCTTTTACTACGTAGCAATATCCATAAAAAGACTAAAGTATTATCAGAGACATATATATACAGTGACCAACCTAGGGGGCGACCTGCTTTGTGTTCGGTAACTTCGCCGGAATTTCCTCCGAAAGAGAAGTTGAAGTCGCACTGTATTCTGAGTTTACGATCTTGTTAATTAACCCAAATGCAATAAAATGATAATTATCAAATTCATAAGACGTTTTCACAAACTCAGTTAGACCCTGTTGTGATTAGTAACTTGCGACTGTCTTATCTTCATGTGTTATAAAAACGGGTGATACTGTGCATTGAAAATTACAACCGATGTTTATTACATTTCATGCCGATTGCTAAAATAATCATAAAACGTTTGTTTACAGTTGTCTTCAAAATCAAACAGATCTGCTACATAACGGTTGTAATTGGGTTAAGGGTTGCACTAATACCTCCAAAATACACAAAAGTACATGGACTGATTTTATTTGTCATTTAACTTACAGAAGTACAAACCATTTAATGTATAAAATGTGTGAATGTATCAGATCAATTAAATTTAACAAATTGGATAAGGTTTTACAAATTTTAGAAGTTGTTTTATTTTTATTATCTTGCTTCTAATCCAATATCAATTAAAATTTTGCCCTAGGTTGGCCTCTAAGTATAATATTTAATTCATTTGAAAATAAGTTCATTAAAAAAACTATTGATATATGAATTATAAATTTAAAAAAGGTATTTTCTTTTATGCTGGTATCTTTCACTCATTGACAGGATGAAAAAAAATCTTTGCTGGAATTTGAAAGTTTACATAATCGATTTTATAATCGATTGTGAGCTGCCGATTCAATTTGATAATCGATAGTAAAATTGTTCCGATTTTACAACACTAGTTTGTACAAAACAGGGATTTTTTTGAAAAGAAAGTATTCAATAAAAGATAACATTCTGACAATTAAAGCCATTCAACTGTTAAAATCATGGAGTCTTTTTAAGCACTTGATCAATCTTGGCATTATTTAACCAAAGTACCTAGCTGTGAACTTAGACACACCATTCAAACTGTTTAAAACACCTAAACTTTTATGACATTCAATAAAATGCATTCGGAACAACTTTCTGACAAAAAAGCTTCAAAAAAAAGGGCTAAAACAAGTCTTATGAAATAACTGCCTTTTCATGTCCACTGAGGAATAAAGGACAGTCTAAATGCCCTAAAGTCATAAACTAGGGAGTACGTTCTTTAATAATATAGAAACAGGAGGAAATTCACCAAATTTATTCTCCGAGGTTTTTTTTTATGTTAAATCACCACCGTTTACAACTTAAATAATTGCTGCAAATTGATTGACAATTCCATTTAAAAAAAATCTCTTACAGAATTTAAGGTGCCTCAAAAAGAAGAGTAATTTGATCAGTTACAGAAGATATTCCGATTAGTTGACTAGCTGTTAATAGACACAGGTATTCAGAGGCACATAAATGGCAAAATTGCTAATCAAAAAGACGGTGACTGATCTCCAAACATATAACAGATGTTTGAAAATTATGCACATACATGAACATTAAAATATGAGAATGTGTCGGATAGATCTAAATCGATACAGAAACACAATCGACGGATTTGATGAAATGTCTCGTTATTTTAATCAGATGTGTTTCAGATAACCTAAATATCTAAAAATCTACATGTCAATGCATGGGGCTTTTGGCAGACGAGTGGCAAGGTTTTTAAAACATCTATATCATCAAGGAAAATAATAATGTTGATCTAAACATTCATGTAAAAATCTAAACAAGGTAGATTACAACTGGCAACAAATTGTAAATATGATCTCCTGCTGCAACATCTGTGCAACAACCATAAAGCAACCTAGCTCATGATAAACATGATGAAAATAACTGCTAAGTTTTGTGACAGAAGTTCCACAACAAATTGAGAATTGATAAATTTTGTGTGACACTCATTGAGAATTGAACCAAGGACCTTAGCTTTATTTTAGCTGGGTATTCTACCACTGAGCTACTTGAGCTGATGGATGGTCAATATTCTCTCCAACTGACCACTCTTCCACACAGCACTGCACAAGTTGGATATATATATCAAACATCACTCAGTAACAGACTCTTATTGATTGCCTGATCTGCCCCTGATAATTAGGATGATAACCAGTTTAAGAAGAGTCTTGCACCTTGCCATCCACGACTTATATAACAGTACTAATCAATATTCAATAAGTTACACTGACCATTGTGGCTTAATGGAAAATCAATTAATCAGAGACATCAAATCACCAAATCTAGCTTGTACTCAGTACATATATAAGCCTCCATGAATTGATGTGTATCAGTAATGTCCAATATTGCACTAAATTATTCAATACTGCTGTCTGATTGAACGAAAGGAAAAGAGAGAATATTGGGGGGGGGGGGGGGCCCAAAAAAAAAAAAAAACTGAGACTGGCAGAGAGAGAGAGAGAGAGGAGAGAGTACAAGAGAGAGAGAATATAAACATAATCTTATATAGTTGTTTCTAGTCCATCTCGGATAGTTTGTACATGTAAAATATCTAACTCTATACAGGAACCATAACATAAACAGATATTAGATATGCATAAAAAATACTGACAGAGGTAAATTTTTGGTTTCACAACTATGCTACTAGTACATTTAGCCAATGAACTCTAGTTTATCAGTTAGTTGTCATCAAAATTAATTGTCCTTTTATTTGCACTTTAATTCTTAATGAACCACTTGGTAATTAAATCTGACAATTTGAATTTGGTTGCCTTTGTAAGATATGTAATTATACTAAAAAAGCCACTTAATGATAAATTATTTAATTAGCAGTCCACAAAGAAAACACAAAAATCATCTTTAAAATTCTCTCTTTTGACAGATGGAAAATACTACCTAAGGGCAAACAAACACCTTCAAAATGTAATTAAGTTTAATTTGTTCTCTAAACTTCTGCTTTTGTTCCTTCTGCTTACAGAAAAATCTTTGTGTGGGGATGAAATAGCGGAGAGAAAGAGAAAAATAATGGGGTTACTCTATGCACAAATATTTACTGATCATTCCAATACATAGCTTTACACATTGTATTGATTTTATTTCACGGCATTTAAAAAAGAGCTTGGGTTGTGCAGGATATTCTTGTCTGAGTGTGTGTGTACACATTGATCTGGGTGAATCATATGTTTGAAGTACGCAAACCCCACTATATTCTCCCTGTGTGAAGAATGCTGTTTTTACATTGGATCCTTCTGTGTTGTTCATACATTATAAATATAGTAAACAAATGAATTTTTACAAATACGGTGGTAGAATACTTATTTATGAACTATTTTCTTCTTAAAAGGTAATTATATACTATATTAGAGAAGTTCATTTAAAAAAATAAAATCTCTTCAAATATGCGAAATAATTTTTTTAATATTTAAACAAAATAGTCATATATTGTTATTTTCAATTTGTACTTCATGAAACAATTATCACGTACACACTTTGAGATCAAGAATTCACGACACATTTTGAAGACTGAAATTTTAAAGGCTTTAAATTTTTTTTTATATAATATATCTATACAATTTTTTCCACCTTTTGTGTGTTTTCACAGCTCCTAAAAATGAAGGGAATTTTTCTATTACATGCTAAAATAAGACGGTCCCGGACGTCTGAATTAACGGGATTTTATGAGCAGGAGAACATGATACACAAAAGATTACCCAACACCAAGAATGTGAATTTTCTAGACTGAAATTAAATTCCCTCTTCTCCGCTTTCTAATACCCCACACTAAAGACTTCTTAACGTGATTCAGCACCTACTCAAATGTCATATGCAAATTGGAAAAAATATTTATAAAATTGCACTTGTAATCTTTTTTAAAGTTTGCCTGTTAATATTTTGGGTATATACCATGTATACATGTACCACACAAATAAAAATTTCATGAATTACCTCTATATATAGGCAATACAATTGTACTTAAAAAATATAAGATGATTTTTGTACCAATATTTGCTAAATATATAATTTACAAGTGAAAAATATATGGAAGATGCATACAGTCCCAAATGAGGCCATTTGCAGCCTCTTTACACATAAATTCCGAAACTCCAAATATTTATTAACAATAATGAGACACTGATCTTATCCAACTGTTGGGTCCCTACCCTCATCTTTCCCAACAATTCTTTGCATAAAGATTAAAGAATTATTACCTGTCACTTGCACTTGAATCGTTCCATTCCGCGGGACATCTGTATTGAGGCGATAATCCAAGGTCAGTTCTCCAGTCAAGGCATCAAGGTCCAGAAAATGCGCCTCATTGCCACCTAGAATCTTGTACCTCAGCTTGTTACGATCAATTTCGTCTTTGTCGAATGCAGGGATTCGTCCGATGGGACCAGTTATAAAATTCTCCTCAAAATTATTGAAAATGATAGAAAAGTCCTCAAGCTCTGGCGGATTGTCGTTGACATCTTGAATGGAGATGATCAAAGTAGCATCTTCAAAGAGAGGCCTTGATTTGGCGGAAATTTTGACATGAAATATTCGTTGTCCTTCTTCATAATCGAAGTCTACCCGATTCTTAAGAATTGCCGGTTCACCAGTCGTGTAACTGAGATCAAACTTGTCCGAATCCAGACCATCAATTTTTTCATACTCCACTTCAGCATTTACCCCTTCATCTGGATCAGAGGCCGAAATTTTCATCAAAACGGAACCAACTGGCGTCTTCTCAGGCACCCTGATTTCTATTTCTTTCGAAGGAAACTTTGGTGGGTTATCGTTTATATCTCCAATAGTTATCCTGACTCCGACTGTAGATGATTTTGCAGGTATACCTCCATCAGTGGCAACGGCTTTCAAGTTGTACATGGCCACAGTCTCCCGATCAAGCTTCTTAGCAACCCTGATCACACCCGACACAGGATCAACAGAGAAGTCATCACTTGGAGGATTTGCAGAGTAGAGAAGGCTGTAGGAGATCTTGGCATTGTTGCCTTTGTCTTCATCGACTGCAAAGATTTGCATCACACTTTTTCCAACATTAGCATCCTCCATTACAAAGCCAGTAAAGGTGTCATTGGTAAAGTGAGGGACATTGTCATTTTCATCCTTTATAATGACCTGAAAAAACCCAGTTAAACTCATTTATCTAAACTTTCAATTAATTAATAAATTAATAAAAGTGCATTATTAATTCATTTTTTTTTTCTGAAAATTTTTCTGACAGTAAAATAATTGATCAATGATTAAATGCATTTTTTTAAAGCCATTAATGTTCATACTTATCAATATATTTTTAAAAAGTCAAAATTAAATTAATTAAATATTTTTTTATACTTACAGACACCATTACAACAGTGGACTGTGGAGGTTGGCCATGGTCATGGGCCTCCACTGCAAAAGACATGCTCTCTGTCGTCTCTCTGTCCAACTTCACACGAGTCTTAATGTCCCCCGAATTCTCGTCAATTTCAAAGTTGCTGGTTCCCTGTCCAAGCCTGTAACTGACCCTTCCATTCTCGCCTACATCTTGGTCTATGGCCAGAACCTGGAAAATGGACGAACCAACCGCCACATTTTCGCTGACCTCGATTTTGTATGGGGTGTGCTGAAACTGGGGTCTGTATTTGTTGGTGTCAAGGACATAGATGCGAACTTGGGCCGAGTCATAGAGACCACCAAGGTCGGTGGCCCTGACCTCAAGCTGATACTGGGAATGTTCTTTGAAGTTGAGTTGTTTCTGAAGAGAGATCATGCCTTCTCCATTAATGGTGCTGATCTGGAACGCATTGTTTGCATTACCACTTGCGATACTGTAGGTGATGTATGCATTGTCGTTGTTGTCTGCATCTGTGGCAGATACGCTGAGAATTCTAGTGGTGACTGCTGTTGATTCGGAAATGGACTTGTTGTATATCTTCTGGGCGAATACAGGTGCATTGTCATTGACATCTCTGATGGTCAGAAACACACTAGCAGTGTCCGATAGTACAGGGGTGCCTTGGTCTTTTGCCTTCACCACAAAACTATAACTATCCTGCTTCTCTCTGTCCAGCTCAGATTTCACCTTGATATCTCCGGTTGTGGAATCAATCCAGAATGGCAAGGTATCATCAGGGTTCACAATGGAGTACACAAGCTTAGAATTCAAACCACCATCTCTGTCTTGCGCCTGCACGGTAACTACTGTATTATTTATTGGTTCGTTTTCGGGAACTGTGTCTCTGTACGGTGCTGCGTGGAACACCGGCGGATTGTCGTTGACGTCGTCAACCACGACTATGACATCAGTGCTGTTGGTTCTGGGCGGAGCACCTTGATCCTGCGCTTGAATTGACAGCCTATACTCTTTGATACTCTCATAGTCCAGCTGTTTCTGAATGGATATCTCACCAGTGGCAGCTTCAATCCTGAATGTATCATACGTGTTGCCTCCGAATATGTTGTATGTGATCTGTCCATTTTTGCCCAGGTCTTTATCAGTTGCGGTCACCTTGGCAATAACTGCCTGCCCTGTGTTGAAGTTCAAGTCTTCAGATACATTCACCCGATAGGTTCTCTGAGAGAACTGTGGGTAGTTGTCATTTTCGTCTAACACTGCAATATTAACGGTAGCAGTTGCTGATCGTCTCGTTTCCACATCCCCTTGGTCCGTGGCCTGTACGATTATTTGATACGAGGCCACTGTCTCACGATCCAACTCCACTCTAGTCGTGATCGTCCCTGTTACCGGCTCAATCATAAACGTTGAGGACTGTTGATTTTCAATGATGCGATATCGTATTTCAGCATTTTTACCATCGTCCGAATCCGTTGCTTTGATTGTCATAACGGTGGAGGAAATAGGCAGGTCCTCAGAAATTTCTTGATAGTAAACAGTTCTCTCAAACTTTGGGTCATTATCGTTGACATCCAGTACATCTATCGTAAGCATACACACACCAGAGAGCTGGGGGTAGCCGTTGTCTCTAGCATATATAGCAAACTTGTGACTTTGAATCTGTTCTCTATCCAGCATCTTTGTAGTATTTATCAGTCCAGTCGCAGGATTGATGGCGAACATATCCTGACTTCTCTGGTCACTTTGAGCCGTCATACTATATGTTAACACACCGTTTTCACCACTGTCGGTATCTATGGCCGACATTGTGATCACATGGTACCCAGGATTCTTCTTTTCTTGCACCGATGCCGTATAACTTACTTGCGGAAATGTTGGGGAATTGTTGATTGCTTGCCTTCTGACCCTGACATGGTTTTGATTGGGGGAAATTGAAACAGGATAAGCTTGAAAATCAAACATATTTCTGAATGTTATTTTCACAGGGATTTCTAGATGTTGAGGAGAATTGTGGCACTTTCTTAAAAATAAACGACCATTTATTGCAAATTTTGAGGATGACGTACAGAAGTTCTGAAGTGCATAAAATGACCTGGATTTCTTGTTAAATCCAATGAGTGAGGAATTATCTTTAACATGAAAATCGACTTTTCTACATTTATCAAAGGTAACTGGAAAAAAAGCCCCGAAATTGAGCACAGTATCATGTTTTTGAAAGCACAGTTTGGAATGGTATTCCTTGCTTTTGACACTTATTCGAAATTTTTCATCTCTAACCCTCCTTCTATGAGCTTTCCTGTGTTTGGGAACGAGACAGTTTTTCCCCTGAATGTTGATTTTTAATGGCAACAAAGCCACGACTATTGTTTCCTTCTTACTACTTGTTGATAAAACCCCAATTTCAAATGGGTTTTCTATTTGGTCACACGGAACACTTGATTTGAGATAAACAGCACCATTTCTAATTTCTACCGAAGAATTTCCACTTCTTCGGTTATGTGCGAATTTCAATGCTTTGTAATTCCAGTCTCCATTTAAATTCACGTTATAAATTTCCTTCCCTGAAGAAATATCACTCCAATCCACATGAACACTTAAACTTGTCACCTCCATGAAATGCACCAAAATCACACAAACACCCCACAACCATAGACCGCTATATCGGGTCGGCGACGCATGCACACCCATTTTTTTCTTTCTCTTGAATTCTATTCAAGAAACGCGACACAGGTGAATCCAAATATTCTAAGACATTTTCGAGACATTAAAATTTATAAATTAACAAACATGATGCCCTTTACCGCATTTTGACGTTTCAGTTAGGTAACCATTTTCTTACACATGTTGAAAATAGATAATCCGATGTCTAGCTTATCCTTGGACAGAATGTGGCTTTGATTTCAATGAGGGTGACATGCGCTTCCCCGTTACTCCCTCGGATCAAATGCAAAAACGAATCGCATACCTGTATTCAATATTTTCTAACCTATTGATATAAAAATCAAATCAAGACGTTATCTAAGAAAAACAAATGCGAAATTTTTAATCTAAAAAATAACAAAAAGTGGAGACATATTAATTTTTGGGAATTTGGTAGGAGGAAAACGTAACAGCCGTCGCAAATCGATAGATATTTGAATCTTGTGTAATGTGCTACCTGCATGTGAACAGGTAAATTTCAGCTACAGTGCTTAGACACTGGTCTGATTTCGAAAAAAATAATATAATGTTTACAAAGACAAAATTGTATTTATTTAATTAATCTTGATACAAAGAATGATAAACAAAGACGATCAGTTAATCGCATTTTGCCTGTGGAAAGGGGGACAACTCTTTATAATCAATCTCTCTCTCTCTCTCTCTCTCTCTCTCTCTCTCCAACAAATTTTTCTATGAAATTTTTGCCACAGTAAAGTAAAAATAAATGCTACGAGACGGTATTAATATAGATCTACACTTAGAGCACCGCGAAATATTTAACATGTCCTCAAATTATTTTAGAAACATGAGCAAATAATTGTATGAATTCCTTAGAATTCCATAGAATCTAAATTAAGTTAGTTAAAAAAAAAAACTAGCTCACCTGAACTGTTTTAATTTTCAGGGTATTCGATAAGTAGAATGTGTACAATGTATGCTTTCATCTCAGTTATATTATGTGAGTGTGCCCGCGGTTTCTTCTCAGTGATGATACGAGTAATCTTGAGTTAATCTGTATATTACATGACAGTAATCAGTGCATTCATAACAACAAAATTTATAAATAACTTTACCTTAAAAAAAACTTCAATTTAACTTGTGCACTGAGAAAAAATTGTCAAAATCATAAATGTATTCATTCCCGTGAAGGAAAAATTAGAATATTCTGTAGTACGGAAATTGGCAGAATAAATGGAATTGTTATTGCATTGTGTTCAGTGCTGCACAAGATAGGATTATAATTAGTTTCCCCATTTTGGCTTCTCGAAATTCATTATAAATTGAACGGGTTGGAAACCTCTATACAAAAAGCAATGTCTATACATTCATATCCTGCCATCAATCACCAGCAAAAGCATTTTATTGTTTAAATCTCTATTCGTATAGAAAATAATCTAATAACCAGTTGATTGTTAAAAAAAAAAAAATACCGACTCTCCATTAATTTATCATTTAGACATATTCAGACATTTATCCTTGTAACGAAAATTTCTGGAATGTTCGAGGGAAAAGTTTGATAAGTATTGAGTGTTCTTAATTATATCATTGTGCATTTTAAATACTCTACACTGCAATAATATTACGATTTCAAGAGCAAGAAATTTCTAAATTTTATGACGGATGCAGCGAAATTATAATATAAAGGTTAGCAAAAGGCATGGGGAGTAACTCTAATAATATGTTTTCATTTTGTAAAGTTCGGCCATGTTTTATAGACACGTTTTCCCAGTCGGTTAAAAAGAATTAAACAAGGTATGAGTTTTTTTTATAAATGTGAATTTTGCAAAAAGTCATGCTGTAAATAAAAGTGATTATGAAAAGTATAAGATGTTTACTTTCACTTTTGTTTTGTGTATTATTTCATTATTGTTTAATCATGTTAATGTTTAACTATTACACCAGCTGTACATAGGGTATATTTTTTAATGGCAGCCACAGAACATTAGAGAAGAAATTTATTATAACATTTCACTCAAACTTCGCTTGTCGGTTTTTTATTTGTATAATTAGCTTGTGTACATGTATGTGCATAATTAAAAGAAAAACTAGAATGTTTCTTAATCTTAATTTAATTTTTATTTCCCGATATATGCCACATGATGTTGATTAACAGCTGATAAAGCATACATATACTGTAGGTGTCATATTTATTTTTCCCTAATAAAGATTCATTTATCATTTATCCTCATCAGTGACAAGAAATTGAGTCTTTAAATATTTCATTTTTTTGTAGAACAACCATGGATCCCCGTCATAGTGCCCAGGATGTGCACCGATGTGACCTTTGTGAGACCGCCATGGTACATAGCTGCTGTGACTTTTGTCATGTAAACCTCTGCAAGCCCTGTGTAGTAGATCACATTTCAGATGGATATGATAAACATAAAATTGTCTCTTTTGAGGAAAGAAGATCAACTCTTATCTATCCAAAATGTACAATACACCTGCATAAAACCTGTGAATTTCAGTGTGAGAATTGCAACAACATTTTGATTTGTTCTTCCTGTGTGACATCTGTGCAACACAGGAGCCATACATTTGTAGAAGTTACAGAGGTATACAAAGCAAAGAAAAAAGTCATAGAAAAAGATAAAGTACAACTAGAAAACTGTATATCTCAGAAATATGAAGAAATTGCTCTTGACTTGGAAAATCAGCTTGCCAACCTAGATGATGGATATGAGAAACTTACAACAACAATGTCCAAACAAGGAGAGCAATGGCACAGAGAAATCGACGTTGTCATCAACAAAATGAAAACTGAAATCAGCGAGATTAAAATAAAACACAGAGACATTTTACAGAAACATTTGGATGAAATCAAACAAATACAGTCTCTCATAAAGCAAACTTTACTAGCCGTAGGGGAACTCGAAAAATCCACTGAAGTATCTCCGACCATTGAATACAGCATTAAGGTCAGAGAGTTTAGCAAGCCTCCACCCAAGGTTCAGGTATCACTGCCAACATTCATTCCAAAACCAATAGACCGTGAGAGGCTCCATACTTTGTTTGGAAAGATCACCTCATTATTTACTGCTACAGAAGACAATGTCTTCTCATTTAATCAACCCAAAACTTCAGTGAAAGAACTACAACTACTGAAAGAACCAAAGCTTGTTGCCACAATACAAACTGGGCATGAAATAATACGCAATGTAACAAGTCTGAGTGAAGACAGGATATGGACTAGTGGAAGGACCAATGAAATCCAATGCTTCAACATCAACGGTTCTCTTGTCGAGACAATCACAACAAATTCAGGGAAATTCCCAAATGATATAGCTGTAGACAGTAATAGAGATCTACTGTACTCTGACTGGAAAACTAGGTCAGTGAATAAAGTAAAGAATGGACTGACAGAAGAGTTGATCAGATTAGATGGATGGAGGCCTTATAATCTGTGTGTCACCTCTACTGGTGATCTCCTGGTTACCATGTATAGTGATGATGAAACCCAATCCAAAGTTGTCCGTTACTCGGGATCAACAGAGAAACAAACAATTCAATTCGATGATAAAGGTAAACCTCTGTACTCGGGGAATATTACAATCAAATACATAGCTGAGAACAGAAGCCATGATATCTGTGTAACTGACTTTTGGGCTGGTGCAGTAGTGGTGGTTAAT
>WFKH01003881.1:40325590-40342320 GCA_016163765.1 Magallana hongkongensis | reverse complement strand
ATTTATTTATAAATTATATTTAGTTATTCATCTATTTTATTTTATTTTATTTCATTTTATTTATTTATTTATTTCATTTTATTTATTTATTTATTCATTTATTTATTCATTCATTCATTCATTCATTCATTCATTCATTCAATGACATTCATTTTGCAAAGAACTGTCTTACAAATACAGAAAATTGATACTATGCAGAGAGAGAAAAAAAATCTTATCGATTTTTTTTTTACCTTTGTTGAAGAAACTGCTGAAAAGAAAGCAGAAAGCCACAACAGACACGCCGTATGACAAGTAGAAGAAGAAAATCAAGGAGGAATCGGAGAAGTCAAAAACTTTGGCAGATCCTGATTGAATGATGATGACAGTGATTGCAAACGTGACAGTTAGGAAGACGAATCCTTTGAAAAACCAGGAGAACCAGTAAACAAAGGAACTTAGTCCCATCATCCTTAGCGTTTCCTGCAAGAAACCAAGCATTAAATTTTTCTTCAAATTTATTGCTTAAATCTTACCATTGAACACTTACCATTACATATTTATAAAAGTTACAGAAAACACGTGTGTATCTTATGAATTAAGTAGGCGTGTCGATATTGCATATTGATTGGCTGTTTACGGGTGTTTACGGGTGAATAGAGTGATTTAACCTGTGCTACGCATGACTTAGACACGTATAAAGTAGAATTCGGGACTTTAAAAGTTATTCTAAGTTCGATGCCACTTTGCAACAGACTATCCCCACCCACCCCTTCCAAATTATAACATTTATTGAACTTCTGTCGGTTTTTGTTTTTACATGATTTTTTTTCTTTTGTAGAATGAGTATGCATGTTTATGAAAGTAAAGAGACTAAGAGAGCCATGTACATTGTACTATATATATAATTGTTATTAAAGTCTGTTGCATTCGCGCATGCGAGCTCATCCTATAAATTTTGTGTTTGCGTTTTATTTTATAAATAATTTATGTTCGGTTGAACTGGTGAATAAGAACATAATTTGGATAGAAGGATGTGGGTAGATAAGTGGGGGTATGATTGTCCTAAGATTCTTTGTTCAGGGCATAATAATATTAAAGTACATGACGTAATTATTTGATAGAAACACATGGGATAAAACAATTTGCTGTACACCTTACTGTATTATGCCGAGGTGAAGTTTTAACTTCACTCAAAGGTGCAGTTTTCAGAAAACGCAAATATTTATACTCTTGCTGTAAAATATTAAGACTATTTTTGTTATTTATGTGTGTGTTTAACCTGTCAATGATAAGCTTCAAATGAAAAGATTACTTTAAGATTGCTAAATATTCTTATAAGGAAATTTTCTCCCAAAGGATTTTAAATTTCTACCGGACATACGGTAATAGGGGATTAGCATGCAATTGGAGTTTATATCCCGATATGAATTGAAAAAAAGTTTTATTTGATTGTGTGATCTGGGGAAGAGGAAGTACTGTATACAGGGAGATATTCGCCGCCGTTTTATTTCGCCCCTTTCGTCCTTGTTTTAAGTGGGCGAATTCCAATGTTTCAAATTCTTTCTCTTTAAACCCAACTGTGCGAAACCGTTTGCAAGTGAAGAAGGGCGAAAATAACACGGGACGAAAATAACCATATTTATAGTTTATTTCCTTTAGAAGGACAAAGGTAAAACTTCTCCAGAAAATATTTGTTCTTATCAAATAATAAGATATAAGACTTTTAAAAATTCCTACAGGATATTATATACTGTATACCTATAGAAGACACTACAAAAAATGGGTTATGTGTCCTCTGGGTAATAATCCATGGTATGGTTTATATGGATTTCTCAAAAACAGAATATACGACGGCTGCAAAATGAAACCTTGCCACTGGCATAATTAACTGACACACTGTTGCAAGTCTGGTGATCGGAAAAGTTTTTAAGTCATTTGCCCATTTATGAATAAAATAGAAGCTAAATGTTATGATCAAGTGATATACCTCATTCCTGTAAAAGTTATTTTGTACTCCAATTAAGATTCTCTTTACAAAGATTCAAAAAAGGGAAATAGTCAGAGTGATTGCATTTTCACTAGTTACTTGATCAGTCTCGATCCTTCTACTCCCCGTTTTTAGACACCCACATCAAGAGGTCATGGGTTTCACAATTTTTGGTTAAAAAAAGGAAAAAGCCCCTCATCCGAAACTTTACACTTAACATAGTATACAATGGGTTTTTTCCCATATGTGATCAATTAACCAAACACATGTACCCAAATTAAGGTGTTTGATACTCTACAAAATATGTATATAATATATTTGGTTACCATACATGTTATGTCCGAACTTGAATCTATGGATATTCAAATGACAAAACGTACATGTACATGTACAGATATAAATTGCAACATAAAAATTAATATCAATATGAAATCTTACTTTTAATTTCTTCTCTCGGTCGTGAACTATCTCCTTTGTTAGCTGTAGTGTAGGTAAAATCAATCCTAGAACGAGGGTGACCGCAAAAGAGTATTTAATAAAGTCACCCCAAGGGTAAGTATAATAAGGCGGGTAGGGCATCCTCAGGGTCGTCACGTTCATCACGTTAGCAGAGGGGGTGAAGTGTTTGATGATGGCTGTATCGAGACTATACGTTAGAACCAGAAATCCATTTTCCATATACGCTGAAATCATTAACAGTAATGAAGATAGACGAAATATTCTAATAAAAAAATAAAAGTAGTATATGATATGTGAGAGAGAAGGAGAAAAAACAGAAACAGCGAGCTAGAGAGAAAGATAAAAGGAGAGAATATTCTCTTGCATTTCAAGATATAGTTACACGTAACATACGTTGTAACCAGCTTGGTCCTTGATAATAATCATGGTCAAAATACTTTGATTTGGTTGACCATTGCCCGGTCGTTCGAATTTTGTAGGTGACGTCATCAGGCAAAACGGAGTCGTTGGAATGTGACGGATCAAAAACTACTGCAACTGTACTATAACGGTGCCAATCACTTATGTTTTGGTAGTAATTAAGAAGATCCACTTCCGTCGCGAACCCTTAATAATAATAAAGTTAAGCTATAATTATTCAACAGAACCAATTATTCTACTGGTCAACTGGTTCATTGGACCAGTGGACAGAACCAGCTGAATTGACATACAATTGTGCAGGTACGTACTGTGTAAATATAGATACAATGTACTAATTCTAGCGTTGATGTCACATGCATTGGTATAAGTCTCATGAATAATTCGTAAAATATATGTATTATGGTACGGAATATCAATATTTTGCAAATAACGTCATATTTCTTACGTGTAATTTTAATATCAATCTGAAGCTATAATATTTGATTGCTGAATAAATACGATGCAACACATTTGAACATAATTTTAATAGGCATGCCCTCATGATCAGTTATTTCTAACATTTCAATAACTGTAAAACGTGACCGTAGTTCCTAAAATGATAAAATCTTAATTTTGAATAAGGCACATCTAATAAAAATTATGTTGACCATCCAGCTTCCTCTTCAGCTAAATAAAATCACATTATAAACGATTGCATAGTATAGATCGAAAAACTACATTTTTAATACTTAACCCTTTGATTTAACTTAAGGTCCGCTCGTCTTCAGAAAGAGGAGATTAATCTCACGATGATCGTAACTATAGTCTGTCCCAAAATATATATGAAGCACATTTGAACGATTTTCAATAAAAAAAATAATAATAATAAATATACATACCTGTGAAAGAAGTGCAATTAAAATCGGTTAAAAGGAAGATATCTCCGTTGACACATCATATTTCACTCGTAAAAGTTCACAAGAACGAAAATAGATTTCTTACGGGGATTTATAATGGAAAATGTTGACATCTTTTCTCCATTCGGAAGTCACTCGGAATACCTCGCACAATTCAACGTACATGTATCATCCGGGTACTTTCATCTCGCTCGCAATGCAAACACCCCGTAGACTTTTTTTCTTTTCTTTTTTAGCCGTGTATTAAACCTGACAAGCTAGAGGACGCGCGTTTGAAAGGATAAATCTTAGGAATTTGTCATACTACTGAATGAACATTATTTTAACACCGGAGTATCTATAAATATCGAATAATTTAAGAAAATGTGCGGCATAAATATATTGGGAAAGACTATAGTACATGTATATTGTGTACTGTAGTAAATCTGCAATGTTCAGGGAGATGATTTAAATAGTTACATGTATACGTTCATTTCTCTATATGAACTGTCCATTACTGTTTTTACCTTTAATGGATAAATCCCATTGAAATGTACTTTGTTCTGAAAAGAATTTAAAAAAAATAAAATTTAATGTTTTTTTTAAAGTTAGTTTTTACGAGGAAAAGCAATTCATTTCCTTTGTGTAGACTAACATGATAATACAAATACCAACTCATTGCAAAAGAAATTATATTTAAAGATGTGAAAAAAGTATTGTTAAAATTACCTTTCAAAATCTGACGGGTGTTGTTCATAATCCTTGTAATCAACGTTGTGTTTGGAGCGTAGAGAACGTCATTATAACCCCCATACTCAAAACCGATAGGTTGTGTTTCATATATCGTTGCATTTTGTAACTGCGGCTTAAAATCGCTGAGATTTCTTATTACAATTAGCACAATTGGGAAAACCAACGGCAACACAATCTCAAAAACCGTCACACAGATTTTTCGTCTTTGGAGAAGAATATTTTTCCACGCTAGCAATAGAAACTGTGTAAATAGTCCGGCCACCATTTTATAGTATTTAAGGTCGGGTTTTTTTTTTCTCTGGTTTGATCACAGGCACATGGTCGCTGTAATCGGGTTTTTCCAAAATGTCACTTCCTTGTCCGGAAAAACGGCTTGTGTAAAAGAGTTGATTGATAATTTGCCTTTTTTTTTTATTTTTATATTTTAATTTGTTAATGTAATATTCAACATGAAATGTACTAATAAATGTTCGCAAGCTATCAATAAAAGCACGAATTTATCAATATTGCGCAGACAACATTTAGTAGTAGGTTTACTACTTTCGCATCGAAATTTTGATATTGACAAAACTTTACTCTAAAATATTCCAATATTCCAATGAACGTTTTTGCTTCTTAAAAAATTTTGTTCGTACTTGCGTATCAAGAGACAGACATCTTGAAAAGGTTTTAAATGGCTTCTTAGATGTAACTATGATAAAAATCAAATTAAGAACACCATGCAACAAACTTTCGCGATTTTAATTGTTTTATTTTTCCTATTTGCAATTCCAATCGATGAAAATTCGACAAAAAAGTTATAATTATCCGAGAAATGAAAAAGGGTATATATCATTTAGTACGTACCTTAATTTTATAAATAAAACACGTTAGGAAAACGAATCCAAAACACTGTAGATTGAATTGCTAACCGGCGGTTAATAAGGCGTAATCGTTTAAATTTCAAATTGTAAAGGATATATTCAATTAGATATCGGTATTTTCCTTGATAAAAAAAAAAAAAGTTTAAAAGCAAAATATTTCCGTTTTGATAAAAGTTTTGTGCAATGATAAACGAACCAAGCAAGTTGTTAGGAGGTAATGAAAAAAAAATTAATATACTTACAAAAGATAGCGACGAACGGCCAGTTTAATAGATTATGGTGGTCACGTGTCTTTTGCTAATCAACAATTCCTAACTGGCTATGATCAAGTTCAAAATTTATAAGTCATATGCTCATAAATCATCAAAGATGATTTATTAGTAAAACTGCACGTCGTTGATAATATGAACTTTAGTACTTCCGGCTGTTAATATTTGATGAAATCTCCCCGTAACAAAATACTTCACAAAATACAAAGTAACTGCATTTGTTATAAGAGACGCCTATATCTATAGATATGTCGCATTAATTTTGCAAATATGAGATAAACTAAGTACTACAATTATTCATAAATAAACTGCACGGCTTATAGGCAAGTACGAGATATTCTATAGATAGCAAGGAGATTCATGTATAATGAATTTGACTTAGATTCCAGGGGCACCTCTTAGGGAGTCAGGAGAGATATTTCTAGATATATAATACCTGTAGGAACATGCACACATGTGCGAGTGTTTTTTTAAAGATGTATAAAGCAGATACTCAAACAATTCACAGTATTGGAGCTTAACATCCGTTAAAATTTTGTGACAGTTTGTAACGCAGGCAGTTTGGGGCATGGATTATACCCCCCCCCCCCCGCTTCATATCTTCAAAATATTAAATGAATCTGGGGCTAAAATGCATCTATTTCCTATATGAACATTCTTATTTGTATATAATTCTACTTAATTTGACTCTGTAGGTTGAAGAGAAGAATCTGTAAGCTATATTTTTTCAATATTCGTTGTTTTTGAATTACTTACAAAAAAGGAGGGCATCCATAGTTTGTAGGCTTAACGTCGGAACAAGGAAGTGATAATTCTCTAACTTTGTAACTTAGCAGGTTTAAAAACGCACTTTACACTATTTTGTTTGTCCTTTTCATTTCATGTATCTATATCTTTCGGCAAAATTCACAATTACGCAACATCATCTATAGCTTAAGTTTATTGGTGGCACCTTTCAAAAGGTGATTATATACTATACATATTTGATATACGGAAACCAAGCGCGAGATTTAACTGCACAAAAATGATGTTAGCGTTATGTATTGTTTTGTGCACACTAATAGAAGTCTTTTTGAATTGATTTTATCACGGTTTTCTATGATTTTTCATGATGGAGTGAGTACACGAGACGCGCGATGGCAAAACCTGTCTGATAAGAAGAGGATGATAGAGTATGTGTATTGCAGTACTGAGCAGATGTTATCACATGTCAAGTATATACTATGAAAGCTTGAAAACAAGGTATTAATACAAGGAAGTGAATTAATGAACATAAAATGTAATTTACATTATTGGTTGGAAGGGGGGGGGGGGGGCTAAGCGAGGGTTGTCCCCTCACTTTTTCTCATAACAGACATTTTTCTTATAGTTATATAGAGAAATTTGAAAGCATTGGCCCCCACACTTTTTACGGAGTATGTTAAATACTATTGGGAAAATTGAGAAATTTGGTATTATAATAGAAGTTTAAGGCATAACGCCGCCCCCCCCCCCCTTTCCACGGATTATGAATTTTTTTTTTATTGTTTGTCTAGATTTCGAGAAAGTGCACCCTCATCCTCTTTCAAAAACGATGTTACGTGCTTGAGAGGTGTAAAAGAGAAACCCATTCATATCGTACATCCCGGTTAGCATAAAAAAAATGAATGCTATGCAAACACTTTTTAAACGAGAAGAGACCATTTTTAAGATTTATTTACTTAAATTCTAATGGGACTGGTTGTTCAATGCCAATTCTTTTTAGACTATCTTAACCTCTTCGAATAGGAGAGCTTTGTGATAGAGAAAATCAATATAGGTAATTATTTGAAGTTTGAAGTTTTTTTTTATTTCTGTGTGTGAAAAAAGTACTGGAAAATTTCCATCTCGACCAACATTGTACAAATGCCAATTAAACAACCATTAAGGGTCCTCGAAACCCTGTGACTTTTACTTTTTATGGCAGTACTTTATAATTATCAAAGTACTTCATAACATAGCGATTTAACCCATTGTGAAACTGTTTATTAGTATATCATCAAATCTAGGTGTCTATCTCTGTAGGGCAATAGGTATAACGATCTACTGACCCGCAGGTCCCAAGTTCGAATACATTACGCGTAGGGACTTTTGTCTTAATGAACAGCGATAAAGTTTTAAAAGTTGATTTTATGAATTTTAAACAAAAATTCCATGTTTTCGAGCTTATATATCAATCTCATTTCAATAGGTGATGTTTTATTTTACCCAAACAAATGCCTGCTTAAACTTCCCTGAATACAACAGAAAGAAATGGACCGAGCTTGTTTGTTTTATATTCGATAAACGAGCAAAGCTTTGCAATCGATTAAAATTAAAACACAAACTAAACAAGGAAGCGTTATTATAAAAATGACAGAATAAGGTTTGGAAAAAAAAATGCGATCTTTGTTAATTCTGTCTTTCTTGCAACATGTAACATGTGCTGAAGTAGAAGGGGACTCAATTTTATTAAATTCACATAGAAAAGTAGAAAAAAAATGTCGGGGTCTGCGCATGTGTAACAACTACAATGCAATCGTTAAGGGTATCAAACACGATATTTTTTTTAAAATTATGTATCGATCGGTCGATCGCACGAGAGAGAGAGAGAGAGAGAGAGAGAGAGAGAGCAAATTTATACACATTAAACTGAAATTCATTTTATTTTCATAATAAGGTTACCGTAGTTTACAATGAATATTTGTAATATGACAATTTTTAAATCTGATTTTAAGACAAACTGAAATCAACATTCTGCTTTTCCCGTATCTCATAAAATGGAGTGAAGAGTAAGTTTTTATTATTTAATGATTTTCACTCCTTAGAGGTAGCACACTTGATCCAATCCACCCGGTGAGGAACATGTGAGGGGGTGAAGGTCACGTTTTCCAGGGGGTCAAAACATTCAGTGTCCCCCAAACTGTGACCTAGCTGAGTGGAAATCCCTCCTACTAGGTATATTTTGTCATCTATAAATATACAATGATATATTCAGTCAGTCATATTTAAATGAAAATTAATCATGATTCGTACATGATATACAGTCATTAAATTATTTTTCAAATTATTTTTCAAATAATTATTTTTAAATATTTTCAAATTATTTTTCAAATAATTTGAGATAAAGGTCTAATTGAAATCATCTGATCTTATAGTGTACATGCATAAAAGGATCAATGATTAACGAATATTTCTAATTTCTTATCATTTTAGTAATTTCAGTGTGTGTTTAAAAACTAGCTGGTATTTGTTCAATTTACACCAATTAAACTTCTAATAATGCAACAAGAACTAAGAATAGTGCTTGGAACTTCGTAATATTCGTTACTTAATAATTTGTAATATCCCTGTTCAAACTGAACATACATGTATCTTACTGTAATTGTAAGAGCTTCTGATAATAAGGATATAATATAATAATATATATACAAGGGGATGGGGATAGTTTCCCAAGACTTGTAAATATTTTTACATTTGATTTTAACATACATGGACATACCAGATTTCACACAACATGCGTCATGTCTCTCCTTTAGCAAGCAAGTTTTTAGCACCCACGTGTCAGTTGTGACGTCATACTCATCAACGTCAGCCACGCTTGTAAGTTCGGGTTCAGGCGATGACCTATCAATCGAGACGCCCCCGCAAAGGAACAGTGAATGTCCAACAGCCATAATATTGGCATGGCAACGGCCGTACCGAAGATTCCGTTTTGGTGTCCATCTGATAAACAAAATAAAAGTATTGTCATTTTTTTCTTCTATTTCAAAAATAGTACTGGCAATAAAAATGGTTCTAGTCTACTACAGTAATTTTTACGCGTACTGTAGAGTCATCAAAATTCGAGATGCATCAATCTTCGAGGATTTTATGGGTACATCTTAACCACGAATTAACTTCCCCAGCGAATATTCATTTTTTAATTTATATACCGAGTACACATAAGTCAATTCATGAAATTACATAAACACGAACCCATTAAAAATTCAACTGAATCTTTGACCAAAGAAATATCTATGCTTTTAATAAGTTTAAAGGACCAAAATCAATTGTATATTTACTTATTGGAATGCGGGTTGAAACACTCAAAGCTGTCCAAAATCGTGATATTCAGTTCTAAATCCATCTTGCTGCTTCCGTATCCACCAGCGATGTATATCTGTCCGCCATACTCTGCCGCACATGCGCCCATGCGAGCTTCCGCCATCGACTTTACGAAGTACCAGCAGTTTGAGGATGGGTCATAACATTCTACGGTGTTCAGAATGCTTGATAACGAAATAAACATAAAATTACACAAAATGATTTAAACATGCACCAGTTGATCTGAAGAGGGCTGGATAGTCCAGGCAATTTTTAAATTATATTAATCACCTTCAGAAGAAAAACTTCAAAATTTGATATTCAAATTTTAAAGCTAAAGAATTAGGAATTTTTCTTCAATTAAACAAACAGTTTATCCCAAAAACAATAATGTGTACAATTTTAAAGTAGATGTAATCATGGTTAATTTGTTGACCATCCGGCCTCCTTATATTAGAATACGGAATAAGTTACATCATTTAGTGACTCCGCGCACAAAAATTGGTTCTAAATGATATATAGCATTTTATTGTTAATTGCATTCAAATAAGGCTGACCTGTTATCTTCACCAAGTCCTCCGATGGCGTAGATCTGGCCCTTGACGACACACAGAGAGTGGTACATCCTAGCGGTAAGCAGGGGCGCCAGAGGCTTCCAAGTCCCGCAAATCTTGTCGTAAACCAAGACCTCTTTACGAGGAGTCATCTCCCCCTGCTTAGTATGACAACCACCTTAAACACAAAATACGAAGATCATATTTTTTTATTAATTAATGTTCTTTGTGAATTTCAATATTCGACTTCTTAATTCAGGTCCTCTAACATTTAATAATGTTAATGGACAATTCTTAAATACATTTTAGATTATACATCATAATTCAAACAAAAATTATGTTATTTTAAAACGCTATATTGGAGCTTACCTATCATGTACATGCGTTTGTTAAGAAAAACAATGGTGTGGTTTCGACTAGGATCCATCTTTTCAGTTTGGTTATAATCTGAAAACAGAATTATTTGATAATATTGTATAGTCAGTTATTGAAGAGAATACATTGTAAGGAAATTTTTGTGATTATTTGGCTGATTCAAACCTCTAACTAAATCCGCGTTTTCCCACTGAATCTGATTGGCTGGCCTGGCTTCATCGTCACAAGTACTCTCTCCATCTACGTCATCAGCGTTGTTGTTTTGGGTACCGCCACGAGAGGCAGATGCGGATTGCTTCACCTTGGTATTAGCTGGCTCACTATGGTAGGTTTTTGCAGGCGAACCCTCCCTGGCAACCTCTACTGTGACGTCTGATTTCACTCTACCACAGGTACGCTGTAAATGGATAACCTTATTTTTATATACAAAGAGAAATATACCAAACTGTAAGAACCACGGATAATGGTATTTGAAATGTCCATGTGACAGATAGTTCGCATTTTGTTGGGTTTTTTTTGTTTAATTTAACTTTGATTCACGAGCGGAACATTACCGCTGTTTGCATAGTGATAAATTTTGGAATATCTTAGTCATCATTAAAATTCGCAACGCAAACATTTTCACAATTACAGTTACTGTCAACCAGTTGGTATATATCGGTACCGTTAAACTTACCGTGATGTAATCGCTGACGCTAATAAACTAACTGCCAATGAACTCACCGTGATGACACTAACGCTAATGGGGGATTGCACTCACCGTGATGTAGTTGCTTACGCTAATGTACTCACCGTGATGTAGTTGCTGACGCTAATGTACTCTCCGTGATGTAATCGCTGACGCTAATAAACTAACTGCCAATGAACTCACCGTGATGTAATCGCTGACGCTAATGTACTCACAGTGATGTAATCGCTGACGCTAACGTACTCACGGTAATGTAATCGCTGACGCTGGCGCTACAGTTGACGTTGTTTCTGTGAGAGGGGACAGACAGGTGGAGTGGATCTTGCTTATTCAGCATTGACATCGTCATCAGCCTGAGTAAACAATTCATAAACAAAGTATATAAAACTATGCCTCACATTATGGAATGTTTCGGCGCAATCTTTTACTAATGTGCACAAAAACATTTGCAATTTTGTAATTTTAAACATCGTTATCTTTATCAGGTAAAAAAGAATATTTCTCTACTTATATTTACTTATATAAATTCCAGTCATTGTGATGAATAATACGTAATGACATTTGATATCATTGTGCTTAAAAATGAACATTATTTTTTTAGGTCAATTTTTACATAGATAGGAGATGGCGTTCTCAGTTTTTATGTTTTATTGTTAACAACTTAACATTAATATATGTTCAAACATTTCCTTCAATTGAATGTTACAAAGCTTAAATGAATAAAACATTTTAAAAACCTACTATAGGTTATATTGGGAAAAAAATTACATACCAGTTAGCTTCGTGGATTTTCTGTATACAGGACGCACTCGATTTCAAGAGACTGCATTTCTCCACGCATTCGTACAACATAGCATGATTCATGAGTGGAAATCGAACGCAGTCCATCACGCGGTCGAGATATTTGTTACGTTCTTTGGTATCGCCACTCTGAAGCCAGTTAAGACACGAGTAAAAAATGTCCATCTCACTGCGCAGAATCAGTGCATCGTAGGACAAAATCAAACACAACGTATCGACGTCGAGATGTAGAAACGTTTTGCTCTCTCTCACACGCATGAATTTCGAGGCAATGTTTTTCATTATGCAATTACAATACTCAACATCGAGTGTATCTTTCATGACAGAGAGAAGGGCCACGAGCTCATCATCCGTCATTTCGTACAAGTGATCGAAACATTTCTGTCTGACCGCCGAGACATCGAACTTTTCGGCCAATTTGATGAAGTCAGGAATCTGAACAGTATCTATTTGGAGTTCCCCCGTGTAAATGTAATTTAGAAGATCTTTGACGGATTGTTCGGAAACCCCTGATATTCGGATATCCTTGGGCTTTTTGTGCTTCAGTGGATTCTCGTGTTCTAGCACTGAAGCAAGGTAAGGGCTAAAGCAGGCAAGCACGATTCGATGAGCGGGGATAGTGTCTTTTCCAACGTGGACCCGGATGTCGCATATGTTACTGTTTACGTAGCTCTCCCTCAAATAAGAGCCCGTCTCGGCGAAATGCATCAGCTTGTTAAGCGGAACATCTTGAAACTTTTCGATGTAGTTCTGAAGTTCGCGTGGCATCTCTGGCATCTGGTCGCCGATGGTGTCTCGAAGAATATCCTTAAGTTCATGCTTATGCATCACCGTTCTTATCGTGTTGTCCTCATTTACCATCAAAAGCGGCCGGGCGTGATACATTTCCTGGAAGACCTCCCGGCCGGAATGCATAGACTCTCGGGAGGGGATCTTAAGGGAGGAAATAATGGTTTCCGGTTCCTGTATCTCAACGCCTCGCGCGCTTTCCCGGGACATTGCCTCCCTTACGGCCTCGATCGGGTGTTCTGTCGTATGCTGACTAAACCTCACCAAACTTGGTCTGACCAAGCTCACGCTGTTATCCACTCCTGTGCTGGCGCTGATCCGAGTGTTCGATTGTCTTTCTGGTTGCGCCGCACTCAGCAAGCTGGTCAGGCTAGGAGGCCCTCTTGTCTGCGTCTGGCTGTTTCTCGCCAGTTTCGGCTTGGTTGGTACTTTCTTCGGCGGTGTATGTTCTGTTGAACTCTGACCAGGTGTCGTAAACTCTTTGGTACTCTGGTTATTCATTATTCGTACGCTTCTGGATGACACAAAGTTTTCGTCGTATTGTGGAGCACTCCGTTTTTTCATTGGCGATGTCTTTTCCATTACAGCTACCGATTCGTACTCCGGCTCAGTAACAACCTCTTCTTCCTCGTATGCCTCAACCTCATTTTCTTCCTCAACTGGACCTTTATACGACAAATTCGGAACACTCATCGTGGGGTCGAACTTTTCCTCCACGAAGTCCGTTTCCGGTTTTTTCTGGTGAATTGCGCCGAGGAGATTTTTCATTGGGTCCACATTCCCACCCACAGATGACGCCTTTTTAGGGGGTGGGGCTACCTGGCTTACAGAGGGTTCGGGTTCTTCTTTAGGCCCCTCGTACCTAAGATTTCCTACGCTTTTTGTCGGATCAAATTTTTCCTCGGGTTGGGAACTCGCCGTGCGTTTAAGCTGTATCGCACCGATAAGGTTTTTCATTGGGTCGACATTTCCGCCCGCAGCAGACGCTTGTTTTGGGGGTGCTGCAGGGGGTGGGGCTGACTGGCTAGTGGAAGGCTCAGGGTCTTCCTTGGGTCCTTCGTATCTCAGATTTGCGACGCTTTTCGTTGGATCAAATTTTTCCTCGGGTTGGGAACTTGTCGTGCGTTTGAGCTGAATGGCGCCGAGAAGATTGTTTCTCATTGCACTTCCAGAAAGCGGTCCGCCTCCCCCGGGAAAATGATTCTGATTTGTGTCATCTTTATAAATAAAGAACGTAAATAAAAGAAATACCGCTAAATCAAGTAATTTTACCAACAAAATCTTTTTATTCATTTTATTAAAAAAAAATTGGAATTTTTAAGTTTTGTCAGAAATGAGATTTTTACATAAATTAAATCTTAAAAATAGACAGTGCTTTAACTAAATGTTCTTTAATGTTAAAGATTAACACAACTTAAGTGTTTCTTTTAATTGAAAGAGTAAGCCCCAAAAGTACATGCTTAAAAATTGGTAAAATATCATGTTTCCGAAAATATCTGCACTTGCGTTGACCCATCAACTTCAAGTAGCTCCAAGACCATAAACTTTAAATAGACTTTTAAAAAATTTCCTTTTTTCTGAATTATTTTTAAAATCCATAAACTTCAAACAATTTACACCCTCTTTGTTTAGCAATAAGGTGTTCTCTTCGTAGGGATGAAAACTGCTTTAAATTAAAGTTACTCGATTAACCAATATGGATATATATATAGAATATCTTTTTTAATGTATGAGTTCAAATCCAAAATAATAATATTAGCTTGAATGATATACAATATACAATGTATGATTTTAAATTTTATCATAAAACCTTGCATGGAAAATGTAATTTGGCTGCAAACATTTTATCATAGAGCCTAAGATTTGTCTTAATCAATGCGTAATAAAATGTCTACTCTTACATATCAAGAATGGTCGTATAAACTTTTTAATTTGTGTTTTTAATAACAAAAATATTAATGAAAATGAAAATCGTTATTTGTTGAAACTATTTAAAGCGAGGGTTAATCCATCAGTGTACAAACTCTTTTAGATAAAGTTGAGAATACCTGCATACATCAACTATAATTATAAGATGTAGTATTGAGTCTACGATTTGAAAACCCTTCCATAAAAAGTCGGTTATCCGTGTGCATAATTTAAGGAACTAGGTTGAGGCACAATTAAAAACTGCAATTTTTTTTCAAACATAGTTGAGTGCACGGACACTTACCATCAGGACGCGGTCCTGTTCTTCTGCGGGGGATCTTTTCTGGCAGACGTTTCAGTTTTTGTATTTCCTCCTCATAATACATTTGCTTCCAAGCGAAAAACTCCTTCATTTCTTCGGGAATTTCATCCGTATCAAAGTGTACATGCTTGTTTCCAGAGCCAGCTATCTGAGCCTTCTCTAGAAAAGTATACGTTTTCTGAAAACGACCTTCTGGTGCGAGATTCCGATTTCCATTGGGATTACCCCTGGAATAAACAAGACTTGCGATGCTGTTATGAACGGATTGTGCAGGGCAATCGTCCCAATTAATACTTGCTACTCTTTCACTGGAATGATCCATTTTCCCATCATGAACCTGTTGCCAATTTAAACTCTGTTCCTTTGAACATTCTGCGGAAACTGGTATTCGCCTCCGCAATGACATTTTTAAAGGATCTTTTTACATTATCTTCACACCGTGTATCTTAGTCTGGAGAATTTGTGTGACGTCACAATGACACGCGTAAACTGGTTTGTGTTCTGTGACGTCACACTACACAACCGAGTTTACGCGTGTTACTGTGACATCACAGATTTACCCAAGCATCTACGCCACGTGCTTAGGTGACGTCACAATAAATGATTATTCATTAAAAAAAAATTCAAAGCTTTTCTTCTAAGCGATTGGTTTAAAACTATTCCATTTTCCCAGCAATTTTCATGGTTTGTTCTGATACATGTATAGTTATAAGGATGCATCTACATGTATATCTGACCTCATAAAACTGGGTTGTTTTTTTCTAATAAATATTTTGCATTCAAGTAATGTTGAAGATTTGCATTTATTTAAATATCTACATGTAGATATTTATTTTATTTTTTAAATAATTCGTATTATCGTTATATTTTTCCGACGAAAGTAACAAATTTAAAAGATTTTTTTTTATACTGTATACTCGCCCCCGTTTTATGTTCGCCCCTTTCGCCCTCGCTGTCAGCGAGACAAAGCGAATTCCAATGTCTAAATTCATCTTTCTTTGAACACAACTGTATCTGGGCGAATTCAAAACGGGGCGAAACTGTTTGCAAGTGTAGAAGGGCGAAAATTACATTAAACCCTATATACAGTAGCAATATACTGCTCTACTCATTGGTGTGTAAAATAATGTTGTCCATGACAAAAGAATGAGGTATGTATGATATATGTAATTATAAAAATGCCATCAGCCAATATATCTGTACCATTTTCCTGTACATGTCAACATATATTTCTGTCATGAAAATGACATCACTGCTCATGTATAAGTGTATGATAAGCTTATAATGTACATGTTTAACTGCATGTACATGTACATGTATATTAAATTAAGCAAATCGTAAAGGAATTTGATCGAATTCAATTTTGAAGCACATAATATCTGCAAATCCAATGCTTCTTTACATTAAAGTCAGTCGTGAATGTGTTTTTTATATTTTCAAATATGTATTAATTGATATTTAGATCATTTGATATTTATTAGTTTGACGAAATATAGGCGCCTCTGATTGGTCGAAAAATTTCTTTGATACCTGCATCAATAAAACTTTTAATTAGCGGATCTCTATTGACCTGAATTAACACTATATATATATATATATATA
>WFKH01003881.1:40314856-40325190 GCA_016163765.1 Magallana hongkongensis | reverse complement strand
TATATATATATATATATATATATATATATATATATACACACACACGTCCCTGTTTATAGAGCGTGAATTTCCCAAATAAACACTGTCAACAAAATGTAAAGTTATTACTCTTTAATTGTAAGAAAATTAAACGCGCAATTTTTCCGGTCAGCCTTTTCTTTGATACGTCGATCAAAAGAAAAATTATTAAATTCATTTTTTTAAATCCACAGAGCTTGGAAAAGTCTAGAAGTTGCGAATGCTTTAGCTATTATGCATTGAATGGCGTCAGACTTCAAATGTTCCTTCTTTGTACATATTGATCGACAATAATTATACATACCGTATATCAGGTTTTTTCCGCGTGTATCCAATTTCCGCTTTGTTCGCGACGATTTCCGAATCGCGGAAAATAAATCAGCGTTTAATTTAATACAAAGTTTTGTTCTAGTCATATAGTTCTCTCTTTCCTTATAAAGTAAACAGGTAAGTAAAAGAACGGTGAACTGTTTTCAGTTTGTTTAGTTAGAGGTAGAAATTGCGAGATCGGAGGACAAGCGCCAGATAACAGGTATGTATAAGCCTCGTTGTTTATTTATTAATCCATTGACAGGCTAATTAAAACGGTCACTTTCCTTGCATAAACCAATGTCTAATTATACCTCAGTTACTGGTATATGTAACGGTACATGATCTATTGACCTATGAATGTTTGCGCCTGTGAAAATAATTATCGGTATATAATGTTTTTCACATTAAGGAAATTGCGAAAATGGTTTTATTGTTCAAATTTTTCATTATTAAAAGTGACAATTTAGATACTTTTTCCCCCTCTAACTTCACAGGTTTAAACAATCGTGAATTATATTTACACTATGACTTTGAAATAGTGAAAATTTGATTCGCGTAAATTTTATATATACTGTTCTAGGTTCTTATTCGGGGAAAAAAAACATGACGCGGAAAAAACCTGATATACGGTATTAATTACTTGTGTATTTTAATTATTGAATAAGCAGTTTGTTCGAAATTTTTTAAAACAAATTTTAATGAGTTTTTTTTACTAAGAATTTTACTTAAAATCATTGTTTTGCATTTTTGAGATTTTTTCAGCCAGTTTAGACCCCCGTTTCCTGTTTTCCCATATTTGAAAATACGTAAGCAAAACAAGAATTGGCGATTATTGCTTACTTGTAACCTATTTGAAACATAAAAAACGTGAAAATTCAGAAAATTTTAACGCTAACGATAATTTGCGGATGGTAAATTTTTTTTCAGCTAGTATGGAATCATCTATTCAAAAGGTATCTCATTCAATTTTTTATTACTGAGCCCAACCAGAATAAAGCCTAATTGACCTCTTGGTACATTCAGAAGTATAGTTTTTTCTTACTGTAAAATAATCACAAATTGACTTTTTTCCCTCATTAGAAAAACATATTCACAACTCTTTTCTTTGAATTTGACAAGAATACTTTCATCCACATGTAATTAAATGAAAGCTAAATGTTTCAATTATTTTAGTGTCTAGAATCGTTATTTTTATAAATTGTTGTCATTTTAATTATAAATTGTTTTGTTTGTTTGTATTGCTTTTGAGACGATTAAAAAAATAATACTGGTCTTATATGTAGTTTATATACCGCTTGAATTCCACTGGGGCAATTTATGTTATCAATTTACTACCACACAAATTACAATGTAAGGGAAGTAACTCTCAATAGGTTGCAATGTATGTCAGAATCGGCCATGTTCAAGGCACATAAACCAGACGGTTAAAGAATACCTATATTCTTGTAAAGCACGCGTAACGGTATGTCTTTTTTATATTTGTACTAAACCAAATTATAAGTCATTTATAAAGGTGACGAAAATAAATGATACAAGAAATTAAACTAGATCTACTTGTATTGAGGTCGCCAATAACGAATCGTTCCCATTAAATTAACGAATCACTTTCAGATAAACAATTCTGTATTTTTCTGATCAAGGTCCAATACTTAGGTTAACCTATCCTGTCATGTAGAGTTATTCTTGTTTTAATTATTTATTATGAAATTATTAAAATTTATCTTGTTGAATAAGCTTTTTGAAGACGCAGACTAAAAGCGTGCGTGCAGCTGACTACTTTCACTTTTCGGCTGAGCTCAGAGGCGTGTTCAAGGTATCACACCGGTAATTGTTTTCACTATATAACACTATAGAGGGAAAAAAATTCTTAAAAATCAGTTTGTATTTCTCATGACAAAATATTCGGAGGAAATGTTATTTGTTACCTATCTCATCAGCTAACACCATAAAAAGGGCACACGATACGGCATTTTCTCAAAATATCTAGCTTCAAACAGGTCTACCCTCAAAACCACGTGTTTTCTGTTTGTATGTAAACAGACTGCACACTCCCAAGGAAGCTGCTGCATGTGCCCTGAAAGAAGTAGTCCCTGTGAAAAAAGATCATCATCTAACAAAATACATGAAATATCCTTCTCAGTGGTACAAAAATTTTTAAAACTGAGTAAAGGAAAATGTGAAAATGCACTCAAGGAAAAAAATAATTCTGAAGTATATATGGAACTACAATTGACTAAGTTCATTTTGATTGGTCGATTACCGGTGTGATACCTTCAACAGAGCGAGCGCTCGCTCGCCAAAATTCCCTATACCCGCAACACAAATTTTGGCGAGCGCTCGCTCTGTTGAACTCGCCTCTGATGTGAACGGTACATTGTATGTAAGCATATTTGGTACAGATGTTTAATAAAATTATCTGTCTACAAGCACTGAAAGCGTCAAACAATTTCTTAATCAGAGAATAATTATATTAGCTATATTGTTGTGGGTAGTCAGGGTTCCAATAACGAATCACTGAGATGCGGGGATCATGGAGGGATCATGTCAAAAATTATTGATTCGCCTGCGATCATTTGCACACCTGTTACAATAAAACACACACACAACAGTAATAGATGTTAAAAATACACTTCATTCCCATTTTACCATAATTTAATTGGTTTCCCCAATTCCCTGTAATACTGATATTTACTAAATAATTAAATTTAAAAACCCAGACCTTACAAAGTTAACTTAAAATAATTCCCTTTTTTCTTTCTTTTAATTTGTTAAATGAACTGAAATATTTTTTTTTAAAATAAGAAGAGGGTGCTGCCACTGTACAAATCATGATTAAATACTAAACAATTACAAAGTTAGTTACCCCTAGGCTAGTTTAGCATCATAAACCTCAAATAATATTGGTTATAATGTACGTGGGTTGTCCAAAACTAGCCTATCTGTTGACTGCAATTTCATTGTACTTCTCTTCTTTGTTTCATATCTCTTTGTTAAACAATGCCCATAAATTCAAGTCAGTGCTTTAGCTATTTCTTGAGAAAATGAATAGTCACAACAAATTTTGTCAGGCGGCGCAATGCGCGATCGACGTCTTTAAGTCGTTGCTAAAACCTTCACATCGTATTCGATAACATTTAGTACGTTTATTTTCCAAAAATATTATTTTCCTTGAACACGTACCTTAACCCAGCTTGCAGATTCACTATACATTTTTAATTTTGTTTTAAAAATATTTCATAAGTACAAACGATCGTCGATTCCTTACATGTACACGTCATGGGAAATATTATTTTCCTTGAACACATACCCAGGTTGCACATTCACTATACATTTCTAGATTTGTTTTAAAATATTTCATAAGTACAAACGATCGCCGATTCAAAACGTCTGTCTTCCCGATATGTGTCGTTCAGCACTTTTCTTCAATTTCTATCTGTGGAGGTTTCTTTTTCGCTGAATATCAATAATGGATTGGTCGGGATTTTTTTTTTTTTTTTTTTTTTTGGGGGGGGGGGGTGCTTAACTATATAATCACTAAATGAATTTCTAAGCGATTTTGTGTATTTTATTTTGTTTACTTTAAAATCGCCTTAGGATCTGTTTCTAGATCTTTACTTTTTTAATAAATTGATAAAAATATACCAGAAATGAAATGTTTGTTTGTTAAACTTCAAGGAACTTTTTTCTATGCGGAACGTTGTTGACGTCTTGTAGTGAATGTGTTGTGCGTTTCACAATTATAATGTTTACAGAAAGAATGAGGTTTAACAAAAGGTAAAACGTGTGATAAAAAGAATCTCTCATGGTTTGCGATGGTATATGATTTTTATCCAACTCGTTGTGTGTTTTCTATCCCCTCGCCAAGGCTCGGGGATAGAAAACACACAACTCGTTGGATAAAAATCATATACCATCGCAAATCATGAGATATCCTATATATTTCATACAGTATTTAATTAATATCGACACATAATTTCAATGCAAATAACTTAAACCCGTTGTTACACAAATTATCTTTTTGTGTTTTCTATTTAACTGAATAACGTCACTTGTCGATCTATGCAATTTTGGGGAAACCCTCGTATATATATGTCGGTTTTTTCTCTATCCATTTACATGTATCTTTCTTTGTAATTGCATAAAAGATGTTCGTGTATCTCATAAAATTGACAATATTGATGACTTATAATGACTATAAACTAATTGATTTTAAATACAACATTGGTGGATCAAAGTTTACAAATCATGTAGTCATTTTTTTACCATTTAATTCATTGTTATTTTTTTTCCATCAATTGTCGGGTTCAATAAAACAAACACTTCACTCAAAATAAAAAAAATATTAGCCTTTCTATTTTTCTTGTTTATGCTTTAAAGCATATTAAAACTGAAAAAAAATATTTCGACACTGTCCCTTACAAAAAACAAGCAGCTGTATGTCACGTGATTCGGTAATGGAGAAAATGATCTGCTAAAGGAGAAAACATCGTTCATCAAAGTACAGCGATAATTTTTATTTAATCAGTGGTTTTGGGGAAAGAAATATATGATGTTATAAGTCAAGCATAGTACAATAAAACAGTGTTGTATTATGAATTTAACTCGGGCTTGGTTACGTACTATCAACGCGAATTTACTTAGTGATTCGTTAAAGGCGACCTCACTGTACTTTCACTTTATGTTGTAATGTATGTATTTTACATCGTCCAGAACATTTATTGGGTTGTTTTATAATGATGCATGCATTAGTCAAAAAATGATGCGGCAGTTTAGTTTTGAATTCCGTCTCTAAAAGGAAAGACTTGGTAAGGGGGTAACTGATGAGTAAATGACTTCAATGTTTCTTGTAAATTAATTTTTCTCAATCACTGATTAGATTAATTTTATGTTCATTATCAAAATGTTTTCTTACTTGGGAATAAATCAAGATTAAATCAATTCAACTCTTAAGGTAGCTCGCGACCCTGAAAATTTTTCCACGTGATCCATAGGTTTTAGAGTTTTATTTTAAAAATTTATTTGAGATTCGTCTGCGCGGTAATAATGTTATCGTGTTACAAACACAGTGTCGCTGATAAAATCAAGCAATCAATGAAATATATAGTAAAATGCAAATCTTAGTCGAGAAACGCATTACAAAACTATGCTCCAAACTTTTAAACTATTTAGACGAAATTAATTGTACTTAACAGAATAACAGAAGAGATAATTTTGAATCAATTCATAAAAAATAATCAATATGTGTTCTCGGCCAATTTTTTGCAAAACAACTTTCAAGATTTAAAAGATTTCACAAAACCTTATATTTTCATTATGACGTTAGCCCGACGTCATCATTTGCTTACGTCTGAGAACCCAAAAATGAAAAAATGCGTTGATTGACAAGACTAGCTGATTAACACATATTAGAACATGTAAATACTAATTAGACATTATTATGAATGTTTTCGAATGCACAAATGCAATTAATGTAAGATTGTGAAGAGAAGAAAAATGGATATTTTTTTTTCCATGAAACTCTGAGTCAATCAATGCAAAAATAATTACCATACAACTATTGACATAATAATTTTGTAATAATATCGTATAAATTAATTAGCTTAAGCCAAAAGAATCTAAATAGTTAGATCGGTATTTGAAAATACAAAGTTATAATTGTAAAAGAAGCGAAGTTAATGCATACGGTTCAATTAATTTACTTGTCTTAACATGATTTTAAATGGAAGAGTTCGAACGCACACTCATACCTTATAAAACAAAATGTGACAATGTCTGTCACGTATTTAAATTTTCACCACTTGATAATTATAAAATTTTGTATAAACTACATTTAAGCTTTTTGAAATATTTCCTTTTATGTTTCTAAAGATCATTTGTCATTTTAAAAGAATATAATTATGAGTTTGCTATGATGGTCAACTCTTTACGTCGAATCCTATTGTGACATCAGCAAACCCGCGAGCTACATTAACACATTTTGTGGGGGTTGTGGTAAATGTATTTTGAATATCAAACATTACGAAAGAGAATAGATTTTCCTAATTTTATACCAATGCAATGGGGAGAGTCATTCAAAAGAGGGCATCGGGATATTCCTTTATTACCATTGATTATTGAGATCCAATTCTTTCGAATGTTTATGTTATATTGAATCTAAATTTAAATTACATGTAACTGTAGCTCAAAAACAGTTTTATCGTCTTTCTTGACTGCAAAAATATTGAACATGTACATACAATAATTTCTTCCTCAATGTGTGTTTGAGATTTTATAGAATGGATGTAGGTTTCATATAATTATTTTAAAAAAAATTACTTTTCACTGATATTTGTTACTGACAAAACATTAAGTTGTTAATTATTTCATTTTGTGCAGAACAACCATGGATCCTCAGTCTAGTGCCCAGGATGTGTACCGATGTGACCTTTGTGAGACCGCCATAGTACACAGCTACTGTGACTTTTGTCATGTCAACCTCTGCAAGCCCTGTATACTAGATCATATATTAGATGAATATGACGAACATAAAATAGTACCCTTCAAGGAACGAAGATCAACCCTCATTTATCCGAAATGTGAAACACATCAACATAAAACCTGTGAATTTCAGTGTGAGAATTGCAACAACATTTTGGTTTGTTCTTCCTGCGTGACATCTGAGCAACACAGAAGCCATACAATTGTAGAAATTTTAGAGGTTTACAAGAAAAAGAAAGAGGTCATTGAAAAAGATACAGTAGAATTAGAAAATCATATTTCTCCTACATATGAAGAAATTGCCTTTGATTTGCAAGAGCAACTTGCCAACTTGGATAAAGGATATGAAGATCTTGCGACAGAAATATCCAAACAAGGAGAGCAATGGCATAAAGAAATCGACGTCGTTATCAACAAAATGAAAACAGAAATCAGCGAGATTAATGTAAAACACAGAAATATTTTACAGAAACATTTGGATGGAATTAAACAGATAAAGTCTCTCATAAAACAAACATTAGAAGCCTTAAAGGAACTCGAGATATCCACTGAAGTATCTCCTACCATAGAATACAGATCTAAGATTACAGAGTTCAGCGGTCTTCCACTTAAGATTCAAATATCACTGCCAACATTCATTCCAAAACCAATAGACCGTGAGAAGCTGTATAGTTTGTTTGGACAGATCACCCCATTATGTACTGCTACTGAAGAAAATGTCTTGTCACTGACCCAACCCAACACTTCAGCCAGAGAACTACTGGATGAACTAGAGCTTGTTGCCACAATACAGACTGGGTATGAAAGTTTACACAATGTTACCTGTCTAAATGAAGACAGGATATGGACGAGTGGACAGACCAATGATATCAAATGCTTCAACATCAAAGGTTCACTTGTCCAGACAATCCAGACAAAATCAGGGGAATGGCCTAATGATATAGCTGTAGACGGAGATGGAGATCTACTGTACTCTGACTGGAAAACTAGGACAGTGAATAAAGTAAGGAATGGGCAGACAGAAGAGTTGATCAAATTACAAGGATGGGTGCCTTTCAATCTGTGTGTCACCTCCTTTGGTGATCTCCTGTTTACCACATACAATGATAATAGAACTCAATCTAAAGTTTTCTGTTACTCGGGATGTACAAAGAAACAAACAATTCGACTTGATGGTGAAGGTAAACCTCTGTACTCGGGTAATGCTACAATTAAATACATCAGTGAGAACAGAAACCAAGACATCTGTGTAGCTGACTGTGGGGCTGGTGCAGTAGTGGTGGTTAATCAGGACGGAAAACTCAGATGGAGATACACTGGTCATCCCTCAGTTACCAAAAACAAACCATTTAGACCCCGTGGGATCACAACAGACAGTCAGAGTCGTATCCTGACATCAGATAAAGTCAACCATTGTATCCACATTCTGGATCAGAATGGACAGTTTCTCCGTTACATTGATAACTGTGACCTGAAGGATCCTTTGAGTTTGTGTGTGGACAATAATGACAATCTGTTTGTGTGTGAGTTTAAAAAAGGCAATGTAAAGAAGCTCAAATATTTAAATTAGATATCAAAAATTGTTCAAATCGAATAAAAGTGACTTCTATGGATATTGAAATTTTCTGTAAATTGCGAAAGCCATTAAAATGCAATAGGCATACATTCAATGACAGCATCACCTAAGTGCAGAAAGACTCTTTCCTTTGTAAACTTTGTAAACTCGTAAATAATTTTACCACGACAACCATGCCTAAATATCAGCACTCACTCTCCAAAATTTTAATATTTCCTAATTGAATATCAGATTGTTCTGTTTTAATAACTGCAGTTTACCATGTTCACAAGAACGAATTTTACAGCATTTTCTTAATTTCACAATGCAATAAAACAAGTAGTTTTAAATTAATAAGAATCAAATTTGTTTGGATTTCTGCTAACTGCTCGGAAAATTGTCCTATGCTTTTGATAAATCAAATGTGTACAATTTTATTTTGCTGTTAAGTAAAAATTACTTAGTAGTACTACATAGAAATATTTCAAATCTGAAATGAAATGATCCGATATGAAACCCATCAACACTTGTATTAGTTTCTTTTTTAAATATATGATACAGCATAATATCCGATATAGCAGCCCTACATTGTGCGAGTATAATAATTGTATGTGTTACGAGAGGTTTTAATTAATAAATAGGCATTTAATATAATTACCCAAAGATCTATTAATGCATGTAATTTGCATAGAATTATTATGTAATTATTTAACATTTGATGTTGAATGTAAATGAGTGTATATTGTGAACCCTCTCCATTCATGCCGGTATCTCTCTCTCTCTCTGAACCAAAAATTACGTTTTGCATTCGTTTTTATTCCGCTCGTTTGCGTATATCAAGGTATAAATGTTCAAGCCAAAATAATGAAACCTAGAAGCGCCTTCTTGATTTCAGCAATTGCGTATGTATTAATTACTTATTGTATAAAGTTCAAGCCTTTAATCTCTGAAATAAATAAGTCATACATATCAATAATCCTGAAAGTTTTCTTTTTCCTGAAGAAATTGAAATTCTACTAACTTTAATTTTCTTGACATGGAAAAGAAAACCTCGATGCTGCCGATTGATATTAAATATTCATTTTTTTTCCTGCTAATATTTAGATGGTTGAGTGGTTAGTGCATACTGCTAGAGAGAGAGAGAGAGAATTATTAAACACTGAACACAATAATATTCATATTCATATCATCATTTATTTGTAGACCTTTATAAAAAGAGAAAAGCCTCACATTCTTTCTACAAAAATTGACAAAAAAATCTCTATCAAATAAAACAGCAAAAAATAAATACAAAATTTGCAGGTGACAATATAATCAATATACATGTACAATTTGCACTTTGTTCTTTCACACATTTAAAAAATCACAGACATTCATCTCATCAAGACAGTTATACTTTTGTGTAGATCTATATAATTCTATATTTTTTTATCCCTTGGAGAACTTGGAATGATAAAGCTTTCAATGTGTAGCAAATTCAAGGGAACTGAAAAAAATCTTTTCATCCAATGGGATGCATAAAAAGATCATCACACAGTATTTTTTTTTTTACAATGGGGAAAAAATTATATCTGATTGACATGTATTGAATATTGCAAATACGTACTGGTGACTGCATGAACATACAACACTTGCATTTGAGGGACCTTTATTTATACATTTGACACCTCAAAAATGCTTTAGGATGGATAATTTTTATCAATTGATTTACAAAAGATAAACTTCCCATCCCCCTTTCCTCAATACATACGCACCCCACCTGCTTCTATGCAATATTTGTTCACAAAGTTATTGATAAATACTGGCTTACTTGGAATTCAGTGATCAGATACACAAGATTAAAAGCCGATACATTTATATGTTAAACAATATGCTCTTCTTCTCAAGTTTTGCTTTCATTTACAAGTTATACAATACACAACCTTATAGAATACAACTACATTTAAAATGCACATCATCATTAAAAAAAAAA
>WFKH01003881.1:40296383-40314756 GCA_016163765.1 Magallana hongkongensis | reverse complement strand
CAGAAGAAATACTGCCATTGTGAGTTAACACCTGAACTTTCATCCGCGTTTCAGGTGGGGGCGGGGGTAAAATGTAAGGACTCCGGGGGGAGGTGGTTGGATCAGCTACGAGGCTGTCCTTGCGCACAGGGGGTATAATGTAATCTCTGTGCCCTACAACATAAAGTACCAGTAAGCACATGCAGCATTCAACAACATCAACCACAAAATCAACAGCTCCCACACATCATTTAACAACCCTCGCCGTCGGGTAGTGATTGTCAACAACAACGAAATGGCACTATAATTTATAAAGCACTTGCAGATTCAGGTATGCACTCAACATGGTAACTCTTCAGCAGCATAATTTTTACACAACAGCATAGCACATAAATCTTACAAGTATATTCACAACAAGTATTTACAACACACTCATAATAAATTATCTGAAGTATTCAACATAATAATAAATACAACTGTATATATATGTACAATGAATGTAAAATGAAAGATGATTCATCTATATATTCATGAAAATGATGGCTATAACCGATGAAATTTATTCATTGACAGATAATGATTGTCAAAATTGAATGCCATTTATCTTATCTTTTTTCTTCAAGAATAACTTAACAACTTATATACATGTACAATATGTACACATCCATGTTGCAATTTTGCTGCAACATGATATTTTTCGAACTCTTCACCAGATAAACTTTTCTGAATTCAAGCTGGTTTCTCTCTACAATCCCTATCATACACACATAGACCTTAATGGTGCACGTTTATCGTGTTATTCCGTAAGTGCCAAGCAGAATGTTTCTATGGCGACGGATACCTTGCAGTTCCTGCTGAGCAGGAAGTGTGACATCCGGCGGATTGCTGGACACGGTCTGCTGGTAATCCGACTCGCTCATGTGAAACCCGGACAAATTAGGGTCACCGGGCCAGTGTCCGTAGTTGGGAACCGAGGTGTAAAGAGGAAGACCTGAAATAATACAAGTCTTTAGAAAGGAACTCAATAGATAGAGCCAAATAAAACAAGGGCACCGCTAAGTGAAGCATCTCCTCGCGACATGACTTATTGTAGGGGGAAATGCATTATTTAGGAAAATACATGTAAAAGTATCAAATCAGAATAAATATGACACAAGTATTCATATTCCTAAAACCACAGTGACTTTAAATCATAATATCTACTTTATCCCAATCCCCAAGCCTTGTCATGTATAAATTGGGGGGGGGGGGTGTTACATTTACGTGGTTGTACAGTTTTCCTATTCCTAGCTGAAACTCAACACATATGCTTTAAAGTTTAATAATTTAGATTCATTTAGTGACATTCATTATTATATAAGCATACATAAACGATCCGTATACATTATGAAACGTAGCTGAAGATCTAGCGAACTGTAATCTGCTCTGATGGACAATTCTAGTTGATTGTCGTTTGTCAACCCATTGTAGAAGATATGCAGCTATTATTAATTGAAACAATTTTCCGGTGATAAAAGTGCGCTATCTGTCAAAGTCTCTTCTGAATTTTGGACTAGTTCTATTCTAAGTAATACGGGAAAAATTGTCCGAAATTCAACTGCTTGTTTCAATGTAAATCGGATGACTTTAATCTCTTGCCCGCTTCAACTTTTAATTAAAGGCAATCTTCTAAACCCTCCAATACTACAAAACATTTGTTTTTTTACCTTTACTAGATTTAAATCCCCAAAAATGTCAAGTTGTTGATTTGAACTGCATACGATAGCGATTTACTTCAAGTCGTACATAAAATTCCTGTTTTAACTTCAGTTTCTTTACGATAATTTTAAAAATATTTAATCAATTGACTTGAAAATCAATTGGGTTTGTCCTTTTACCATGCCAAAGAAGTGTACAAAGTTTGATGAACATTCATGAGAGGGTTTTCTTTGAATTTTGCTAAAGAGCTGAAAATGGACACACATACATACATACATACATACACATGCACATACATACACACACACGCACAGCAGTGATGCTATATCCCCCTCGCAACAAGTTGCGCGAGGGGATAAAAAATCAGTCTATAGGTATATTAATCAGACTTACATGTACATAAGAAGTTTTTGATAGACCCCAAGGGGACTTTATTAGACCGAACCCAATACATGTACACATGGATGTGAATTACTTTCATTTGCATCAATTTGTTTACTAGGTATTATTCACCCTTGTCTTCAGTTTTATGATTTTTCAAATCTGAATCTTCGGTATGAACTTATTTTACTAATCCTCAGTCTGAAGAGTTCCTCAGTTTGTATATACCATTGTATTATAGAGGTATTATTGAGCAAACTCTTAAGATTGTAAATATTCTTGACCCGAGTCCTAAGTTTGTAGGCCCTCCAGACCCGAGCCCTCATCCTTCTGTTTGTATGTACATGTATATGAACTCACCTGGGTGGCCGGGCTGCAGGTGTTTGAGATTCTGTTGGTTTTGTAATGCCTCCGAGTCCTGCGGCGGATGCTGACCCTGCTCCTGTTGTTGCTTCTTCTTCTTCATCTGTTCTTTGGCCTCTTCTGAAACCAAGATGGCGAAAAATGTCATGAAAATATAAAAAAATTTTGCTACAGTTACAGCTGCATAAAATACATTTCTAGCCAGAGTTTTTAAAAGAGATTACAAAGATATTTTAAAAAGCCCACCAATTTTCTTGTTTTTTGGCAGTTGTTTCTCCCACGATGGCCCGATGTCAAAATCGTCCTCTTCGTCGGACGAGTGACTGGATGCCAGCTCTATACTGGCCTGGCCAATGGAGACATCACTCTCGGAGTCCGAGTCATGGTTCCTTTGTTTACGGCGACTCCTCCTCCCTGGTACATGTACCTCTCCCTCTGTAAATTGAAACACCCAATGCTGAGATATGGTACCTTAAAGTCTTGTTTATAGACTAGTATGCACTTTATAAAAGTCAAATTTGTTCAAAAGAGGTAGTGGGCTTCATATTATACTTAGGAATTTTTTTGAACAATTTTTATTACAAGCATAACTTAAAATATTTTAACAAAGACTTTAAGCATACAATGACAAAATCAAAGCATCTATCCCATCATGGAAGATCTGTCCCCTTAAAAACAAACAAAACTGAGTTTAAAAATAAAATAAAATAAAATCACTGACCCTCCCCAGATTTCTGATGGTATGCGTTGTCGTAGGCGTAGGAGGGGGCATGGCCCGAGGTGGAGGTGTCGGTACTGCGTAGGTAGTCGTCTCCCTTGTACAGCCCCCCACTGCTCTTACTGGTGGATCTAGATGTGGTAGAGGTGGTGGATATCCCGACATTGGTCCGGTTGATGTAGCCATCAATGGAGGAGTCCCTTCTATAGGCCAGGGCTGACCGCTATGGAAATCATAGAATATGCTTTGAAGACAACATCCATAGAAAAGGAAACAGCAAAATAACATTAATCTACTGTAACAGGTATTTGTGGCATTAGTCTGAAGGGTACTGTAGTGATTAACATCACTGACATAATCATTGAATTAGGGACTCAATTTTCTATTTCAACTATACTACAAAATCAAAAAGATAATTCCATTAAAATAACCCAGAAACATTTCTTGTCAATACTATATTTAATATGCACCACTTTCTATGACAACTTTCATTCTTAAATAATAAAGTGAGAAATGAAATGTGCAAAAAGTAATATCGTTGGTCTATGGAACAATGAAACAAAATATGGCAAATTTAAAATGTAAATATTTAGAGCATAAAACATACATGTATTATTTAATTCATTGTATTTGTTATTTTCCTGACTTACTGATATGGAGGGTCGGCTCCCAACCATTGAGTCGTCTGGGTCCATTTTCTTTCCCTGCATCTTATACCACTGCTTCTTCAGGTTGTAACGCACCTATAATGATATCGTAAATTGTTAGATCAAACATTTTATCGTTAATTAGAATCTCTTGAAAAGGATTTTTAGTACCAAGATGTAGCTTAAGGTAAAGAGAACACATGTTCACAGCTTGGGCAATTGATAATTCACAGACTGAGTATGAAATACAGAGAAAACATGTTAACAGCCTGCAGGGCAATTGATAATTCACAGCATGAAATAATTACAGAATGAATTTTATAATTTTTCCACTGCCCAGTAACGTCAGTGTTTTCAGAGTGGATCCTATAGACCTACCTTTTTATCTCCAACGATGTATGCCAGGAAGATAAAGAGTCCTTGAAGAAATGCGAATCCAGCGTAGACATAGTGCAAGGGCTGGAGGTCATAGTTCACAGAAAGTAGTCCCAAAATCCAAGTGATTCCCAGCAGGAGCAGTAATATCACCCCAGAGAAAATACGAGCTCTAAAGAAATGGTGACAAAAATTATACATATGCACCTCTGAGACACTTGAACAATTTTACATTAAAATCTAATTAGTAATAAAGGAATCTTACAATAATGATGAACTAAATGAAATTTGCTTAACAAATTTTGGTTTCAATAATGACCAACTTTATAAATAAATCTTGATGGTCATGTCCACGTTTTAAGTAATTTTCTTATAAATCTTAAAAATGAGTGATTTTCCTATAAATACAGCAAGTGATTTTCCTGCTTTTAATTGTTAGATAAAAGAATTTCAATAGACCCTTTCTAGAAATATTTCAAAAATTTCTATGTTAAATTACCTGAAGGTTGTAATATCTGACACGTTGACTTTCTCCTGACAGCTAGAGTGTAAGGCTAAAACAAACATCATTATGGTGGCCTGAAATGAAAAGATTCATGAATCAAAGTACTGACAAGATTTAAGTGGAACTGATTTATGACCTGGTCCATAATGATCATGAATGTGAATATGAATATTGTGATTACAGTATGTTATGGTGGCTTTGCAATTTTTAAAAAATCTGAGATTTCCAAGTTATTTATTTTGTCTGGATAAGAAATTTCATTCTACTTACAGGAATGACAAAAGCCACAGGTCCAGCAAAACTCCAGATGAAAGTCTCGGAGATATCCATCCAACAGCTGAAATTTCATGGAATGTTAATGTTAAAAAAACATATGGGACTTTATCATAACATTGGATTCGTTTGAAAAAAAAACTACTATACAATATCATGTAATGATAGCTAGCACTTAAAAAAGGAGTTCCTTATCAATAAATTAAGAATTATTGAATCCATCACTGCTACAGATTTTGATTTTTAATGGTTTTAGACTGACCAATTTAAAATGTCTTTCTCATAAACATTGTTTATTAAAACCTATATATTTTTCACAGAACAAATTAATCTTGTTAATTTTCTAGTTTCGTATTTTCATATTTTTAGGGGGGGGGGGGGGTATGACACTTACAATGAGCTGTTTCCATAGCCATCAGTATATAGACCCACAGATAAACCCACGATAATTCCTGGGATCACTGCAACAGACAAAAGATGAGATTAGGCCAGAGTACTGTACCATACACACAACAAAACAACAGTATTATAACACCTTCATCTTGTAACTTGTTGAATCATAAGAATTAATGCTCGTTAATTTCTTGTGAAGTGCAATTAAATTTTTCTTTACACATCATAAGGGAGATTGTCTCATGGTTTCCATTTAAAAATTCTTAAGGTATCCGATCCATATTAGGACCTAATTTTTCTAACCTTGAATATCCATCATGTATTAAATACTCTGATTTTAATCTAAAGCAATTTAAAGTAGAAAAAGATTTACCGAGAGAAATTTTCAAAAATATTATTAACTAAGCAGTAATTAATTAATGAAGATTGCATTAAGGTCTATGGGGACAAACACATTTTTTTAAAATAAAAACGTAAATACTAAGAATATCAAAAAATGCTTCGGTGGAAAGATGTATTTTATCATTAGGAATACAAAAACAATTGAAAATAAATTTTATACCGTGTAGATTTTTTTAGAATTAATTTCTATATATTAAAAGCAAAGGGGAGCAACTCTTCAAGAAAAGGAAAAGGTCATTAATTAGGACACATTCCACTCTTACATATTGATACTTAAACATGAAAATTATGTCCAAGTATACTGAGTACCGGTATTAAGCCCATACATATCTGTTATGCATCCAGATTCACTGAATCTGGGGCTATTATGGATCGGATACCTTAAGTCAAATGCATATAAAATTTTCTTAGGAAAAAACCAACAAAACTTTAGCTTTCTGGAATTCTAATTATTCCATTTTTCCATATGTTGAAATAGCTCAAATCTAATTGCCCACCCAAAGTTTGGCCCTTGGAAGGCAATGAAGCAAAATTAAAATGGTGGCAGAAATAATCCAGTATCATTTGTCTTTTACAAAAAAAACCAAGCGTTCCCTCTTTTGTAGAGAAAACAAAGAACAAAGATGGCTGACAACTGACCGTATCCAAGGAGATAGTAGAACTTCATGGTGCCATAGTTGATGTCGCGGATCTCGATCAGACGTCGGTACAGGTGTAACATCTCCACAAACAGCCAGCTGAAGGCGGCCAGGTAGAAGTAATGGAGACATATGGCCACCAGTCGACACATCAACTATTATTAACAAAAGACAAACATCCTCATTCATCTTGTATCATAATGATTTTTTTTCAAATAAAGGTGATGGCAAAATTACACAGAAAACTTGAAATCTCCGCTTTGAGATTTACAGCAAGATGAGGAATAAAATGTTCATATCAAATCTGTTGAGATTATTTTTAGAGTACTGGTAAACTGCAACTGTGATGCTGTCTATATTATTTTGGCTATCTAGCAGCGTAAAAATTAACCACAAAAGTATTGTTAACAGTAGGTTAAATATACATGTAGTTTCGAGCCAGGGTATAATCAAAGTATTGATTGTTCAAAATTCTCAGAAAAAAGAATTTTATATACTGCAGTTTTTCTTGTCAAGTCATTTTTTTTTTTATCTCGTGTCACAAGTTCTGACAAACAAATAATTAAAACTCAAGAGTGATGTTGACTAGCTACTTAACTCAGATATATTTTTCCTTGCTCTAATTACATTCCACTCACCTTACTGGATACCCTGTAGACTCCTGTGATGAAGGCCAACTCAGCCACAAACATTGTAAAGACCAGGTTCACCAGGATGCTGTTGGCGTTACACTGGAGGCGCTTGAAGGAACAGAAGATGACGAAGGACACAAACAGACAGACCAGTGAGATCCCGATCCCCACAAAGCTAAAGATGACCAGGGAAATCACCGCCTTTGATACGTACTGGTTTAAATAGAAAAAAATCAATTAAAATTAAAGGATCTCATATTCAAAGTTAGTTTGAGCTTATCTTCATTAAGAATTCTAATATTTTTAGAAAGAGAATCACTCTTTGTTTTTCACTAACAAATATACTGATTTTAAAGAAAATCCCATTTTAAAAAATTCAATAGGGCCAAGACATATCAGTGAAATATTTCAAAGATTCATGAGATGAACATTCAAATACCGTAACAGTGGACGTAAGTCACTTCAAAATATCAATTGTACATTGATTTATGTATCAATGTGTGTTCTCGATACTCAAGTTTATCTGTTAATTCTAATGGGAAAATTCACCGGTTCAATTAATATGACTTACTTCTGAATCAGCCACTTCCATGAGAACAGAGAATGAGGTCATGTGACTACAGGAACAAACCACGTACATGTCCTTCTTGACCTCTGACCCTTGACCTGAGATCTCAACCTCGTACCTCTTGTCCACGGTGCAACCCTCACTCGACCACTGTCCTTGGTAACTGTGTTAACAAACAATAAATCAGTTGAATTGAAATTCTGAAACTTTAAAACTGTTTTGAAAATTTCTTTTTTACTATTTCACCTTGCCTGAAATTATCTCATAAACAGTAACACATAAATGTTAATGTGAAATAGGTATGTACAGTACAAAAAAGTAATCTTTTGCTCTAATTAGGAACCAAATTGATAGAAATGGGCATATTGAGATAGAATTTTCCTCATAAAGACAAGAAACAAACCTGTGGCCACTGCCTGAGTCTGTGTGGTTACAGACATTGTTGGTGCTGGTTTTCCAATAAACACACTGCGGACTGGTGCGGTTGTCCTTGACCTTCTGTTTGAAGTGGAACTTGAGAGGTTCGGAGAATCCTGTCTTGATGGCACACCCCCTGTCCCTGATTAGCAGGGTAAACACTGGAGCATTCACTGCCAGCTCTCGCCCAGGGTTCTGACTGAAATACAAAAATTAAATTTCTTAAATGATTTGTCTTTCCTTTTATGATAACATATGTGCAATGCTACAGAGTGCTTTATTTTTTAATCAAAGAAAAATTGTTTATCCATTGGTGTTTAATTGTAAAATTTTCAGGCATGGGAAATATTCATACCATGTAAGAAAAGCCGGAGGGAAACCAAATCTTAATTCAAATTTACAAGCACATGTACAATATAAATCTCAACATATACAGCACAATTCAACTATTAAGAGGTTCTTGTTTGTTATAAAAGAGAAAATTAAAGTCATATCATATGTAACATATACAACACATGTACTTTTAATTATATATCCATATACTAGGAGCTAAAAGTGATGTGAGGGATGAAGAAAATATATAACTTCCTTACATAGTCCTAGATTTCCTTAAATAACCATACATAAAGATCATAAACACTCTGACTGCACTGTATTAATCTAAAATTTGGCAAAAACTATCATCCACCATAAATGAATAAAAACCAAATCAAAACACTCCATACAATAAACCCTGTTACGGTAGTTAAACTCACACAACACTGGAGTGTAGGCTCCCGGCCCCGCGGGGCAGTAATTCACCGAGGGTGTCGAACATGAGGTAGGAGACGTAGAACTTGTCTGACCCCGGGGCCATGACCTGTTGGATGTACTCGGCCACGGAGGGGCTGATGGAGGGGGGCAGCAGTACGTGGGTCAGATCGTCGAACGTTGGGGGAGAGGCGACGATGTTGTCAAACTTTGGAATCTTCAGTCCGCTGGTGTTACTGGAGGTCAAGGTGTCCACGCTCAGAACTAAACAGCACAAGAAAACAATTATTGCAATTTATTATTTGTATATGATTTATCATAGTCAAATTAGCTCAATGCAAATGGTTTTTTTTAAATATAAATCACTTCTGGCGTAGGACCAATTCTCATCAAGTACCAGTTCTAGTTCTTGAAATTGATCGTCACAATTTTAGGTCAGTTGTGGTGAGAAGAGATACTTGATGAGAATTGGGCGAGTATTGATTAGTACAGAGTTAATATATTAAGTAAAAAAATGGCTTTATTTTAAAATATAAGACTATAAGAAAAGAGTTTTAGAAATATGGTTGAAACAAGCATACTCCAAATGTCAATAAACTGATAACAATTACTAATTACATAGAATATTCAAAATGTAAATTGAAAAGATTTTAATTCAAAAGTAATTTACAATTATTACTGATATTTACCAATATGTTTGGACACGACACGGTATGGATTTTTCTGCATACTGTCCAGGTTCCTGGTCAGTAGATCCAGGTAGTTCTCCAGACGGTAGAAGATTTCTGCTATTCCGCCGGACTCCTGGTTAATTCTACTCCACTCGTAGGCATACTGGGGGTCCAACGCTCTGCTTAAAGCATCTAACAAGTGCTGAAAATATAACAAAAAATAAGTGTCAGTAGTGATGGGCCGATTATCGCCGACAATCCAAAGTCGGTCGCTAAATGTCTCCCGATGTCGATGATCGATTAAGATTTCCATAATCGATTATTTAAAAAAAAAAAATTAAAAAAACGTAATTTACGAAAATTCTTCGTACGACTTGACTTTTTTCAAACATCAAAACGAAAATAGGTTTAAACAAATTGGCGGCGCCATGTGCAAGCCTCACGGACAAGGCAGGTGCAGTAAATAAGATTGTATGTGCATAATAATATTTAAATTTTATTAACATATTTGATTTATTTGAATAAATATTTAATAATTTCAAACAACTGAAACAAGTATATTACAGTATATACAACGCAAGACACAAGTTTTTGTTCAGAGAATTGTTTTATTCAATTAAACATAATTTGAAAATTTTCGATTATTTAATCGATTATACACTTTCGATTATTTCTGATAATCGATTATGAAAATTTTCCGATTTCCCATCACTAAGTGTCAGTAAATCATAGTTATATTCAAATCTCCCTTTTTCTTTCTTAATCAAGTTGATAATAAATATGATATAGAGTAATTAGTGCACCAGTCAAAAGCAGTCCCATTGTCAGGTGACCTGCTCGAGACCAGGTGTATCTATTCTGGAGTACCTGTGAAATATTTATGAGGAAGATACTGGCTATCACGCACAATATAAACTGTTGTAAAATGGTTAAATGGGTTAGAACTTCAAATAAATCACCATAAAACTGCTTCTGGCAAGTGAGTTATTTACCGGGGGCCTTTATCATATCTTTATCTTATGTATTTTCCAATTTACAAAAAATTTAAACTTATTCTTTAGCAGCCAGAGACAAAGGCACATTGAGGCAGTGTATGTTTCAGGGCCTTATGGAGAAGATAGGTGAGGTGAGGTACTTGTATATTAAAAATGGTTTTGAGTAAGCACACAATGTCCATCAGACATTTAGCCTGTGTTTACCTGTAGATAGTTGCTGTCCTGTTCCACTGTCAGACTCAGTCCGTACTGCTTGTTCTCGTACTTCAGCAGTTGGTTGACCACCCTGTACGTGATGTTGATGTCGTTGCCAAACAGTACCTTGACACTGGAAGTAGCACTGGCGAGTTTAGCCGCCAGAGTCTTGGCAACAAGGGTGGTGATGTTGAGTACTTTACGCTCTATTTGATCAACCTGCAAGTATAAAAAGACAGCAATTAAAACCGATTAATGGCTGACAAATAGATATACTTAACAAATTATTGTTTTTACTGATCAAATTGGAAGACTAATCTTTCCAAATGAGATGCTGCAAAAGGTAACTTTTTTCTGAAATGCAGGTACATGTACATGTATTTATATTCATTTCATAAATACTATTTCATACCTGGGACTCCAAAGTCACAAAGTCCTTGTTGGTACAGTTAAACAGATCAGGCTCCAACCACAGTTCCGTTTTGGAGCAGTTTCTCTTGGCATCACCTAAAAGCAACAACATTCATTAGAACATCGTCAACAACAGGAACAGACTGCCTGAAAGCCATGCTGGCAAAAGGGACAGACAGTGAAATATTGACTTTTATCAATTATGACGAGTTGGGGTTCTTACCCACAGCCCCGTATGGACAGTCTTGGACCGCTGTGACATAGCCGCTCTCTGTGAAGGTGATGGCCTCCCACCACATGATCTTGTGAAACTGACGGGGACACATACTGTTGGTGACTGAAAGAGAAAACCATTTTAGGCATCAATGGGTTTGTATCTTAAGACATAATTATACGAATCCCTCTCATCCTGCTCTCTTCTCCCAATTTTATGTGTTTTCTAGTGACACATATACATGTATTAAGTATACTTAATAAGTATGCACACTTTTAAAAGCTTATTTTATTTTAAACTTATTACTTTTAAAAACACTAAAATTAACATAAAGGTTTTGCAGAAAAGCTTTCCCAACAATTGAAGTAGGCAATTTAATTGCCAAAATTAAAAATAACATTGTTCTTAAGAATAGAAATCAGCAGAACATGTCAATTTTTCTTTATAAGTACCTAAACATCCTATGTCGTCATTTGGGTTCCACGAGATGTGTGCGTATTTATTCTCACACTGATCACACTTCCTACCGACCACGTTCTTCTTACAGGGACACTGCCCAGTGACCTTGTCGCAGTAAATGGATGTCGACCCGTACTTGTAGCAGTCACATGGGTAGCAGCGGTCGCTTCCGATTGGTCGATAGAAGTTCTCCTGGCAGTAGCATGTTCCGTCTGTCTTGTTGCACTTGGTGTCAAACCCGAGCTCGTAGGAACAGTTACAGGGGCCACAGACGGGGAATCCGTACCAGCCGTCCTGACAGGGTTGAGTGGACACCTCCTCACAGTACCTCCCCCCTTGGAGCTGACCGCACTGACAGGTGTAGCCTGAGGATGAGGTTGGCTTGTAGGTGGGGCCGTGACAGATGGCAGCATTCTGACAAGGGTTGTAGTTCCTGCAAATGTCCTTACATTCTGGGCCAAGGGTTCCTGTAATTTTATCAAATAATGTACCATCAATGCTATTATAATCAAAACTGTAATGTTATTCTTTAATAAAAAATATCATCCCCCCCCCCCCCCCCAAAAAAAAAAAAAAAAAAAAAAGAATTTTTTTTTTGATAATTTGTCATGTAGATAACCTTCTTAAAAATGTGATCTTTCAACAGCTACTACAATGAACCTTTCTTTCACAAAAAAAACCCATAACAAAACAGTCTGACTTGAGCAAGTCGACAACAGAAATATTACACAGTATTTAGTATCTTATGAATACTTGGTTTTGCCTACAACCATTTTGATGTATTGATATAATAACACCTTGACTGACCTTTAGGACAGACACACTCGTGCTTGCCCCAGTGGTCCACACAGGAGGCTCCCTGGGTACACGGGTTGTCCTTACAGGCGCTGGGAATGGTGCATCCTGGGAAGGTGTTGCTGTGGGAGGGGCGTGACAGCAGCGCGGTGTTGGTGTTCCCCACGATCATGTTCTATAATGAGACAAAGCATCAGTGACCAAGTATATTTATCTAGTGATTGACTCACATCATGTTCTGCAACAAGACATTAAAGCATAAGTGACAAAGAGAGAGTCAGTGACTGAATCTAGTTATTAACTCACACATTTGCGAGAAAAAACACTCAAGTACAGTGAAACATAACTATCTCATACTATAGCAGTTTAACAACAGAAGAATAAGTTAAAGAGAAATAGTTATTATATCTCACCATTCAACTACTAAATAAATGCTACTTATATTCTTTTTAATCTGTGATTTTGCAAATCATCATTCTATGAAATGTTTCATCAAGGAATAAAAAAAAATTAATGATTTGTTTAATATAAGTAACAAGATGAAAATTTCCTCGATTTATACAACTACATGTATGTAAAATCATTATGACAGCTCAAAAAACAGGACCATCTCACTTTCCTGAAAGCCTATACTGTAAATTCCTAATTAAACACGAGGAATTTATATCCACGTAAAATCGCGAGAAGCACCCCTTGCGGATTTTAAAATCTCGCTATTATTTTCTGTGAGTTGGTAATTATAAGAAATATGGATAAATGTTCCGCGTTCATGATTTTATATTCTCGCTATTTGATACAAAACAGCGGGATCGCGGAATTAAGTACTCGCATAATATAAGGAATTTACAGTATATGTTCAAAATTTGAACATCTAAAAATTACAAACATCCTGACTCTGATAGAATCAATTTGGCAGCATATTTCAATCATGATGAAGATCCCTCACTTCTATCTTGAGCCCCTTACCTCCAGACAGCCTACGAATCCTTTGGTTATTGGTCCATCATTCTCTCTCTCTGCTCCCACATACACTTTCTCTATCAGCTTATTGTTTAGGCTCACAGATATAGCCTCTTTTTTCTGACAAAATTAAAAAGAAATAATAAAAATTTATTATCAAGATTATTTGCTATGTCAAAAAAATTAATAATTATTTACTTTTAATTAGCAGGCCAGAAATTTCAAAATATTATGCAGCAGGCGGGTATTTTATTTATTGAAAGACTTGTAAAGAGGAATAACTCTTCTGATTTTTAACTGTTTAACTTAAACTTGTTAGAATTAAAAGTTTTCAATATATATGTAGCAATAAAATAAATCAATGCAGCAGGATTTTAACCAATGTGGCAGTGCTTGAAAAACGTTATATCATAAATTTTTTGAGTATTATGTGAAAATTGTTGTAAATGTCACCAAATCTGTAGACGTACCTGCCAGTGCCCATAGTCCATCACAAGAATTATCTCCCCTAACTTTGGCCACCTGACCTCCAGATAGTGCCACTTGCCGTCGTTGACAGGGAGGTAATCAAACTTGAACGTGTTGTTGACCCCTCCAACTCTGTAGTGGGCGTAGCCATCTATCAGCTGCAAGGAAAGGGACACAACTCTAATTGTCTTCTTGTACCAGCATATCATAAAGAGCTTTAAATTTTCGATCAGTCTTATTCTAATTGTGTATTTTAAAGAGCAATTATTCAGGATCATCTTTTGAAAACTATCATATCAAAGAGTAACTTGGGATTTATTTAATCTCTAGACTGTTCACTTTAAGAGAAGAGAATTTTTTTTATAGCTATTTAACAAGACAGGTAGAACATTTAGAAAAAATGTGACATAGACCAATCATTACCTTCAAAATCTAACTATCCTTCAGGTGATTCTAAAAGTGTATTTTATTCTCTAGAACAAAAAACCCACCATATCCCCCACCTCCAAACTAACCTCATTAAATAGCAAACTAACCTCCAGAGTGACCGAGTGTCCCTCGCTGATGACGATGTACATCAGTACCCCGGCCGTGGCCCGGGTCCTGAAGGAGATACCATTGTACCAGGTATACAGGATCATCTTACTGGTCAGTGAGTTGTCCGTGTACAGCAGGAACCCGTTACCCTCCAGACGCGTGGGCTGGTCAATTACCTGGCTGCAGTCCTTACCCCCAGCCCGGTCCGGGCACTCGCAGAAGTAGGTCCCCCATCGGTCATGGCAGGTGCCTGTTGGAATTATTTTAGTAGAGTTCAGATACTGATGAAATATTGGACTGTTTATAATATATAAATCTTGTATAAGGAGGCTTTGTGTGACACTTTACTGAAATTCACCAAAATAGGGCCTTGAAATGACAATAAACTAGTGAAACACAATTGTAATCAAGTCATTAAAACACAGTTCATTATGCCTTAGAAATTAAACAGTAAATTCAGGGCATCAATTCTAAAATGGGTCACACCCTGCAACACATAGAGTTTACTACATTTAAAAGCAAGCTTAATGTAGAAACCTCTGCAAATCTTGCAGCATTTGTTTTATTTACAGCACACTGAAAAACAACTGTTTGTACTAGCTGTCTCCTACCTCCATGTTTACAGGGAGCAGATATGCATTGGTCTGTCTTCTCAGCACATCCAGCCACTGTTCCATTGTTGAAGACAAACTTGTTCAGGTCCAGGAGCTCGTGGTCGATGTAGAAGTCCTTGATGCAGCCCTTGTAGTTCCGGTTGTCGATCTGGAACTGAGACTGGAAGTTGGGGAGGCCCCCAATCTGCATCGGACCATTTAGGTCCAGGAACTTTGGGCACGGAACCTTGGGAACTGCACTGGTGTAGCATCTACAGAATAAATTTAAAAAATTTAAGGAAACAATCAAAATTCAGCAAAAATTATTGCTTTTCACAACTGCATTTTTTCACTTGCTGAATTTCTATGGTTGCACAATAACCATGCATGCATGTCCATTCAAGATTATAAAATTTCCCCTAACCTATCAAATGACTTTTGATAAGCTGTTTTACACATGCCAATTTTTTTTGTCTAATTAACAGTGAATGTTGTGCAACATAAAATGTATATGACAAAAGTAGAGTATATATTTACACTAAAAGTACATGTAAAACCTTTCAATGTAAATAATGATTGATCTAGCCAATACACAACCCACTACTTGGACCACTTTTACCTTTATTATGTAGGTAATTCCAGCCTTCTCAAAGGCTGTCAATGGGTGTGGGGCATTCAATTCTGTATTACAGCATCAATACAATACTCTCCATGCAATCCATGCATGCATATTTTCACAAATGAAGTCAGTATTTACTTGCACCAATTAGTTGTTTCCATTTAAAAAAATCTATTACAACATTTCTCTACATGAGAACTTCTTAATTGTTAATGCACAGTTTTCAATGATTTCACAACATTGTACAGTAGTGTTCAATACTATAGTCAAAGGCTTCATGTTGTCAGAAACCCATGGCTCATTATAATTACTATTAAGTTAATCAATATACCAAATCAGGGTTACCTCTATGGTGCATTTGTATTACATTGTATCTGTTTGTTTGATTGCTTGATTAAAATTTACTGTTAATTATAAGATCAAAGAATCAAAAGTACTGATGTACACTTTTAATGCTTATAATCACATACTCTTCAAACAAAGGTTAAATTTGTGGGTTGTTGATATTTTCTGCTAGCTAACTCTTGAATGAGTTAGCAAAAATCATTTATTGATATCATGACTTATAATTATTTTCCCTGATTGCCCTATAAATGGTGTTGGAATTGTACTATGAAACTTAGTTTCCTTTACTTCAGTTAACAGTTTCTGAAATGTACTGATAAATGGAAAGGTGGCTGAATGGCATACTGCAGCCTTACCATTTAGTCAATTTTAAGTAACCATTTAGTAACTTTTCAGTCAACATTCAGTAACTTTTCAGTCAGAACTTTTCAGTCAACATTCAGTAACTTTTCAGTCAACATTCAGTAACTTTTCAGTCAGTAACTTTTCAGTCAACATTCAGTAACTTTTCAGTAAAATTCAGTAAACATTCAGTCACCTGACTGATGTGTTTAAAACTGGTTTTGGATCTTAAGTTGACTTATAACATTCAGTCACTATTTAGTTTAAAAAAAATGCAGTCACACTTCAGTAATCATTGTTTGAGTCTTGACTAATACGTGCTGTTTAACTGTTTTTGGAGCTAGCCCCTGACTTACATGTCTGGAATTTGGAAGGTGGCCTGTACAGCACAAGGGTGGTCAGTGATCAGGTGTCCATACTTGACAGCAATCTGTGTATCACACTCCTCCCCCACTGAAAGGGTGGCAGTCTGTCAAAAACAAATAGTGGAATGTCAATATACAAGAAAATATAAACAGGGAACAGTCATTAAATCAGAGAGGAGCTATACAATACACGTACTGTAAATTCCTTATATTACGCGAGTACTTAATTCCGCGATTCCGCTGTTTAGTATCAAATCGCGAGAATATAAAATCGCGAACGCGGAACATTTATCAATATTTCTTATAGTTCCCAACTCTCAGAAAATAATGGCGAGGTTTTAAAATCCACGAGCGTGCTTCTCGCGATTTAACGCGGATATAAATTACTCACGTTTAATTAGGAATTTACAGTACTGAACAGTCTGTAAAATGCAGATGAAACTCATACTAATTAAATCATATCATAAAATACAGAGTGTGACAGTTTGTAAAAATTGAGAAATTCCCTCAGTAGAAACATAACATACAAAGCTGCAGTATGTTATTAAAATGAGAAAGAAAATTTCCCACTAGACATACTAACATAAAATACAGACTTGATGACAGGGAGACAATGTAGGAGAGATACTGTTTTCTGAATGGGTGTCATTCAGTAATAACAGTCTACAAACATAAACACACATCTGTCCTAAACAAACACCTGTCTGACATATATATAGTTTAACATAAAGTATGAGTTTGTAGTCATTAAAATACATACATCAAAGTGTTTGCTTACTGCATTTTTCAACAATTTATCTACAGATATAGTGCATGCCTATTTTATTTGTCAACTTCAGATAATCAGTAATGCATGTTTTAGAAACCACTTTTAGCAAAAAAAAAAAATAAAAAAATGCAAGCATCAAAAAAAAAATCGGAGTAGTCTGAACAAAATATCTAGACTTTTTTCAAGCAAATATTAAGTAACTTGTGCACAACAAACTTACAGTGTCTAGTAACATTAAATGCCACCTTTTTTGTGAACAGGTATTTCACACATTTGTTGTGTATGAAAAGCCCTAAAAGTAATCAATTATATAACACAGCCACCTGTATACCTACCCTACAACCCCAAACCATTTATATCCCTAACAGTAAGGGGTCTCTCAGAAACCAATACCTTTATGACCCCCCCCCCCCCCCCCCAACTGCAGGTACCAACTGATTCCACAAAAGAATGCTAGAGATACAGAGTTATGCAACATTTACGGCTAAATAAATCACTGCAGTCAGTTTGGATCGTGAAATATTGGCCGTTGGATTCCGGTCACACAACAGACAGCGATCATGTTTCTTATAAATCAGTAATACAATATTGGAACCAGATTTATTCTGTCTTGAAAAAATATCTCTACTCAAAATGATTTTAATGGAAATATTAAACCGTACGTGTTTACTATTTTGAAATTAAAAATAAATTTAGAAGTGAAATTAAAATTTTCCTAAAAAATACATGACAGTGTTTTATTTGTGATTATAGCTATAAATTAGTAATTAAACTACATGCATGCAATCCTAGTTCAGAATGAGTATGTATACATAAAATTTTTAATCATTTCTTTTCATATGACGTTCTTAAAAAATATTCCCAAAATTTTTAATATATAAATTCACACAATGGCT
>WFKH01003881.1:40269862-40290191 GCA_016163765.1 Magallana hongkongensis | reverse complement strand
TGACTTAAATTTACAGCAGGATATCTTAGTGACTTAAATTTACAGCAAGACTCATTTGTGACTTAAATTTACAGCAGGACCCTTAGTGACTTAAATTTACTACTGTGACTCCTGTTGAGTGACATGAGGAATTAAAGACTTACATGCGTAACCAGCAGGACATTCACATCGGAAGCTGTTGACTGGATGGATGGGTCGGAACAGCATGGTGGAGGAAGTGATGAAGGGCTGAGGACGACCAAACTTGACGTAGAAGATGCAGTGCTCAAAGTTGTCACAGAATTCACGGATACAGATGTTATCCTCAAAGGGGAGCACCTAAAAATGCGGAAACAATCAGCTTTTAATATAACATTGACAAATAGTATTTGTCAGTTCAAATTTTTGTGTTCTATTATCAGCTGAACACCTCTTGATTTTATTAACATTTACCATCATCTACAATATCCAAGCAGCAAAGTGTTCAAATGATTAGGTCTATATTCATATTAAGAATATAATTAATCTGATGAATCTTACACATTGACAAGAAGAGGTTTTTCATTCTAGTACATTAACAAATATTACTAATATTATTTCATTTATTTGGTAAATGCATTCTATACTTACCGTAATTAAATAAGGAATACAGTCGCACCTGTTTTAAGCGGCCACTTGTGGGACAAGGTCAAACTGGCCGCTTAAGACAGGTGGCCTCTTATTCCAGGTTTCAAATTAATGAAGAAGGAACACCGAGTATATTCATTTTGGCTCTATTGCACAGATTTATTAATAGTATCTGTAATGGCGGCATACACGGAGATGGTGAATGCATAGTTCGGATTGCTGAATAAACAGTTTATATTAATTTTAAATGGCCATATTAATTTAATTTATCTATCAAGGGATTAAGAACAAAACATTTTCTGCTAAATACGCCCAAACAATAATTTTCAATTGATTAAATGCGGTAAACAAGCAGAAGTAGCGTTTCCGTACAAAGACTATAACCAATGTTTAACCTCTTAAAAAAGGGTCAAAATTCCATTGGGGTGTATAATAAGCACCCCTTTAATTCTCTCAAAGAAATTTTCTAGAAAAAAGGTGCGTATTATCGGCAAATTGCTGTAGATGTTAAGCTGTTAAGCGCAAGACTGGCCATTAATAATTTTGTTATGAAGTATATAAGTATATGTAGATATATAAACAACACAAAACAGGTGTTATAATCAATTATCTCATTAAATCTCAGCCGACTTCAAATTACACACTCAATTATTTGTCATTAACTCATTATCAGCTGTCGAAGATTGGCTTCTTTCGATACGGGGTCACATGTCAGAGTCAGAAGTCATGTGACAAAACAGACAAAATGGCCGTTGAAATCAGGCATGTTGAAACCACGGGACCTAAAAACACTGGCCGCTGGCCGCGTTAGACAGGTGGCCGCTTAAATCAGTTAAAATATAGTGAAAAACTAAACGGGCGGGATTAAAACTGGCCGCTTATGGCGAGTGGCCGCTGATTAAAGGAGGCCGTAACAGCAGGTGCGACTGTACATGTCATGTTCATTTAAAATATCACAGTGAAATGGAAATGTGCTGTTGTTATGCTTGAAACTTACTGTACATGCAACTTTATAGTTCATAGACTTATCAGAAATGTTTCATATTTTGTTTTGAATCAGAACTTGTTCCCCTTTTAATATACTTGGAAGATGAAGCATTGTAATATAAATTTTTCTGAATTTACTATCTGACCTGAAGCACATTAACTATATATACATATTTTGCAAATTTTGATAACAACCTAGCTACACATTACATGAAAGGCTTACTCATAAGCAATGAAGCACTTTGACCTGAATGTTGAATATTTCAATTCTTATCTGCCGTAAAAGTGTATGAAATAAAACTTATATTTAGGTTCACATTCTGAATGATGGCTTTTAAATTTCATGAATTATCCATTTTCCTGTCTAATGCCGTACCTCATGTGTGCTCACGTTTTCACCTCTGATTTTTATCAAATTCATTGAAAGCATTGAATCGCCTGCTAACTTGCACACGTATAGGGTTTTAAATCCCATAAAACATTAAATATCGAGTCATTAAATTCAACAACTTTCCGCCTTTACAAAGCAAATAAAGGTTGACTTCAAAAATGGAGTTAGCATATTAGCCCATGTTACCCCAGTGTTGCGGTGTTTAGAGTGCATTGCATTCAGTAAATATTACTAATTGACAGTCTACCGATTTAATTAACTCTCTTTTAAAAATATTCAGGTTGTTTTCTCCAAAATATCTTTTCTTTTTCATGGTCAAAAGATAGAGCATAGATAGTCAGTTCTTCTTGATATGTAAATATGAAGGTTAAGTGTTCAAATCCTATAAGCTTTTCACTTCATATCCTGACAAATGTTCTCAGACTGATTTTATGTCACTAGCTAGAGAACATGCATGTATACTGTATACAGGGAAATATTTGCCCCCTTTTATTTTCGCCCCTTTTCAAAACAATTTTTAAATAATTGTTTTCATTAAAAGGAGTATCAATTTCTAACTGTGTCTGGATGAATTCAAGGGTGAAACCATTTGCAAGTGTAGAAGGGCAAAAATAACATGGGGTGAAATTAACCCTGTATACAATATTGGTAATTCTTTGTAACACTGTGTAATTTACTAAGAATAAACCTATAAATCTAGAAGCTATACACAAATTCCATGTGATATATTTTTACTGTTCCACAGTGCCATTTCATATAACTAAGGATTAGAGTTTTCTTAATAGTGATCACCAGCTAGTCAGAAGTGTATTACACTTCAGGAGAGAGAACCAGTAAAATGCTAAAACACCAACCTGAAGCGTGGACAGATCAGCCAATCGGATTCTCTGTAGGTAAATCTGTTCCTGAAGGACCTCCGCATCAATAAAGGATCCATCCGACTTCCTCACTGCGACGCTGACATTCAAAACAGTAGTCGACACATCAGTGTCTTTCTCAACATTGATGACATAAATATTCTTCTCCTCGGTGTTGAGAACAGAGGCCAGAGCATCGACGAAGAACTTGTAGACGGGGGATAGGAACGTGTCCTGAGTGATGTTGTTGAGGCGAATCGTGACGCTCTTCTCCAACATCTCCTTGGTAACCAGACGGACGTACAGGCGACAGGAAGCAGTCTTAGGATGCAGTCCATCTAAAGAGCAAAAAAATTATTGCAATCATTTTTATTATCCAATCTTAGAAGCAAATATTAAAGTTCCTGTAATCATTTTTTCATTAAAATTACAGTCATAATTGATTAACATGCAGAAATCTTGCATAGTGTCATCATGATAATTGTTCTCATCATGCAATTGCTGTTCTAAAAATTGTTGCCTTCTTTATTATACTGCTGTCAGTAAGATTTTTAACCATACCAAAAATCTTTTAACCATACCAAAAATCTTTTACGATACTAGTTTTTCGATCAAGGTTTTTGAATTGTACTGAACTCATTAAATCAGTTAAAATTTTTAATTATTAATTAATTATAAATTAAAAATACCAAAGACAAAGCCTTAGCGGAGTTCAATTACAAACTACTGAATAATCTGTTATGTAATAATCTGTTAGTGAGCAAATGGAATAAAAATATCACTGCTAAATGCAAACATTGTAACGAAATTGAAAATTCGAAACACCTTATCTTTGATTGTGTTAATGTAGAAAAAATTTGGAAATCGGCAAGCGAGTGCTTAAATTTTGATATTAAATGGAAAAATATTGTGGTGGGGTTCTACCTGGAAGAAACACAGGTCACCAAATTATATAATTATTTTTTGTCATTTATTGCATATAGAATATACAAATGTAAAATGTATTGTAGACTTGAAAATTTACCCGAATCAATTTTATTGATAAAAAACTCATTCAAAGAGTATTTGACGATACATTGTGCAGTTCTGACAAAGCTAAAAAATACAAAAGAAAATGAGCTTTTTCAACTTTTGATAGCTAAACTTTGACATCTGTAATTCTTTTCAAAACAATAAAATACCCGATACACATAGGGACTGTCTATGTGTATTAGCGCTTTACCCGGGGATGTAGTGATGGACTGTATGAATTATAATGTAGATGTTACTTCCACCGGGTAAGCCAGGGGTTCAACTTATTTTACAACGTAAACCGATGAATGTAACATTCTTATATTCACATGTACTATTATGTCTTCATACGATACATTATCTGTTATTATGTATGTTTTCTTATATATATCATTGTGTACCTATATACTTGAAAACGAATAATGATTTCAATTGAAATTCATATTTATGTATAAGTTATTGATGACCACAATTTTGTAAATTGTTTTATATAAAATAAATAATAATAATAAAAAAAAAAAAAAAAAAATCAGTTAAAATAATCCCAACAGCTTGAGTATTTTGAAATTATATATAACTATGAAACGCCACTTCCACATACTCAAAGTTATACAGTGATTTTCAATGTTATTTACCGACTACATCATTTGATTTTAATTCAGTTACTGATCATTAGTGCCAATCAGTTTGTTCTATTTATTCTAACAATCCTTTGTAACTTTGTGTACTGAATAGCAAATAGATTAATTACTCTAATCTATTGTTTCGTTCTTTCACTGTTGAGTGCTATATAATGTTTCTAAATGTAACCAATGTATGTATTCAATAGATTTAAAAACTTTCAACAAAAAACTTCATTAAGCTTAATCATAAGACATATATACATAACTAGGGAAAAAATCATTACATGTACCCTTGTATACACACACTTTCTAATAAATAAAAGTTTAACAAAAAAAAAACCAAACTTTAGAATAACTTTTCATAATTGATTTAACCAAATAATTACACAGAGAGGTATTTACACTGACTTAATTGTTGAAAAGAAAAATTGATTTTTTAAGCCTGAAAAGCTGGAAACAATTTGTATCAGAACTGCACGAAGAGTCCTTTCTGCATTTAAATAAACCCAATCTAATTAAAATTAGATGTTCTGAATCCACATTGGTTTGAGAAGCGGTAGCAGATTCAGAACATCTAATTTTAAATAGATTGGAGTAAATTAACCCTAACGATGACAGAGTTTCCACGTACATGTACTACAAAAATGGTGAAATATTTCAAAACATCTTCACTGTGCAATTCATATTCACCTTGATTTAACTGAATACAATATGTGCAAGAGTACTGCAGACAACCGTTTTGTTGCTTTCTTCTTTGTCACTGAACTTTGCACAAGGCCAGTATTTTAAGACTACTCAGCTACCATTGGTGCAATTAAAATTTCAGGTACTGTATCAGTGTCCACAATGCACTGAATACATGGGCACAACCAGATTAAAAAAAAATATTTGTCTTTCTTAAGGAAACTTGAACAAAGATCTGGCCAAAGCAAATTTATTCAGTCTGTTGGTGAATGGGTTCATAATGTGTACACATGGTCACACAGAATATAGCATCATTGAAATCCATCAATCCCTGACCGAGCTATCTCAGAAAAAGAAACACACAATTCCGAACAAATGATTGAGAGACAATCAGTACTGAATGATGCAAGAACTGACCAATATGGTTTAGACTTTTAAATAATTTCAAAGCCCAAAGGAGCTGAGCTAGTGACAGTTTTTTTGCCTTCTGAAAATTTACAGAATTAGATACAGATTTCTTATATAAACTACGTACCGCACACATGCATGTACATTGTACATCAACACATTATATAAATTTCTAGTTTGTACAGTAATAAACCTTCAAGTACTCATACTCAGCACCACGACTCTGCGTCAGAAACCTGAATCAGTTACAAAGTAAAATTTTTAAAGCTCGAATAAGCTAGTGCATTTAAAAGAACTGCAACTGTTTTATTGGGATGATCAATAATAATTGTGCCTAAAAACTGAATTAGATACTGCTGCAATTGTTCAACCACAATATGCAATACTGGAAAGCCTGTAACATACAACTAATACAAAAGATGATGGCAGAGAGTCCTGGTCTTCTGGACTTGTTACAACATGCACCTAACTTTTCAATGACAGTGCTTAGAGTGCTATCTGTTACTAACATGCAGACTCTCTCTCCCACAGTGTCTAAACAACCAGTCCAATGTTGACGAGTTTGACACCTCTGACTGGATTGTTTGACATACAGAGACATTGTGTACATAAGATAGGTAGAAAACCCAGGCTAATATCATTCACTGACCAATACCTACACTGGGTATTTAAAATCAGAAATCAGGCCTTTACATACAGCAGACAATGCCGATTCTTCTGTAGTGCTGCTACAGGCTTCATGATTTGTTGTGCTTAGCTGAAAGCTTTAAATGGTTCATATTTTTCCCTTAAGTGTGCTTACATAAAGCCATATAATTTGTTCTTGCTTTTTTCCATCATGGTGTTTAATTCTGGCTCAATCTTTTAGCTTGCCATCTATATAAACTTACATTTTTCAGGTACTGGTAGTTATTTTTTGGTAAAAAAAATGGTTTTTGGTCCATGTGTTCCAGTTTACAATTTTAAAGCTTTTGGTCCAATCATGAATGTAATTTTATTTTATTTATCATGCTTATAGGAGATCTACAATGTACCATACAATTGATAGATATTTGCTTCGTCATTTCTAATTTCACTAATGCCTTCTTTCATACAAGGTTTTCTGATCCCACCGAGTACCGACAACAGATTACAAGTACCTTAAGTTAATAAGGAAAGGTCTCAAATGTGACTGAAATGTAACCTTTTTTTCTGGACTTTCATATGATATATGACAATCGCCACGGAGTCTCCATTCCTCTCCTCACTTACTGTAGGGTTCTATCCTACTTTATATATTCATATCAGACTACAAGAATGTGACATCCGGGCAGCAATAAAACTACACTGATCAAATTAAAACAGAGGATTATAAATCAAGCAGTGCACAAGTGAAACAATGGAATCAATACCTACAGAGAAAGAGAGATAAGAAACCTTTAGAACTCTGGGCAGTCTTCAATATATATACCCTACCCCAGGATAATTACTGTTTCCCCAGACTGATAGCAAGGGGTCCGGAAACCTTTGAACATGGGCCGGCTTTACCTACACCTCATAAATCAAACGTTGGTGTTGATCTTGGAATTGACTCACCCTGCTCTCTGTCGGGATTAGGGACTTTGTTATTGTAAGTCTCTAGGAGAATCATTATACCACATACTAGGAGGGTTCCATGGTATTTTAATGGGAGACATTTTGGGGGGAGGTCATAGCGGGGGACATTAATGCCTGGGATATATGGTATTAGGCAGGGTGATAACAAAAAAAACCCAAAACCTGGAGGTAAAGGAAGGATTATATGTGTAGTCACAGGGCAAATGCAGAAGGATATAACTGGATTGAGGGACCAATTTACAAAATAGTATAGCCCACCACCTCCATCCCTTTCACACTTTTCAATCTAGATTAATACATGTGCTAAAAGAGTATGTTTTACCTCCTTGGATTATAAATTTGAATTGCAGTAACTATTTGAATTTTAAAAGAGTTATTCATCACTCAGATCATAATATTTAAATGGTTTGCAAACCATTGATTTATTTGCATAATTATATGAGTAAAGAAATACATACATGTACATATGTGCACTATAGTGAAAGCAAGGTCAATGTAACCCTTTTAATGGCATTCAATAACACCTTAACTTTATTTACCCCCCTCTGTGCATTAATAATCCACATGCAAGATCATTTCTTTTTCAACATGTGAATTAAATGCTAATTTGAGCAAGAAGAAACCATGTTTTTACAAGACAGCTTTAGCACTTTAACCATTATATCTCCAAAATCCAAGGAATGTGTCAACAAACAACACCACTCCATTGTCCAGTCAATATCTATCCAAATTCACAGCAGGAACACCCTTCTTTATAAGCTTAATCCTACATTCAACATATGACAGATATATATTGAGATTGAGACTCAATCTACTCCCCCCCCCCCCAACACACACACACACGCACACAAATCATCTTTAAAATATTTTGGAAAACATTCAAGAGTCAGGATTTGGGTCTGTTACATAAATATCCACTGTGTATTATAGGGGCTCTTGGTGCTTGGGCATTTTTCCTCCTTAATCCTGATCCCCAAGCACCTGATGCTTGCAATACATGTCCTAAGCCTGAAGTAGTACTAGTCAGTGTTAAAAGAATAACAAACAGGGACTTAGTCGTGGATTATCCCAGCTATTAGAACATGTTAGAAGGGTTCCTATCACCAAATCACACCTAATCCTGCTATTCAAGGGCCACAATGTGTTATATTGTTACATGAATCTATTACTTGACACATTGCAACTTATCCAATGTTATCTCTTGAAAAGATTCTTCTTCTTAATAAACTGAAATTGTCATTATGAACTATTGTTTGTACAAAACAGGGATTTTTTTGAAAAGAAAGTATTCAATAAAAGATAACATTCTGACAGTTAAAGCCATTCAACTGTTAAAGTCATGGAGTCTTATTTAGCACTTGATCAATCTGGGCATTATTTAACCAAAGTACCTAGCTGTGAACTTAGACACACCATTCAAACTGTTTAAAACACCTAAACTTTTATGACATTCAATAAAATGCATTCGGAACAACTTTCTGACAAAAAAGCTTCAAAAAAAAGGGCTAAAACAAGTCTTATGAAATAACTGCCTTTTCATGTCCACTGAGGAATAAAGGACAGTCTAAACGACCTAAAGTCATACACTAGGGACTACGTTCTTTAATAATATAAAAACAGGAGGAAATTCACCAAATCTATTCCCCGAGGTTTTTTTTTTATGTTAAATCACCACCGTTTACAACTTAAATAATTGCTGCAAATTGATTGACAATTCCGTTTAAAAAAAAATCTCTTACAGAATTTAAGGTGCCTCAAAAAGAAGAGTAATTTGATCAGGTACAGAAGATATTCCGATTAGTTGACTAGCCGTTAATAGACACAGGTATTCAGAGGCACATAAATGGCTAAATTGCTAATCAAAAAGACGGTGACTGATCTCCAAACATATAACGGATGTTTGAAAATTATGCACATACATGAACATTAAATATGAGAATGTGTCGGATAGATCTCAATCGATACAGAAACACAATCTGGAAGGATTTGATGAAATGTCGCGTTATTTTAATCAGATGTGTTTCAGATAACCTAAATATCTACATGTCAATGCATGGGGCTTTTGGCAGACGAGTGGCAAGGTTTTTAAAACATCTATATCATCAAGAAAAATAATAATGTTGATCTAAACATTCATGTAAAAATCTAAACAAGGTAGATTACAACTGGCAACAAATTGTAAATACGATCTCCTGCAGCAACATCTGTGCACCAACCATTAGCAACCTATATAGTTATGAACATGATAAAAATAATTGCTAACTTTTTTTGTGACAGAAGTTCCACAACAAATTGAGAATTGACAAATTGTTTGTGACACTCATTGAGAATTGAACCAAGGACCTTAGCTTTATCATGTTTATTTTAGCTGGGTATTTTACCACTGAGCTAGTAACTTGAGCTGATGGATGGTCAATATCCTCTCCAACTGACCACTCTTCCACACAGCATTGCACAAGTTGGCTATATATATCAAACATCACTCAGTAACAGACTCTTATTGATTGCCTGATCTGCCCCTGATAATTAGGATGATAAAGAGTTTAAGAAGAGTCTTGCACCTTGCCATCCACGACTTATATAACAGTACTAATCAATATTCAATAAGTTACACTGACCATTGTGGCTTAATGGAAAATCAATTAATCAGAGACATCAAATCACCAAATCTAGCTTGTACTCAGTACATATATAAGCCTCCATGAATTGATGTGTATCAGTAATGTCCAATATTGCACTAAATTATTCAATACTGCTGTCTGATTGAACGAAAGGAAAAGAGAGAATATTGGGGGGGGGGGGGCACCTAGAAGAATAGAAGACCTGAGACTGGCAGAGAGAGAGAGAGGAGAGAGCACAAGAGAGAGAGAATATAAACATAATCTTAAATAGTTGTTTCTAGTCCATCTCGGATAGTTTGTACATGTAAAATATCTAACTCTATACAGGAACCCTAACATAAACAGATATAAGATATGCATAAAAAATACTGACAGAGGTAAATTTTTGGGTTGACAACTATGCTACTAGTACATTTAGCCAATGAACTCCAGTTTATCATTTAGTTGTCATCAAAATTAATTGTCCTTCTATTTGCACTTTAATTCTTAATGAACCACTTGGTAATTAAATCTGACAATTTGAATTTGGTTGCCTTTGTAAGATATGTAATTATACTAAAAAAGCCACTTAATGATAAATTATTTAATTAGCAGTCCACAAAGAAAACACAAAAATCATCTTTAAAATTCTCTCTTTTGACAGATGGAAAATACTACCTAAGGGCAAACAAACACCTTCAAAATGTAATTAAGTTTAATTTGTTCTCTAAACTTCTGCTTTTGTTCCTTCTGCTTACAGAAAAATCTTTGTCGGGGATGAAATAGCGGAGAGAAAGAGAAAAATAATGGGGTTACTCTATGCACAAATATTTACTGATCATTCCAATACATAGCTTTACACATTGTATTGATTTTATTTCACGGCCTTTAAAAAAGAGCTTGGGTTGTGCAGGATATTCTTGTCTGAGTGTGTGTGTACACATTGATCTGGGTGAATCATATGTTTGAAGTACGCAAACCCCACTATATTCACCCTGTGTGAAGAATGCTGTTTTTACATCGGATCCTTCTGTGTTGTTCATACATTATAAATATAGTAAACAAATGAATTTTTACAAATACGGTGGTAGAATACTTATTTATGAACTATTTTCTTCTTAAAAGGTAATTATATACTATATTAGAGAAGTTCATTTAAAAAAATAAAATCTCTTCAAATATGCGAAATAATTTTTTTAATATTTAAACAAAACAGTCATATATTGTTATTTTCAATTTGTACTTCATGAAACAATTATGATCATGTACACACTTTGAGATCAAGAATTCACGACACATTTTGAAGACTGAAATTTTAAAGGCTTTAAATTTTTTTTTATATAATATATATATACATTTTTTTCCACCTTTTGTGTGTTTTCACAGCTCCTAAAATTGAAGGGAATTTTTCTATTACATGCTAAAATAAGACGGTCCCGGACGTCTGAATTAACGGGATTTTATGAGCAGGAGAACATGATACACAAAAGATTACCCAACACCAAGAATGTGAATTTTCTAGACTGAAATTAAATTCCCTCTTCTCCGCTTTCTAATACCCCACACTAAAGACTTCTTAACGTGATTCAGCACCTACTCAAATGTCATATGCAAATTGGAAAAAATATTTATAAAATTGCACTTGTAATCTTTTCTTAAGTTTGCCTGTTAATATTTTGGGTATATACCATGTATACATGTACCACACAAATAAAAATTTCATGAATTACCTCTATAGGCAATACAATTGTACTTTATAAGATGATTTTTGTACCAATATTTGCTTATATAATTTACAAGTGAAAAATATATGGAAGATGCATACAGTCTCAAATGAGGCCATTTGCAGCCTCCTTACACATAAACTCCGAAACTCCAAATATTTATTAACAATAATGAGACACTGATCTTATCCAACTGTTGGGTCCCTACCCTCATCTTTCCCAACAATTCTTTGCATAAAGATTAAAGAATTATTACCTGTCACTTGCACTTGAATCGTTCCATTCCGCGGGACATCTGTATTGAGGCGATAATCCAAGGTCAGTTCTCCAGTCAAGGCATCAAGGTCCAGAAAATGCGCCTCATTGCCACCTAGAATCTTGTACCTCAGCTTGTTACGATCAATTTCGTCTTTGTCGAATGCAGGGATTCGTCCGATGGGACCAGTTATAAAATTCTCCTCAAAATTATTGAAAATGATAGAAAAGTCCTCAAGCTCTGGTGGATTGTCGTTGACATCTTGAATGGAGATGATCAAAGTAGCATCTTCAAAGAGAGGCCTTGATTTGGCGGAAATTTTGACATGAAATATTCGTTGTCCTTCTTCATAATCAAAGTCTACCCGATTCTTAAGAATTGCCGGTTCACCAGTCGTGTAACTGAGATCAAACTTGTCCGAATCCAGACCATCAATTTTTTCATACTCCACTTCGGCATTTACCCCTTCATCTGGATCAGAGGCCGAAATTTTCATCAAAACGGAACCAACTGGCGTCTTCTCAGGCACCCTGATTTCTATTTCTTTCGAAGGAAACTTTGGTGGGTTATCGTTTATATCTCCAATAGTTATCCTGACTCCGACTGTAGATGATTTTGCAGGTATACCTCCATCAGTGGCAACGGCTTTCAAGTTGTACATGGCCACAGTCTCCCGATCAAGCTTCTTGGCAACCCTGATCACACCCGACACAGGATCAACGGAGAAGTCATCACTTGGAGGATTTGCAGAGTAGAGAAGGCTGTAGGAGATCTTGGCATTGTTGCCTTTGTCTTCATCGACTGCAAAGATTTGCATCACACTTTTTCCAACATTAGCATCCTCCATTACAAAGCCAGTAAAGGTGTCATTGGTAAAGTGAGGGACATTGTCATTTTCATCCTTTATAATGACCTGAAAAAACCCAGTTAAACTCATTTATCTAAACTTTCAATTAATTAATAAATTAATAAAAGTGCATTATTAATTCATTTTTTTTTCTGAAAATTTTTCTGACAGTAAAATAATTGATTAATGATTAAATGCATTTTTTTTAAAGCCATTAATGTTCATACTTATCAATATATTTTTAAAAAGTCAAAATTAAATTAATTAAATATTTTTTTATACTTACAGACACCATTACAACAGTGGACTGTGGAGGTTGGCCATGGTCATGGGCCTCCACTGCAAAAGACATGCTCTCTGTCGTCTCTCTGTCCAACTTCACACGAGTCTTAATGTCCCCCGAATTCTCGTCAATTTCAAAGTTGCTGGTTCCCTGTCCAAGCCTGTAACTGACCCTTCCATTCTCGCCTACATCTTGGTCTATGGCCAGAACCTGGAAAATGGACGAACCAACCGCCACATTTTCGCTGACCTCGATTTTGTATGGGGTGTGCTGAAACTGGGGTCTGTATTTGTTGGTGTCAAGGACATAGATGCGAACTTGGGCCGAGTCATAGAGACCACCAAGGTCGGTGGCCCTGACCTCAAGCTGATACTGGGAATGTTCTTTGAAGTTGAGTTGTTTCTGAAGAGAGATCATGCCTTCTCCATTAATAGTGCTGATCTGGAACGCATTGTTTGCATTACCACTTGCGATACTGTAGGTGATGTATGCATTGTCGTTGTTGTCTGCATCTGTGGCAGATACGCTGAGAATTCTAGTGGTGACTGCTGTTGATTCGGAAATGGACTTGTTGTATATCTTCTGGGCGAATACAGGTGCATTGTCATTGACATCTCTGATGGTCAGAAACACACTAGCAGTGTCCGATAGTACAGGGGTGCCTTGGTCTTTTGCCTTCACCACAAAACTATAACTATCCTGCTTCTCTCTGTCCAGCTCAGATTTCACCTTGATATCTCCGGTTGTGGAATCAATCCAGAATGGCAAGGTATCATCAGGGTTCACAATGGAGTACACAAGCTTAGAATTCAAGCCACCATCTCTGTCTTGCGCCTGCACGGTAACTACTGTATTATTTATTGGCTCGTTTTCGGGAACTGTGTCTCTGTACGGTGCTGCGTGGAACACCGGCGGATTGTCGTTGACGTCGTCAACCACGACTATGACATCAGTGCTGTTGGTTCTGGGCGGAGCACCTTGATCCTGCGCTTGAATTGACAGCCTATACTCTTTGATACTCTCATAGTCCAGCTGTTTCTGAATGGATATCTCACCAGTGGCAGCTTCAATCCTGAATGTATCATACGTGTTGCCTCCGAATATGTTGTATGTGATCTGTCCATTTTTGCCCAGGTCTTTATCAGTTGCGGTCACCTTGGCAATAACTGCCTGCCCTGTGTTGAAGTTCAAGTCTTCAGATACATTCACCCGATAGGTTCTCTGAGAGAACTGTGGGTAGTTGTCATTTTCGTCTAACACTGCAATATTAACGGTAGCAGTTGCTGATCGTCTTGTTTCCACATCCCCTTGGTCCGTGGCCTGTACGATTATTTGATACGAGGCCACTGTCTCACGATCCAACTCCACTCTAGTCGTGATCGTCCCTGTTATCGGCTCAATCATAAACGTTGAGGACTGTTGATTTTCAATGATGCGATATCGTATTTCAGCATTTTTACCATCGTCCGAATCCGTTGCTTTGATTGTCATAACGGTGGAGGAAATAGGCAGGTCCTCAGAAATTTCTTGATAGTAAACAGTTCTCTCAAACTTTGGGTCATTATCGTTGACATCCAGTACATCTATCGTAAGCATACACACACCAGAGAGCTGGGGGTAGCCGTTGTCTCTAGCATATATAGCAAACTTGTGACTTTGAATCTGTTCTCTATCCAGCATCTTTGTAGTATTTATCAGTCCAGTCGCAGGATTGATGGCGAACATATCCTGACTTCTCTGGTCACTTTGAGCCGTCATACTATATGTTAACACACCGTTTTCACCACTGTCGGTATCTATGGCCGACATTGTGATCACATGGTACCCAGGATTCTTCTTTTCTTGCACCGATGCCGTATAACTTACTTGCGGAAATGTTGGGGAATTGTTGATTGCTTGCCTTCTTACCCTGACATGGTTTTGATTGGGGGAAATTGAAACAGGATAAGCTTGAAAATCAAACATATTTCTGAATGTTATTTTCACAGGGATTTCTAGATGTTGAGGAGAATTGTGGCACTTTCTTAAAAATAAACGACCATTTATTGCAAATTTTGAGGATGACGTACAGAAGTTCTGAAGTGCATAAAATGACCTGGATTTCTTGTTAAATCCAATGAGTGAGGAATTATCTTTAACATGAAAATCGACTTTTCTACATTTATCAAAGGTAACTGGAAAAAAAGCCCCGAAATTGAGCACAGTATCATGTTTTTGAAAGCACAGTTTGGAATGGTATTCCTTGCTTTTGACACTTATTCGAAATTTTTCATCTCTAACCCTCCTTCTATGAGCTTTCCTGTGTTTGGGAACGAGACAGTTTTTCCCCTGAATGTTGATTTTTAATGGCAACAAAGCCACGACTATTGTTTCCTTCTTACTACTTGTTGATAAAACCCCAATTTCAAATGGGTTTTCTATTTGGTCACACGGAACACTTGATTTGAGATAAACAGCACCATTTCTAATTTCTACCGAAGAATTTCCACTTCTTCGGTTATGTGCGAATTTCAATGCTTTGTAATTCCAGTCTCCATTTAAATTCACGTTATAAATTTCCTTCCCTGAAGAAATATCACTCCAATCCACATGAACACTTAAACTTGTCACCTCCATGAAATGCACCAAAATCACACAAACACCCCACAACCATAGACCGCTATATCGGGTCGGCGACGCATGCACACCCATTTTTTTCTTTCTCTTGAATTCTATTCAAGAAACGCGACACAGGTGAATCCAAATATTCTAAGACATTTTCGAGACATTAAAATTTATAAATTAACAAACATGATGCCCTTTACCGCATTTTGACGTTTCAGTTAGGTAACCATTTTCTTACACATGTTGAAAATAGATAATCCGATGTCTAGCTTATCCTTGGACAGAATGTGGCTTTGATTTCAATGAGGGTGACATGCGCTTCCCCGTTACTCCCTCGGATCAAATGCAAAAACGAATCGCATACCTGTATTCAATATTTTCTAACCTATTGATATAAAAATCAAATCAAGACGTTATCTAAGAAAAACAAATGCGAAATTTTTAATCTAAAAAATAACAAAAAGTGGAGACATATTAATTTTTGGGAATTTGGTAGGAGGAAAACGTAACAGCCGTCGCAAATCGATAGATATTTGAATCTTGTGTAATGTGCTACCTGCATGTGAACAGGTAAATTTCAGCTACAGTGCTTAGACACTGGTCTGATTTCGAAAAAAATAATATAATGTTTACAAAGACAAAATTGTATTTATTTAATTAATCTTGATACAAAGAATGATAAACAAAGACGATCAGTTAATCGCATTTTGCCTGTGGAAAGGGGGACAACTCTTTATAATCTCTCTCTCTCTCTCTCTCTCTCTCTCTCTCTCTCCAACAAATTTTTCTATGAAATTTTTGCCACAGTAAAGTAAAAATAAATGCTACGAGACGGTATTAATATAGATCTACACTTAGAGCACCGCGAAATATTTAACATGTCCTCAAATTATTTTAGAAACATGAGCAAATAATTGTATGAATTCCTTAGAATTCCATAGAATCTAAATTAAGTTAGTTAAAAAAAAAAACTAGCTCACCTGAACTGTTTTAATTTTCAGGGTATTCGATAAGTAGAATGTGTACAATGTATGCTTTCATCTCAGTTATATTATGTGAGTGTGCCGGTTTCTTCTCAGTATGATACGAGTAATCTTGAGTTAATCTGTATATTACATGACAGTAATCAGTGCATTCATAACAACAAAATTTATAAATAACTTTACCTTAAAAAAAACTTCAATTTAACTTGTGCACTGAGAAAAAATTGTCAAAATCATAAATGTATTCATTCCCGTGAAGGAAAAATTAGAATATTCTGTAGTACGGAAATTGGCAGAATAAATGGAATAGTTATTGCATTGTGTTCAGTGCTGCACAAGATAGAATTATAATTAGTTTCCCCATTTTGGCTTCTCGAAATTCATTATAAATTGAACGGGTTGGAAACCTCTATACAAAAAGCAATGTCTATACATTCATATCCTGCCATCAATCACCAGCAAAAGCATTTTATTGTTTAAATCTCTATTCGTATAGAAAATAATCTACTTAAGATGCTATTTACAAGTGGAATACTTATAACCAGTTGATTGTTAAAAAAAAAAAATACCGACTCTCCATTAATTTATCATTTAGACATATTCAGACATTTATCCTTGTAACGAAAATTTCTGGAATGTTCGAGGGAAAAGTTTGATAAGTATTGAGTGTTCTTAATTATATCATTGTGCATTTTAAATACTCTACACTGCAATAATATTACGATTTCAAGAGCAAGAAATTTCTAAATTTTATGACGGATGCAGCGAAATTATAATATAAAGGTTAGCAAAAGGCATGGGGAGTAACTCTAACAGTCTAGTCGGACTCCCAAAACGGAGTCAACGGAAGTGAATTTCTGCAAGCATTTTGGACTCCGTTTTGGGAGTCTACGCATGCGCACTTGTACGAAATATGGCGATTTTTCGATGAAAACATGGGGTCCACAAGAAATCATCTTGCAAAGTGTTGCATGTGTTGGCAGACTTCTAACATGTTTTAAAAGACCCAGGATATAATTTACTATCGATCGTATTTGCACGAAAAAGGGGTTTATTTGCACTTAAGAAAGTTATTTACCTCCGAAGTTGGATTTTTGGATGATGCTTAAGAAGTGATATTTTTGTGTTTTTCATGGAATTTTATCGTTATTAAAAGGTAAATCGCATTAAATTTTACTTTTTTCGTATTGTGTTACAATTTAAAATCACCAAACATACAAATTGATAAGTGCGTAAACGAAAAGAGCTCCGATTACTAACAAAAACTGGCTGCTCAAGCGATGATTAAACAAGTCTTATTTGTATTGAAAAAATAGGATTGATTGTTTAAAAGCCTAGAAAAATAAACAAATTGTCACTCTAGATACAAAAACGCTTTAAATTAAACAGATAATTATCATCAAAACAATTATAATCGCTCGCGGCGTTTCCGATGTTAGGAAACCATGTTAAATACATAATTATTCAAGATAATTGAATAATTTAGCCTGAAAATGATTAAAATGAGACTATACTTTTACCAAACAATGATAAATAAACATAACCAAGCGTTTAATTTATTTCAAAACAGTTAAATATAGTTGTGCGCGATCGAAGCAGGGACGTATATACGTCCCTGATCGAAGTTATGGGTGAATTTTTCATTTTAGAAATTAATCTTACGTAATACAAGTAAACAGTTATGAACATATAACATAAATATGACAAATAAACGTTCAGAAATGTTTTTGAAAGTTTAAAATTAATTTTTGGCGTGTTTTTGGCCAACTTTAGAGATTTGTTTAGAACTAAGGGGCATAACTCACACGTTGTTTACATTAGAAACGCCATTTTACCGCAATGCATGATGGAGCCAAAGACTCCGTTTTCGGAGTTAACTCCGTTTTCGGAGTCCCGACTAGACTGTCTAATAATATGTTTTCATTTTGTAATGTTCGGCCATGTTTTATAGACACGTTTTCCCAGTCGGTTAAAAAGAATTAAACAAGGTATGAGTTTTTTTTATAAATGTGAATTTTGCAAAAAGTCATGCTGTAAATAAAAGTGATTATGAAAAGTATAAGATGTTTACTTTCACTTTTGTTTTGTGTATTATTTCATTATTGTTTAATCATGTTAATGTTTAACTATTACACCAGCTGTACATAGGGTATATTTTTTAATGGCAGCCACAGAACATTAGAGAAGAAATTTATTATAACATTTCACTCAAACTTCGCTTGTCGGTTTTTTATTTGTATAATTAGCTTGTGTACATGTATGTGCATAATTAAAAGAAAAACTAGAATGTTTCTTAATCATGCTTAATTTAATTTTTACTTCCCGATATATGCCACATGATGTTGATTAACAGCTGATAAAGCATACATATACTGTAGGTGTCATATTTATTTTTCCCTAATAAAGATTCATTTATCATTTATCCTCATCAGAGACAAGAAATTGAGTCTTTAAATATTTCATTTCTTTGTAGAACAACCATGGATCCCCGTCATAGTGCCCAGGATGTGCACCGATGTGACCTTTGTGAGACCGCCATGGTACATAGCTGCTGTGACTTTTGTCATGTAAACCTCTGCAAGCCCTGTGTAGTAGATCACATTTCAGATGGATATGATAAACATAAAATTGTCTCTTTTGGGGAAAGAAGATCAACTCTTATCTATCCAAAATGTACAATACACCTGCATAAAACCTGTGAATTTCAGTGTGAGAATTGCAACAACATTTTGATTTGTTCTTCCTGTATGACATCTGTGCAACACAGGAGCCATACATTTGTAGAAGTTACAGAGGTATACAAAGCAAAGAAAAAAGTCATAGAAAAAGATAAAGTACAACTAGAAAACTGTATATCTCAGAAATATGAAGAAATTGCACTTGACTTGGAAAATCAGCTTGCCAACCTAGATGATGGATATGAGAAACTTACAACAACAATGTCCAAACAAGGAGAGCAATGGCACAGAGAAATCGACGTTGTCATCAACAAAATGAAAACTGAAATCAGCGAGATTAAAATAAAACACAGAGACATTTTACAGAAACATTTGGATGAAATCAAACAAATACAGTCTCTCATAAAGCAAACTTTACTAGCCGTAGGGGAACTCGAAAAATCCAATGAAGTATCTCCAACCATTGAATACAGCTTTAAGGTCAGAGAGTTTAGCAAGCCTCCACCCAAGGTTCAGGTATCACTGCCAACATTCATTCCAAAACCAATAGACCGTGAGAGGCTCCATACTTTGTTTGGAAAGATCACCTCATTATTTACTGCTACAGAAGACACTGTCTTCCCATTTAATCAACCCAAAACCTCAGTGAAAGAACTACAACTACTGAAAGAACCAAAGCTTGTTGCCACAATACAAACTGGGCATGAAATAATACGCAATGTAACAAGTCTGAGTGAAGACAGGATATGGACTAGTGGAAGGACCAATAAAATCCAATGCTTCAACATCAAAGGTTCTCTTGTTGAGACAATCACGACAAATTCAGGGAAATTCCCAAATGATATAGCTGTAGACAGTAATAGGGATCTACTGTACTCTGACTGGAAAACTAGGTCAGTGAATAAAGTAAAGAATGGACTGACAGAAGAGTTGATCAGATTTAATGGATGGAGGCCTTATAATCTGTGTGTCACCTCTACTGGTGATCTCCTGGTTACCATGTATAGTGATGATGAAACCCAATCCAAAGTTGTCCGTTACTCGGGATCAACAGAGAAACAAACAATTCAATTCGATGATAAAGGTAAACCTCTGTACTCGGGGAATATTACAATCAAATACATAGCTGAGAACAGAAGCCATAATATCTGTGTAACTGACTTTTGGGCTGGTGCAGTAGTGGTGGTTAAT
>WFKH01003881.1:40236671-40269762 GCA_016163765.1 Magallana hongkongensis | reverse complement strand
CTAGAGTTCAAATCTCACTTTATTCTGCGTTCATGATTGTAGTGGCTAGGTAGCAACTAGGTTGTACAAGGATTTGCTAGCTAGCCGCTAGGTACATGTAGACATACCTAGCCTAAAATTTTATGACTGAGCATCAAATTCAAGATGGCTGCCTTAGTTAACAAGTTCCAACAAACACAAAATTTATATTATGTAATGATATTTGGTTCGTTTGATAAGTTATTATGAATTTTAACACATATATTTCTGCATGCAATTACCAAATCATGTCGGTGAATTTATTTATCTGTTGATAATTTTTACTTCAAATCAATGAACTAGAGGCTAGGCTAGCTTATCATTCAGTAGACCTAGATATGATCTATAACCTAGCGGCTATGCACGCATCTCGGTTATTGAACGCAGTCCTGGATATTGTTTGTAGTTCAATTTATACAAAAATGCAAAATCTAGGCTATGTGGCAACGCACTTTGAAAAAATTACGCACTTTGAAAAAATTTTCAAAGTGCGTTAAATTTGGGACAGAATCAACGCACTTTAAACTTTTTTTTCAAAGTGCGTTAAATTTGAGACCAAGTTAACCCACTTTGAAAAATTTTTTCAAAGTGCGTTATGAAGGTACATCAACATCTTTTAGTATCGAGACTGTTAACGCACTTTGAAAAAATATGTATAAATCACAAATTCTGGAATTGAATTTCTAATTTGTTGATAGTATGATGTTTTGTTAACACTAGTGAATCTAATTTACCGTCTTTGAGAACGGGGATGGGGGTGGGGGTTAACCAAAGATACAGGTCAATTACCAGTGCATCATTTAATTGATTACAGGAAGAAGGTCCCCTACCCCTCATTTTTCTTACAACATATGATATTCAGCAACTTGAAGTAAAGTTAACGTTTGAGATCGGAAAGAAAAATACGCTTTGTTGTAAATTAAGTACAGTGATATTGAAAAAACGAGCTGGCCAAACAATAATTTCTCCAATGGTATGTTAAAGAATCTATGTGTTTCAACATAAACCCTCTTTTCATATTCTAATCAAATAAATCACTTCAATATAAAAAAAATTACATTAAAAAACATTAAATTATTATAAACTTAAAAATATGCTTAGGCTGTGGGGGTTTTTTCCTCGCACTGATCTTTTAAAAGATCATATTGTTTTTGATAAACATAACTAACGTATCCTTTTTTCACATCATGTTTGTTTACAAGCACATGCAATGAGCCAGTTGAAATATGTTATACATTGATCTCCATTATCAATATATATAAATTATATTCGTTCTGACATAGCCCAATATACCAGATAAGAAGTAAATTTGCTGCGTACACAAAAAGGGAAAATGCAGTTGCTAAGCAATGCAGTTTATGTCATATTTGGATAATTCAAATCTCCAGAATTGTTCTTTATGTGTAAAATTGTCAATATTGTCTTATGAGAAAAGAAAAAATTCTAATCGAGAAATTGTTGATCAAGTTAGCTGAGGATACAATGGGTTCTTTAAACTTCTTTTTTAGATATATTACACTGAGCTAAACAAGGTTAAAACAATCATTTATTGTATATTCAAGTATCAATTATTTTGACTAAACCCTGAACATTTTTTTTCAAAGTGCGTTAATATCGACGATATCAACGCACTTTGAAAAAAAAATATTTTTTTTCAAAGTGCGTTGAGTTGGTCCCAAAATTAACGCACTTTGAATTTTTTTTCAAAATGCGTAATTTTTCAAAGTGCGTTGTAACAAGGCTATATAGATGACGTATGTAAACTTAAATTTATTCATCATGATACATGTATAATGCAATTAATTTTTTGCTCATGTAGGGACAGCTTAGCGCTTCTCAGTACTTTCAGTACTTTGATTCTAAATTTCAGTTACACGTAGGGTGAGGGATTTCCTTTTTTATCCAAGAAAGAAACGAACTTTTATGCTTCATCAAGTGGCATGGTTAACTGTATAACAACCTATTCGAAACTTTTTTCCCTCTAGTTTTATTTCCGAAAATATATTTATGACAAACTTACATGTACGTATGTGATTCCTTAGATAGAATATGTTCTATCGTTAAAATGACAGATGTCCTACGGACCCGGTTTAACCTGGTCACGGTAAGATTATTCTTTCTATAGTGGTTCCTGTCATCATATAGATGCATCGCGCCATCATATAGATGCATCGCGCCAGTTGATTAGGCAAGGTCGCTACGACTGGACTCTCAGATCTAGAGCTGAACGAATTTGTGGATTATGTAACCTTGCTGAAGTTGGATACCAGTATCATTTTATCTTAATAATTAATGTTTATTTGTACAAACACCAAATGAATTCAAATTATATATTGAGAATAACTTCTGGACCTGGGGATCTATTCACAAAAAATCGTTCGTTTAATCGTAGACGTAAGTTTGACGTAAGATTTTGGTTATTTACAAAATGTCGTACGTGTGACGTTATATAAGTCAAAAAAACAGTCGTAAGTTCACGTCTACTATTGGGTTGACGTAAGTCTATAGTTAATGTTTTTAGTTGAGTTATGGCAGTTCTACCTTCGTCTTGTTGTAATCAAAATTAAGAGAAGAAACTCCTATTTGATAACGCGCTATGGTATATCATGTAAGGACAGTGCCGGAGCTCCTTTTATATCCCGTGTAGCAAAATATTAATGTTGGTTTGAATTTATTTTTCTTAATCTTATTTGAAACACAATTATAATCATTCATGTATACAATTCATAATTACCATTAGAAACCATACAGATATTGGAATAGAGATAAATGCACACTTTAAATCATTCGGGATGTTCAGAATCTCTTATTACAATATGCAAATTACAAGTTTATAATAGATTATTGGTGTCAACAGAAAGAAGAGTATGTATTGAGACAGACTACATGCACTTCTTTTATCCACATAACAACTTTGACACGGGCCCTAATGCCACTGCAATTTTAATGTATTACGTATTGGTAACTAGAAAAAAGTTTAGTTTTCATTTAATCAGATCTAAAGAAGGGGGTCCTGGCTTCCTGGTAAATTCATAAGTTCAGTTTTTTTTCTAATTGTAGAATAATGAAAAATTGACTTTTGACCCTCCTCAGAGAAATGCATTCCCAACTCCTTTTTTTGAATTGGGCAAGAATACTTCCAGGCACAGTTATAAACTAATCAAATGAAAGCTAAAAGTATCATGCAACATCGGGCCTTCGGTCCTCTGACTGTTACAAGGTGTAATATGGAAAAAGGTATGTATTATTTTCTATTTATTGCGTTTAGAACTTTGTTTTTCATATATTGTTGTTATTTTTAATATAAACTGTTTCGTTTGATTTTTTTTAAATTGGAATAATTTTGGATTAAAAAAAAATAAGCTTTGGTCTTATACATCATCTATAATACCAATGGTGCAATATTTTATCAATTTACAACCATACAAGTAACAACGACGGAAGGGAAGCAACTTTCAATATTTTGCAATCAGAGCAGGATCGGCCATGTTTAAGGCGTGTAAACCAGAGACATAAATGTTATTTTTGTCTCTGGTGTAAAGGAATTCCTTATTTTATTCAAGCAAGCGTTACGGTATGTATCACTCTTATATTTGTTCTAAACAAAACCTTTTAAAAGTCGTTTATAAAGGTGATTCAAATAAATGACACAATAAATTAAACTAGAGCTACTTTAACTTTATATCACAATTGATCTTTAAAGTTTTAACCAATAGCAAACAAAATTCTCAATAACTGATTAGGTTTACATTCATTATCAATCCATATCCCTATCTTGTGTATAAATCAAGAATTGATCAAATACAATGTAGGATTAGCAATAAAAGAATCTAGGAAACAATTCTGAAACTTTAAAATATAGATCATTTTCCTGAAGGATAGGTAGATTTTTAGCTTTTCCCAATTTTACAATGGAACAACCTTTCAAAAGGGGTGTCGAAATACTTGTAGTATATTAACGTTTATCACTATAAGACCAAATTCTTTACAAAATTAATGTGTTTGTCATATTGAATCTGAATTTTGATTAAGTGTAAATCAAAAACAGTTTTAAGGTGGTATGGCATGCGCGGATCCAAAACATTTTTTCCAGGGGGAGGGGTCAGAAGGATAATTGTGTTTGCCGGGGGGGGGGGGGGGTCCGAGGCATATTTGCGATAATTTTACTATGTAAATTTAATAAATTTACCGACCCTCTCTAGATCCGCGCATGTATGGTAAAAATTATAAAAGCCCCAGCGGGATTCAAACTCATGACTTACAGATCCGTAGTTTTAACGCTATGTAACTGGAACCAGTACGACAAGGGCAATAACTCTTGTGATCAAAGTAACTCTAATGTCAAATACTGGCTCAGTTAAAAATCAACCTAGGTAAGGGGATTCCTGAACTATGGTCAACACTTGAAATGAAAACATCAGTAAGATTTAACACAATTTATTAATGTTTATAGAGTTGATTTAAGTCAAAGATAGCAATAAGAATTTTATAATAATAGAAAAATTGAAAATAAACAAACAGAAGTACTCAAAGTGAAAATTACTATGAAAATAGGTATAATTTGAATTTATAATGAACTGATATTACAATGGATACTTAATAATTTAATTTAATTCTACAATTAATAAAAAAAAATAAGAAAATGCAAAAATGCCAAATAATTGCCAAATATCAAAATATGTCCCTACTGGGCCACCATAGAATCTAAAAATAGATTCAATAATAACAGAAGAGGAACGATGAATGAGGAACGAGCTACATCTCTATAAATATCAAATTTCTTCCTCTATGACAATGTAAAAATGACTAAGTCTAATATAATCCTCCTTATAAAAAAAAAATCAGTTATCCACAATACCTTGAACCAGGACTGGGAAAGGGAAAACCTATCTAAACTTACACTCCAAACCTCAAGGAAAATCTGTATTATAAAAAAAATGCTTTAAACCCTACAAAAATGAACTAAATCCTAACTTCCTAACTCTGCATAAATCATGCTTTATTATGCTAAACCTAACTCTAATCTATTCATAGCTTTAAAACCAAGAGGTTTAAGTGCTAAGAATAGAAAGGGAGACTTACCATTAGGTAATCACTCCCCAACCCAAGTGAAGAAAACTGACCGAACACTCTCTTATATATACCTGTATTCTATTCACTAACTTTAACCAATGAAAACCACAGAAACTAGACTAACTTAGCCAATCAGAGAACAGGTAACTTTATAACTTAGGCAAAAGTGACAACATGGATACGATACTATTTCCTGTAGAGGTGTAACTATAAATAGGATAATTTTTAACTTGTTCAAAATATGAGAGTTGAAAGAATTAAATGATCAACAGTAAGTATTTGAACCTTAAGAATGGCAATAAACTGTTTAAACTGTAAAAACTTTAAGAAAAATGCAAACTGTATAATGAATATAAACAAATTTGTTACAGCTATAACCCATTGCGCTACGTTGTTAGGTAATAATTTCGGGAAAGAAAAGATTTATAAAATTATAGGTGATTTTATTGTTTAATTCGATAGGAGTAAGTCACAATATGGATGTGTTCCATACCACCTTAAGGACGTTGGATCCTGCGATCATAAGTCTTTAAGTTTTTTTTCTAAAGTATTTTTTAAAATTCTACATACATAGCTAAACCAAAATTCAAAGCAAAATTTTGGGGTCTATATGCTCCTTTCGGTGCTACAGTGTATTTAATATGACCTTTCTGCACTGAAAGTGCAAATTGAACATAAATCGCTTTTCTCTCAAAATTTTTTAATCGGAATGAACCATGGCATCAAATACAAATTTATATTATCTAAAATTAATAAAATTAAAATAATCATAAAGAAAAAGTTTCCAATTTCTTCACCTAATTGATTTTTTGACCTTTTTGCACTGATAAAACGCTATTTTTATCCATTAACGATTCAACATGCAATAAAATTATTTAAAAGTCTCAAACTTTTTCTCAAATTATAATAGACTTGTCAAAAATATCTTACAAATTCAGAAAATAAAACCAAAAGTATGGGTCTATGATGTAAATTTTGATATATAGCATGAAATAAGCTAATTTTAGGCAAAAATTGGAGTTCATTTTTTCTTGACTTTTATGAAATATTAGTTAAATGTGCCAATATATGTCGATAGAATATTGAAATTCTGTTAAAATATGTTTTTTGAAACAACACGAAGATAACCCAATGCATAAACTATATTGAAATTTGGTCAGCACTGAAAATAAGGAAGCTAAAATTACAGTACTCTAAAACAACTGAGTTATGAAAAATGTTCATTTTCTTCTTAAAAACCTTCCGACACAAAAGTCCCTTACTAAACTCTGTAAATATGTAATTTTCCCCTAATTATTTTATTCAATATAGTTTATTTGGCATTGTAAAATAGGAATTTACAAGTAGAATTAATATATGACACAGAATTTCCAGACTAGAAGTGACCCAAAATGGCTACCCAAAATCAGAGGAACGAACCTCTTTAAATAATTATCATCTTTTGAACTGCAAAAATATTGTACATAAAACATTTTCTTCCTCAGTGTGTTTATAGAGAATGAGATGTACATGTAGACTTCATTTTATTATTTTTTTCCAAAATACTTTTCAGTGATCAATTTCACTGTCAAAACAAAGTTTTTAAATATTAATTTTTCATTTTTTTTATTTGCAGAACAACCATGGATCCTCATTCTAGTGCTCAGGATGTGCACCGATGTGACCTTTGTGAGACCGCCATAGTACACAGCTACTGTGACTTTTGTCATGTCAACCTGTGTAAACCTTGCATACTAGATCATATATTAGATGAATATGACAAACATAAAATAGTCCCCTTCAAGGAGCACAGATCAACCCTCATTTATCCGAAATGTAGAACACATTCACATAAATTCTGTGAATTTCAATGTGTTAATTGCAGTGTTTTAGTTTGTTCTTCCTGCATGGCATCTGATCAACACATGAGCCATAAATTTGTAGAAATGGCAGAGATATACAAGACAAATGAAGAGGCCATTAAAAAGGATACAATAGAATTAGAAAATCATATTTCTCCTACATATGAAGAAATTGTCATGGACTTGGAAAATCAGCTTGCCAACTTGGATGAAGGATATGAGAAACTTACAACAACAATGTCCAAACAAGGAGAGCAATGGCAGAGAGAAATCGACATCGTCATCAACAAAATAAAAACTGAAATCAGTGAGATAAAAGTGAAACACAGAGACATTTTACAGAAACATTTGGATGAAATCAAACAAATACAGTCTCTTATTAAGCAAACTTTACTGGCCATAAGGAAACTCGAGAAATCCACTGAAGTATCTCCAACCATTGAATACAGCTCTAAGATCAGAGAGTTCAGCAAGCTTCCACCGAAGGTTCAGGTATCACTGCCCAAATTCATTCCAAAACCAATAGATCATGAGAAGCTGTATAGTTTGTTTGGACAGATCACCTCACCTGATACAAAAGAAAATGTCTTTTCACTGAACCAACCAAACTCTTCAGTCAGAGAACTACTGGATGAACCGGAGCTTGTTGACACAATACAGACCAAGTATAACGATTTACGTAGTGTAACTTATTCAAATGAAGATAGGATATGTACAAGTGGAGGGACCAATGATATCAAATGCTTCAATATTAAAGGTTCACTACTCCAGACAATCACAACAAATTCAGGGAAATTCCCAAATGATATTGCTATAGACAATGATGGGGATCTACTGTACTCAAATGGAAGAACAAAAACAGTGAATAGAGTTAAGAATGGACAGATAGAAAAGTTGATCAGATTACAGGAATGGAAGCCTAGTCAGCTGTGTGTCATGTCTACTGGTGATCTCCTGGTTACCATGTTCAGTGATGAAACCCAATCCAAAGTTGTCCGTTACGCGGGATCTACAGAGAAACAAACATTTCAATTTAATGATGAAGGCAAACCTTTGTACTCAGGAAATGATAGAATTAAATACATCATAGAAAACAAAAACCATGACATGTGTAGCTGACTTGGGGGCTTGTGCAGTTGTGGTGGTTAATCAGGATGGGAAACTAAGATGGAGGTACACCGGCCATCCCTTAGTTACAAAGAACAAACCATTTAGACCCCGTGGAATCACAACAGACAGTCAGAGTCGTATCCTGACAGCAGACAGTAAAATCCATTGTATCCACATCCTGGATCAGAATGGACAATTTCTGCATTACATTGATAACTGTGATCTGAAGGATCCTTTTGGTTTATGTGTGGACAATAATGACAATCTGTTTGTGTGCGAGTATTACAAAGGCAATGTTAAGAAAATTAGATATTTAAAATAGACATTAACAATTGTGAGAAAATTTTGTTAATGGAATAAATGTGCCTTCAGTTTTTGTGCATTTATCAATTTTGAAAGATCCTGCAAATTGCATTAATAAGGAATTACAATACATGCGCGAATCAAAAGGGGGGGGGGGGGGGGTTTAAAATAGTGTTGTTTTAAAGTGTTTAGTTAATACACTCCAAATGTAAGTGCTCACAGTGATGATACACTTAAAACGGGAAGTCTGGAACAGCATCTGTAGCATTCAATGATCGCCATTTTCCTCTGCTGGATAGTGTATCTTGTTCAACCCGTTAAAATAAACGATTGTGTTTTTCTTGACCTTTTTCTATCATATAAAGGGCCATTCGTCGGTCATCTGGTGAATTACAGGTAAGTGGGGTTCATAGCCTCTGATAATATGCGGTTTACATGGCCGATCATTGGAATACAATAATTTTCAATTATGCAGTAAAAAATCCATGTTTTCATTCGCCCATTATACGCTTCCACAACCCATCTTCCCTCTGTTAACAATCTCGAGTCATCTGCTTCTTCCACAAGATGCATATCCCTTCCCTTTTCATGAAAAGCGGGCATCTGGTACTCAAACCCCATTGGTTTAAAAGGATCTAAGAAATCTCTAAAACCCCTATCAACTTCACAGACATCTCCATCCTGAAGAAACTATCAAATGTTTATTTGATAATTTATGACGAGTAAGTGCAGCATCATTATGCTTGCCATCACTTTGGTATGGACCAAGATATTCTAAAACATAACCACAAGGCAATACAATAGACATGAATTTGACCAAGGGGCAATGTTTGTGAGGAGAAGTTTTTCTTGAGAAGTCAAATTTTTTGAATATAATAATATGTACCATCCCACATGATAGCAAGTTTGCCTTCGCCTTAAAAAAACTTTAGCAACTTCTGCCAGTCATGTGAGCTATTGCATCGTTACGAGAGAGATGTGACACGCAAAGATGAAAAGGTACAAACTTTGCTGCATACAGCTCTTCTGTTACCATTTGAAAAGCTCTTAAAGCTACCGTTCGACCACTGTCACCATTATCAAGATCAAAAAGTGAAGTTATTTGAGGAAAAGCCAGGTTTGTGTTTAGTTTGATCCAAAAAAGCAACAATGCCAAACGTTTAGATCGGACAGCATTATTGCGGCAATTGGCATAATACGTCATATCATCTATATTCTCTCTACTCCAGCCAGTCCATATCTTGCACTGTTCATTGGTTAGAATTTCTGACGATGAATGAAACTTTTCCTTTTTATATTATTTCAATTAACATTAACAGTATGTCTTAGTCATTATAATGTCACAATGTAAGTGGCTGGTTGTTTAATGTTTTGATATGTTCATTGCACAATTGAACACCTTTCGGTGCATACGTTTTATACATAATACGAAAATCGACTTGTAATGATCCTGAAATAGTTTTACAACCAGTTTTTACAGGACGACGACTAACAACGCAACGTGTGTGTTAATTTGTAAGGGAAGTAAACCTCTCTAAAACGGTGACTTTGCAACAAGAACTACCACCCAAACACGTATCTTCATTAGACTTATGTCTAATCTGTTCATCCATACCTTAACATGGAATTGCCTCGAGATGTCGTTTGGTAGAAGAAATGCATATCATGCAAGCTATGCTGTTTTTATGGAAAGCTAATACCCATTCTTTTTAGTTCTTTTCTTAACCATAAACGAAACCTTCACCATTTACATTTCTTCGCCCTTTGTATGCTTTTTGTGTCTTTTTAGTGTTTTAACAACCGAGGACACACTTGTCAGCCATAATGAATATTAGAGATTAAATCATTTCATTACTTATATAAACAATTACTTTCCCTTAAATTTGTCACACGTTTCTACTTTTGGATTACCAACAATGGTTGAGACGATAGTATGAGATTCAAAAATAAATGAATCACATTTACATGTCCCTAATGCTTTATTATATGTTATTACATGTACATGTAGCGGATAATTTAAAAGTCCCTAGAGAGACACAAATTCTAGTTTAGCTGGCACACATGTACAAACTCTTTAATTTTAGACACGCGTGCATATTTCCTGGGTTTTTTTTAGCGTTCATGCGCAGCGAAGTTAAAACGTCATGTCTTGTTTATATAAAGTAGAACTACACGGTTTCCGTACTATGGTAGCTGTCGTTTTTCCACACTTGATAAAAAGTTAAATTTTGATTTAAACAACGCGTAGGTCCGCTCAATATATTTAAGAAATGAATTTTGAAATAAATGTAAAGATGAATTAATGTAATTGTTAACATATGTGAGATTTCAGACACTTGTTTTTAGATATGGAATGCTTTTCTTTGAGTGTATCCCGGTTAAAAGGAAAGTAAACATACAAATTTAATAATTCTATACGAACTTCATAGTCATCCATTGCACTATTTAAAAAAAAAAATCAATTTATTATGTTTTGAAGTAGCACTTTTAATCGAAATGCCAGTCATCGACACATAAAGCAAACGTTTTAATAAAAAAAATAACCTCAATATGACTGCATGCTTATTACCTTTAAATTAAATTTTTAAAACGAAACTTACAAAATATTACTCCTTAGGTATTTGGAGCCACTTCAACCTAAATATTGCTATATTTGAATAACTTTTGCTAAACATTGCACTGGATTGAAATAATGATATAAAAAAACTCAGTACATAAAGATATAAAGGAAAGTTTTCAAGTTTATTATTTAATATATTTGGATATTTCTTGACTAAATTATAGCCAACGGCAAAAAATATTACTCCTAAGGTTTTAATTCAGATCTGATGGGTAATTTGTTCACCATCGAGCTGCAGACTCTTTAATGGTTATTTCGATTCTTTGTGACTGACTAAACGTCGCTGATTTTTTAATCCACATTTTAATAAAATAAGATTGTTTTATTTCATGATAAAGTAAATTGACTAAACTCCGTTAGATATAAGTGATCTAAAAATAAAATTACGATTCTATATATTTACATTTACGTTTTCAAAGAATATAAATTTTTGAAATGCATGGAAAGGAAACGAAAAAATCGATATACCTGACATGTTTATACATATATTCTTTTGAAGACAAGTTTTCAAAGGAAACCTATATTTAAGAAGGTTGATTGTTTGGTTGTTGCTGTCAATGCAACAAAAACCTTCACTGGAAAGTGTCCAGCTTTCTATTGATATCATTTGTATAACATATTGATCATCATTCAATGCTTAAGACTATTTTGTAAACAGCCAGCGAGAATTTTTGTCTCAACTCATCGAACAGGTAGAGTGTTTCTTTACTTTTAAAATATTATCAAACAACCATTAATTGCATTGTATATTTGTTTTGACGAAGATATTGATTTTTTTAATGGCCAGGATATAAACAAGAAAAAAAACATGTACGTGTGAAATAAGAAATGAATCAGTTGTCAATGAAGATGATTATCAGATAATTTAGAAAATGGACATAGAAAACAGGAGACAAAACAGTATTTTCTGTTATAAAGCGTAAGTAAGAATAGAATTCCATTTAAAATATGAATTATTTAGAATGCAATTCTGATTTAAGGTTAACATTAATGTCTGAACATACTGTGTTTATTGCGCTGCTCGCCGTAAACGATATGAAATTTAATATTTATAATTAGTTTATATTTATTCCTTTATCATTGTAACTTTCAGTGAGACATTTCATTCCCTGATTCTACCATTATTATTCAAATGACAGAAACATAGAACATCAATTACTACAACAATACAGTGAAACATGGGAATTCTAGGACTTACAACCTTCGTTAATTGCAATCCACAGCTTACTGAGGAATTTCCGCTGCATTCAATAAGGATTGTTATAGATGGCAATAGCCTGTATCATTTCATTTTTGATTATACCCATATGGATTTCTATCATGGCGGGGATTATGATCAATTTGCTATAGAAATCACAGAATTCTTTAGACTCCTTCACTCCTGCAACATCGAGATTTATGTTGTGTTTGATGGCGGTAATGATCCAAATGACATGAAATTTCAAACATTACAAGAACGAATGAAGCAGAAACTTGAAAACTCCAAGCGAATCGCTAATGGACTTCGGGGCAAAAAAAGAGTTATGCCAATCCTGGCATTTGATACTTTTAAAGCAGTTTTGAAGAAATTCAGCATACCATATGCAGTGTGTGATTTCGAGGCGGACAAAGAAATTGCAATGCTTGCAAACACGTTGAACTGTCCTGTTTTATCAAACGATAGTGATTTCTTTATTTTTCCGTTAACGGGCGGATTTATTAGTTTTGACAAATTAATTTTCAATTTACAAGAAATTAAAGGGGAGAATAACAGCGTGGAACATTTTCTTCCTGCCAGACTCTATCATGTTGATTATATGTCACAATTATTTCCGTCTTTGGGGAAAGAAGTTCTTCCATTGTTAGCTGCCCTCCTTGGAAATGATTATATAGACAAAGACGTGTTTAAATCTTTCTACGATTCAATCCAGTCAAATGAATGTGAAACACAGGATTGGAATTCATCTGATGACAAGAGGACTCTCAAAGTTGTTCTTTGGTTACAAGGGTTGAAATCATATAGTGAAGGCATAAAAGAAATCATGTCAAAAGCAGAGTCACAAAATGAGAAAACTATTTCATCAGCTCTAAAAACAATTATTGAAACATTTCAAACAAATGCACCACAAACTGAATCTTCTCTATATTCATACTTCATGGGAAAAGGACACAAAGGTGAAAATCAAATAAGAGGTGTTAATGGATCCGTGATTCCCATGTGGTATCTTTCTCATCACAGGAAAGGGTTAATATCTCCAAATTGTTTGGACATTATTACATTACACAGAAAGTTTTTAAGTCCTCAGGTGGAAGATCCAAACTCATTAGCTTCCTCTTATCAATCTAGTGTAAACCTAAGAAAATATATATATGGAATACTGCTCTCAGAGGACAGTGCCGATTTTGAGACGAATGTAGCCCGGGGATTAGCAGCAAACATGAAAAGTGTTGTTGAGGAGTTTGATAGGAGAGGAGGTATAATTATTAGTCAAGTTATAAGCCCTGTAAAACTTGAGACATATTCTGGCAAATCGATTAAACTATCAGATATTCCAGACCTTTCGCGAAATGAGAAAAAAAATCTACTTCGCATGATTTTAAATATCCCTTGTTTTAACATTGATCATATGACAACAGATCTTGAACTAATTCTGGGAATAGTTATATTTTGGATAAAGAACTCCCAGCGAAAGGTAACGATTTCCCATTTGCAAAGTGTCCTGGTTTGTTTGATAATGCTAAAAGTAAAGTGGGCTCTTATTTACCCTGCTTCAATCGGGTGTGATAAAAATTTCATAGAAGCTGCAGTATTTGGCATAAAAACCAAAACTTTAAAAACGATCAATGCAAAACTTAGTAAATATACAAAGTCTAGAACATCTCGAGTAGACTGTGGTCTAATCCATGGCTTTGCACAGTTTCAGACTTGCATTATGGCTACTATGCATTTGAACTCTCTTTTGCTGGACCCCTTTCCAGGTCCATACATACCACACATATTTTCAGGAACGTTTCTATACAACTTCTGCAAAGAACTCCATAAAAGAAGAAATCCTGATCAATTTATATATGAAATGCTTTCAAAGAACTCAAATCTTCTTCAGATTTATCAATGCCTCTTTGATGCTGTCGATAAAGCTGTAGGCCCAACTGCATTTAGATATACAGAGAACAGATATCATTATAACGAATACACTCAATACGGAGGAAAACTGCATGATGAAAAATGTTTACCACACATAAATGCATCTGTTGAAAGTTGTTCAATACCTGTCTTTTTAAGGAAAACTAGAATAAGGCTAAAACGAAAAGATCAAGTGCAACAGATGTTGCTATGCACTGATCTTGAATTGTAAATTTAAAAAAAAGTGATTGAAGAAAACCTGTTGCTAAAAGCTATAAGTTCTTGACGTTACACCCGTACAAGTACATGTATTTATCTGTACGGGCACGTAAGTGATACTAATGAAACAACCAATAAATTGTATCTATTACAAGAATGTGACAACATCAAAAACGTTCAACCACTTCACAGAACTTTAATCGATAGTATACAACTACATGTATTACTGCGTCGGCTCGGTGAATAATGTACTTCTCGGGTGGCTATAAATCATCATATTGATAAACATAAAACCCCAGCAACAATTGTTTCATTATATGATTTAGCGACGAATTGATACAGATATATCTAATTGAGTGTTATCAAGCAAAGAAAACTTTGTTTAAAACCATAACCCAGGAAATTGAGAAGCGCATATTCCATTTGGCGATATGAATAATGATCACCAATCATAGCGATTTGGAAATTCTCGATCTATCTTTAGTCCAAAGTACATGTTGATAAAATCGAATGTTATATTGACCTCCACGGTCAAATGCATGTGAATATAACGTTTTATTTTTTCTCGATTGTTGGAAATCGGCCACTTAAAGAGCTAAGAATTAATAAATCATATAATAAATTTTGTACACTTCATATTACTGACACTGAACCATATGTGAAGCCTTGTATACATGTAACTTGTTTGTGTTTTGAAGGTAAATGTAACCAAATGTAATCAAACTTAATGCCCCAGTCACACATTCACGGATCAACTCCACGGTTCTACTACGGAATATTTTCCACGGTTGACACCGGAAAATCTAATGATCGTTAATTGATACGGAGTTAGTACGGATGCACTACGGAATGGATACAAATTGATACATACGAATTACTACGGATTTATACGGAGTTAAAACGGACTTCTACGTTCTAAAACGGTTTAGTAAGTTTTACTACGGAAGTACTACGGTGGTTTCATCCGTAGTGGAATTTTGAACATGTTCAAATATTGTAGCTATACCAGTATTGCTACGTTTGGATACGATAACAGACGAAAAAGCCACGGGTCAATACATATCGTCCCGAATGATGCCGGATCGCTTCCGTAGCTAATCCGGCATTTTATCCGTGAATGTGTGACTGGGGCATAACAGTATCATAACAAAATTATAAAAAAAAATTCATAGTTTTTGAGTAATATTTATTTGTATTAATTTGATGCGAATAATGCTGAGTAATTATAACTCTTTTACTGTATGCCGCATGATTGGTTGTATCTTTACCCCGTATGACACGTTATCGATCTAATTTTATGAAATTGTGAAAATAAGTGTACATGTACATAATAATTATAGTTCTTAACGGCAGTAGTTGTCCACTCTGATTAGAATTTGAATTTACCCCACACTTCTTTCATCTTTGTGATTTTGACTGCAATTTTCTTATAGAATGAAATGCAACATTGTCATATTTAGCAAGACAGTACAACGTACTTAGAATTCAGGAATTACTGCAACGCGGGAGTTGTACTGCATATATCTAATAACAAATATATCATGCTTATGAATATTTATATTAAATACAATAACAATAGTTTTGCAAGATTTTAAGGCTTTTGGTTTTAGTGCTTTCAAAAATAACTTCCTAATATTTTTGTACATGACAGCTGGGCTGTTGTATGCTCAAGTGAGCCTTTGTGATAAATTATGATAAATGTAGAAATAGTACTCTTACATGCAGCGTTACATGTACCAATGTTTATTTAAACAAACATCTGAAAAGCATGCAGCTCACGAACTAACTATCATTTTTTCAGTCAACACGTTACTATAACCTAACACTCCAATTTTGGCAAACCGAAATTTTGTTTACGTCAAACTACGGTACATGTTTATGTAAATAGCTTGTAATTTCAATGCTCACTTATATAAAAAAAAATTGGTTTATAAAAGGCGATGTTTATATTTTTAGTAAAACCGAAGAAATTGTCATTTTTTTCGTGTGTCTAATATACATATATATCGTTGTCTCATAATATCGCAGTACTTATTTTTTCCCTTAAAAAAGTATACCAAGTTGTCATTTTCACATGTCATTAAGTGCTGTTCCAAAAGCTTGTATTAGACTAGCTTTTCTGAAAAACATTAATTTCCCCAACTTACTTCGTTTATTTTGCATGTTATTTTTAAATCACAAGTCTTATTCATCTTCAAAATTAGAGAGTTCCATTGTATCGCGGCATTGAAAATCTGGTTCAGTTTTATTTTTTAATAATTAAAATATGATTCTTCATGAAAGCAAAGTCACTTAAACTGTTAAGGGAATAAAATATGCATTTTATTATGCCTTTTATTTAGTTTTTTTTCATCAAATACACTGTGGACTTTTGAACTCGCTTTCTTTCCGGAGAAACTTTTACTTTTGAGAAAACTTTTGTTTCCCGATCTATTTGACAACCTTGTTTGCACTCATCCTGAAGTTAGTGCATGACCTTTTTTAGAAAATCGCGGAAAAAAAACGGGAATGCTATTTTTTTTAACATACCGCGATACAATGGAACCCGCGATATAATGAGAAGAGAGTATTTTGCAACAAATTAAGGATATATTCTTATGATGCAATTCAAAGACAAAATTTATCTTTTCAGATTAAATTTATTCTTAATGGCAGATCATCGGATTTTCGATACAACTTATATTGCAAAAATATTTCAACTGTTTTAAGTGGTCTTTGACTGCATTGTTAGAATATTTTAAAGATCATTTATTTAGGTACAAGTATTTATCATTTTTATGTATTTTTTAAAGAAGCTGGATCCTGAAAAGGCCATTTCTATCACTGTGAGTGAAGGTGTTGGGTTTGCAAATAGAGGTGTGAATGCATGAGTTTATTGAAACAACCTATTGTTCTGAGTACAATGTACATATATGTTTAATAAAGTTAAGATACATATTATTATTTGAATTCTGTTATGAACACGAAATTCTCAGTAATATATCACTCTGTAAACCATAAATTCTATCTTCTATAGAAATATTTTGTTCTTCCACTACTTGACTTTATGTGTGGGAGAGGGTTTTAATAGGTTTTGATTGTTACCCAGTTCATTTAATATTCTAATAGAATATGTAAGATAAAATAATTGTTGTGTGTATGGCGTGAATTTATGATTGGTCGAAATATTTATCAATGCTAATTAGTTAAACAAAATCATCTTTCTGTTTTTTATCAACAGTGGTCTAGTTGTTTCGAATAAGTGGCTTTAAATGTAAAAGATTACGATCAAGGAACGAATGAGACATGACGAATAGCGACGGTTCAGGTGACTTGGATCGAACTGAATAAACGAATCTAGGATAACAAAACCAAATCACATTGAATTTCTCTCTCTCTCTCTCTCTCTCTCTCTCTCTCTCTCTCTCTCTCTCTCTCTGTGTGTAATGGTCACCCTATTTAGGTTTTTACATTTTACACATACATTATTTGACATATTGACAACTATTTCAAGTTGTTTTAAGACACCAAATCACTTCAAAAGGCAAATTTTACACCGTGATATGCAATAAAAATACAATTGAAGATTGAACAATTCTACCAGCTCTTGTCCATTTGCTGAGCATAGGTAGGCAAATTACAGCATCACAGATGTGGTTCCTAGATCGGCAACAACTGTAAAAGTAAAACCTGTGTCCATCACATTGCGAGAGATAAGAGTAAAACATGTACAGGTAAATTTTAAACAATTAAATTTTCGCATGAAATTTTATGCTAAATTGTTATTGTCATTATGTTATTGTCATTTTTCATATAACAAAGTTCGTGGTCAATATGCAGACCTACTAATTCTATTAATTAAATGCTGTTTTAAATAAGTGGGAATTCACACAATTGAACTTATTTATCATGCTGTAAAACACACTGAATTTTACTCAGTAAGGCCATAGCATAGTTATCTGGTTACATCTATATATGTTCTTAAGTAATAAGCATATATTTTCATTCAATACTCTCTCTCTCTCTCTCTCTCTCTCTCTCTCTCTATCTCTCTCTCTCTTTCAGTCAACCATAAGGATCATTAACAGAGGATAGCTGGATATACGACACTCTTATTAATAAAAAAGCATCTTCTGTAAGATAGAAAAAAGGTGTTGGACGGTTAAACAAAGTCGTACGTAATTTTTTATTTTTTTATTTTTACAGGTGTGAAAACCCCCGGGGCATGTTGTTTTCTTCCATGGGTTTGTTAAACACTATACACAATCATGATGAAAAACGATAAATTAAAAAAAGAAGTTTTAATGTAAATTCCATCATGGGCGATGGCTGCGGACACATGATTCTTATTCGAAAATCGACTGAAAAGTTGGTGTCTTCTACTTATAGTTTTAAGAAAAATACGGTTAGCGAGAATTCAGTATTTGCTTTTGGAAAGAAAATTTACCATTCTAATGCATGGAAGCTCCAAAATGTCCCATAGCATTCAGTTTAACCACTCTTATACATACATGTAATAATATTTTCTGCGAAGTATACTAAGTTTTATGTCTAAAATATATAGACATGTGAGACACTAAATTTTTCACAAAAACATAACAGAATACATTTTCGTCGCTAAAAATACCCCTACCTAACAAATTAAATGCAATATCGCTGTGAGACATGTGAGACACTAAATTTTTCACAAAAACATAACAGAATACATTTTCGTCGCTAAAAATACCCCTACCTAACAAATTAAATGCAATATCGTTGTTTTATTGGGTAGAGGGTACATTTCTTAGGAAGAGAAAAAAATCTAAAAAAAAATAAATCTGATTATTTAAGAATTAAAATCGATAACCTAATATTTACTATTGTAACAGTACGATTTTCTACTCGGTCTTCTTACATGAAGTCTAAGGAAATCGGAGTGTAATCTATATGCTAAGGTGCTTCTTACAGTGTTTGAAGTTAATATAGAACTACCAAATAAATAAATGAGTCTATATATAAATTGAACTGTAACGTATAATTACCGAATACACGCATGTAAATAAAATCGCGTTAAATCTGAATTATGTCTTTTTTATAATTAAAAAAATGTTTTGGACTTTTAATATATTCTTAGTAATTATCAGCCATTCTCAGTATCAACAGTAGATCTAAGTAAATATCAGTAATTATCAGAACCGGCACAAAAACGTCCGTAAATATCAGTAAATACCAGCACTAACAGCAATTATCCGTAACGGCGCGTCTTTTAACCACAATGAACCACAATGAACCGCAATGAACAACAAAGAAATCACAATGAACAACAATGAACTTGTATTAAGTAAATACTGTCATAATATGTTGGTATAATGATTAAAAAAAAATTACATTTGATGATTTTCACTTAATTGCAATTCATTTTTATTGACTATGCTCGTATAAGTCGCTACAATATTAAAAGAATATGAACTGTATTATTTAGAATTTTCCTTTGCTGCCAAACGTGCCTTTATGATATTCTGCAAGACAATTTTATAATTTGCTTGTTAGACATGTACTCCCTCATTTATTTATTTATTTATTTTTTTTTAATTTGGAATTTATGTAGTTAAATTACAATACTTTTACAACGAACATTTCCAACGAAAAAATTACAGCACATGCTGGTTTGATTAAACATACATGTACATGTGTATCTAATAAATGTAACCCGCATTACGGTATGGGAACTATGGTTAGAATTCTAGTAAATAATCAAAGTACAGGTTTATTTTCATTCAAATATCATACAAGATATATATAGACATTTCATGACCGTACGGTTACTGGAATAGTAGGCGGGGTCTAATCTAAACAGGTGTTAATTACCTGGAGTGGCCTGGGTCTACCTAGGTGCGCGACACTATACACAGAGAATTACGCGATAAATGAAATATATCGGAAATCGTCATATCCGTTGATGAGACATTCAGAAGTTAAATAAGATATAATCTGAATTTTAATTTCAAATCAATCAAATAGGCTCAAATACATACGATATATTAATTAATTTGATTTTATTAAATTAAATTATTCTGAGGACGTTAGCCATCTACAGGCATGCTCCAGAAACGTTCCTGAGATATGACCTAAGTGTGTTCCTAAGATATGACATAGGGAAAAGGTTAGGAACATCCTAAGATCAACTTAGGACATGCTTTATGATGTAGCTCGACGGTAACTTAGGAACATCCTAAGTTAGGATATCCTAACCTACTAAATCATTCTTATTTTTTCACATTTATTCGTACAGGTAGAATTTGAGAGTCTTGAGCAGGGATAAATCATTAAACTTTAAGAAATAATGTATCAGCAGGCATGTTCATGAAACTTTCCTGAGATTTGACCTAAGTGTGTTCCTAAGATATAGGAAAAAAGTTAGGAACATCCTAAGATCAACTTAGGACATGTCTTAAGAAGAAGAATATATGTGACGTCTTTATCATTAGATTAGTACTTATTTAAATAACAAAGAAGTATAAATTGTCATATAATATATGTGTAAACCTATAGGTTGGTTCAGTTCCTTGTCCAGTCCAGAAATGATAAGTCCAGTTTGGTGTTGAACAATAATTTATTAAAGCGTGATCGTATAGATTTTAAAAAGCAACTTTCAAAGTCTACAAATTCAAATATCAGTCTCTCTGACTGACTGGCCGTTCTCAACCTTCTACCCAGCATCTATTAACATGGACTTATATATGTTTATATACACAAAGAGAAAAATAATTCAGATTAGTTCTGTCCAAGTGGTATAATCATAAATAATTATATTATCATTATAAACAATCAATACTTCACACTGAGCATGATTTCTATATATTTAACCTACAGCGACATGCGCTCTGTGGCTATTATCTTCTGAGTCATCTGCATAGCCAACGTTCTGCTTGACCAAAACAAATAAAATATTCATCATAACTTAATGTTAATTATATGCCGCTGAACATAATTAATACTTCAATTCCAGTATTCCAACCCTAAATTCCAAACTGATGATAGCAAATAATATATGATTAGATATCGTATAGCAAATTATTGTTCGTCACCTTTTTCAACTACATGTAATTTAAAATACAGCCAAGCCGGCTATCTGGTTACATATGAACAATTTGATAAAACACATTATTTATTTGCTATATCTCTACATGAACTACATATCATCTATGTTTGATAACACCTAAGCAGTGTTTGCTATTATCATACCCACAGAAAACATCAAAGCAATTATTTTTTGCTGAAAGTGAATTAATTTAGCGGGTGTAACACTCGTATGCATAAAAACATGTTGATATTTTTTCGGCCACAGAGTTCAACTAGAATTTAGCTTTATGAAAAGATCTATACAATGGAGTTTTGACCTTCTAGGATATTCAGAAGTACATTTTTTTAAATTAAAATTTAGAAGAATCGGCGCAACTTTTGTTTCTGTTCTTTATTTCTACCTTGTAAAAATCGAGTTAGGATTCTCGTCAGAAAAACGTACTATAAAACACCTTCCTTAGAATTTTGTAAAAATAGAGCCTTTCTGAGTTTGGGCCTCATCTTTACACCAAAGAAATAAATCTAGGATCCACCGCTATATTACCAATGGCGCAAATTAAGCAATTGAAAATTTATCAAAAGCACTCCGCCAAGATTGGCGATAATGTACGGGAAGTAACTCTAATTATTTTGCCATTTTTGTCAGAATTCAGAGCAGGATCGGCCATTTTTAAGGCAAGTAAACCAGACGGTTAAAAAATACTTATTTTCTTACTAAGCACGGTGTGTATTCTTTTTTTGTACTTAACCAAACCTTAAGTAGTTTATAAAAGTGATTCAAATAAATGGCATAAGAAATTAAATTAGATCTACTTTCACTTTACGTTCTGTGTCTTACGGTCTTGAACATGTATTGGGTTGTTTTATAATGGTACATTAAAGGTAAATTAAAACCACACGATACGGCATCTTCTCAAAATATCTATATCCAAACAGGTCTCAAAGTGATTTTTTCTTACTAAGCACGGTGTGTATTCTTTTATTTTTTTGTACTTAACCAAACCTTTGTACGATACGGCATCTTCTCAAAACAGGTCTCAAAGTGATTTTTAATTTCCATCTCAAAAAGGAAAGATTGGGAAACATGCATCGTTTTTTAAAGTGGGGGGACCAGACCCATCCAAAAATTCTTGACAAGCAAAAAAAAGAAAAAAAGAAAAAAGAGAAAGGCAAGTTCGCACATCATCCACGGGGGCGGGCGGGGGGTACAGTCAGAAAATCTACCATACCCACTATAACTTCGATTTCACTGTTAATTCCCTGTTTTTCAAATCAATTTTTTACATGGACTAAAAAAGGGGGAGGGGGAGTCCATGGTTATTAAATTTTTTATACCTAAATTTCAGAAAAATGTTTTCTGCGCGAAAAAGTGTGTGTGTGTGTGTCGGGGGGGGGGGGGGGCGGGCCCCCCCCCCCCCCCCCCCCGATGCTACGTGCCTGGGAAAGGGGGTGTTTTCTGCTTGAATGTGTAATGAGTAAATGACTTCACACGTTTCTTTGCTCGTAAATTAAATAAAATAAACGAATGGCAAACAATTTTCTCAATCACCAATTAGATTTATATTCATTATCAAACCAATTCCATATCTTGTGTATAAATCAAGAATGAATCAAATACAAGATTAGCAATAAAAGGATCTAGAAAAACGTACACTTGTTATACTACTCTAGCAAGGATAGGTCAATTTTTAGCTCTTCCTAATTTTATACCAATAGGTGAGTCTTTAAAAGAAGGTTGTTGGGATATTCCTTTATTGACATGTATTACTTAGATCAAATTGTAATGAAGTGTTATTCAAAAACAGTTTTAATTTCATTTTTAACTTCTAAAATATTGTACATACTACATTTTATTTCTCGATGTGTTTATTAAGATTAAGAATGTACATGTAGATTTCATATTAGTATTTGTTTTTCAAAATATTCTTCACTATTCATTATGTTTTTTAAATATTTTTTTTAATTTTTTTGCAGAACAACCATGGATCCTCGTTCTAGTGCCCAGGATCTGCACCGATGTGACCTTTGTGAGACCGCCATAGTACACAGTTACTGTGACTTTTGTCATGTCAACCTCTGCAAGCCCTGTATACTAGATCATATATTAGATGAATATGACAAACATAAAATAGTACCTTTCAAGAAACGAAGATCAACCCTTATTTATCCGAAATGTGGAACACATTCACATAAAATCTGTGAATTTCAATGTGTAGATTGTAACACTTTGGTTTGTTCTTTTTGCATGGCATCTGAAAAACACAGGAGCCATAAATTTGGAGAAATTTTAGAGGTTTACAAGACAAAAAGAGAGGTCATTGAAAAAGATGTAGTAGAATTAGAAAATCTTATTTCTCCTACATATGAAGAAATTGCCTTTAACTTGGAAAAGCAACTTGCCAACTTGGATAGAGTATATGAGAAACTTACAACAGAAATATCGAAACAAGGAGAGCAATGGCACAGGGAACTCGACATCGTCATCAACAAAATGAAAACTGAAATCAGCGAGATAGAAGTAAAGCACAGAGATTTTTTACAAAAACACTTGGATGATATCAAGCAAATACAGTCTCTCATTAAGCAAACTTTACTGGTTATAAGGGAACTCGAGAAATCTTCTGAAGTATCTGCTACCATTGAATACAGCTCTAAGATAAGAGAGTTCAGCACGGTTACACCCAAGGTTCAGGTATCACTGCCAACATTTATTCCAAAACCAATAGATCATGATAAGGTGTATAGTTTGTTTGGACAGATCACACCATTATCTACTGATGCAGAAGATACAAATGTCTTGTCACTTAAACGACCAACCACTTCAGGCAGAGAACTTCTGGATGAACCGGAGCTTGTTACCACAATAGAGACGGGGTATAAAAAGCTACGCATTGTTACCTGTCTGAACGAAGATCAAATATGGATGAGTGGAATGACCAATGATATAAAATGCTTCGACATTAAAGGTTCACTCCTCCAGACAATCAAGAAAAAGTCAGGGAAAGGACCCAATGATATAGCTGTAGAGATTGATGGGGATCTCCTGTATTCTGACGGGAAAAGACGGACATTACATAAAGTAAAGAATGGACAGACAAAAGAGTTGTTCAGATTACAGGGATGGACACCTTTTAATCTGTGTGTCACCTGTTCTGGTGATCTCCTTGTTACCATGTTTAGTGATGATAAAACTCAATCCAAAGTTGTCCGTTACACGGGATCTACAGAGAAACAAACAATTCAATTTGATGATGAAGGAAAACCCCTGTATTCAGGAAACAAACAAGTTAAATACATCACTGAGAACAGAAACCATGACATCTGTGTAGCCGACAGTGAGGATAGTGCAGTGGTGGTGGTTAATAAGGACGGGAAACTCAGATGGAGATACACCGGTCATCCCTCAGTCACCAAGAACGAACTATTTAAACCCCGTGGTATCACAACAGACAGTCAGAGTCATATTCTGACAGTAGATCGTGACAACCACTGTATCCACATTCTGGATCAGAATGGACAGTTTCTCCGATACATTGATAACTGCGATCTGAAGGATCCTTTTGGTCTATGCGTTGACAATAATGACAATCTGTTTGTTTGTGAGTTGTACAAAGGCGATGTAAAGAAAATAAAATATTTAAAGTAGACATCAACATTATTGTGTGAAAATTCAGATAATCGAATAATAGTGACTTCTTCACTTGCATATTTATGAATATTGATACTTTCTGACAATTGCACTAACCATGAATTTCAATAGGCATATATTTAATGTTATATATGTATTATATTTAATTTATATGTAGTTAAGTTTATGTTCACAAAAAAATGTTTTTCATTTAAAAGTTTAAAAGCGAGATAAATCAACGGTGGGCGAGATTTAATCAATTATTTTTGGTAAGAAAATTCACCTAAGGTCGTATTGTTTAGTATTGTTATGCATATGCAATTTTCCTCTCATAGCATCCAATTTAATCTCGCTTTTAGATTTTTAGCGACGTATACTTGTCTTTTACTTCTATCTCAAATACCCCTTGGTGTTTGACAGCGCCTTGATTCTGTTTGTCATAGAATGTTGAGAGAGAGAATTAAGAGAGAATGCTAATTTTTTTTATGGGGATGGGAGGGGAGGGTGTTCAACCTTTGATGCTAAAAGTTGTAAGATTGATTCGGTCAGCGATAACATAATGCAGCGTAAGGTTGATTCGACACTCTAAATAGAATTGTATTGCGTGAACACTTTATAGAAAAATCCACAGGGGCCAAGCCCGTTTTAACATTAATTTCAATGTAACCATAAATAAAGAAAGGGGTCGAACTCTGACCCAGATAAAAAAACTACCAGCTCGCTTCAAAAGCCTAAAAAATCAATTAATTGTTAAAATATTTGCAATATGCATGTTGTTTTCAGTAAAGTAATGTCTGAGATACACTCATGCCGAATTTCAAGTTGATGGGTCTTAAAATAGCGGAGATATACGTCATTATTCTCTCGAAGTTGCCAGTTTATTTTTACTCGGACATTTACCGGTCCAGGGCTCTCGATGGGATTTTGCCTATGACAACAACAGTATCTCGACAAATAGAGAAACATTCACACTAATCTTTTAAAATCTTACATCAAACGCACGCTACTTACATACAAAAACTCCGTTAAAATTCCTTAAATACTCTCCATACTGAACTTTTATTCTGCAACCGCATTGACTTCTGACAGGGCCAACCATTTTGACGTCTTCGAGAAAGACTGATTCTGATTGGACCATCAGGTATATTATATAACCAATAGTAGAGTTTAACATTAGCTTATGCTATCACAATGGCCGGCCTGGTCAGAAGTTGATGTGGCTTCAGAATAAAAGTTCAGTTTGGAGAGTATTTAAGGAATTTTATCGGAATTTGAGGATGTAAGTAGCGTGCGTTTGATGTGAGATTTTAAAAGATTAGTGCGAATGTTTCTCGACTTCTTGAAATACTGTTGTTGTCATAGGCAAAATCCCATCGTGAGCCCTGGACCGGTAAATGTCCGAGTAAATTTAAATAAACTGGCGACTTCGAGAGAATAATGACGTATATCTCCGCTATTTTAAGACCCATCAACTTGAAATTCAGCATGAGTGTATCTTAGACATCACTTTTCTGAAGACTACATGCATATTGCGAATGTTTTAAAAATTAATTGATTTATTAGGCTTTTGAAGCGAGCTGGTGGATTTTATCTGGGTCAGAGTTCGACCCCTTTCTTTATTTATGGTTACATTGAAATTAATGTTAAAACGGGCTTGGCCCCTGTGGAAAAATCGATGTATAAACCGGTAGAATCGATTTCATCTTACTATACTTTTTGAAATCTATCATCTTATAAAGTAGCAATAATACATTATTTATTAAGAATAATTAAACATATATATTTCCAACTTGACTCACATATTTCAACCTCGTGTTCAATAGAAATGCTGTTAAAATGCAAATTAGGATGACGAAAATTAAGATTTTAGAACTTCTGCCAAATTACACTGAATTTATTGTAATTTCAAACAATTTTTTGTGCTTCATGCTGGTATAAAGGTAGCTAGCATAGCGGCTTATGTAATTTTTTTCTGCAATGCTAGCTACCTTCATAGTCCAAATGAAGCACCAAAGAAAGCATTTTATTGTTTATATTTACATCTACATTTGAAGCACTTAATTAATATTCCATAAAAAAGTGAGTAAATGTACGTAAATTATTATTATTATTATTGTCGATTATAAAGTAAGACAGAAGGAACAGCCAATGAACGATGACAAATTCATAAATCAGCTGAGCTACGTTTATTAAACTTGACATATTAAAAGCAAAACAAAGCATCTATAACTGTTACCGTTTATGAGAACTAGAAAAATGCGTATATTTTTACGCCAACAGCAAGGTCGTGCTTAGGATTGGGTAGATTTCTGTCTTGTCATGCATGTATGAATTACAATCAATTTCCATACGAAATTGAGGGAAACATACTTAGTTGATGTAATTATACAGCCTTGGTGAAGTTGAAGACGAGTATCTTTTAATTGTTATATGTCCCGTGTACAAACACGCACGCAAATTATATATAAAAACTTCTATATTACTGGTCAAAATTGTGTAACTGTATTATCTAGCGAGGTTCCTGACTGAAGCATTTACAGTATGTATCCAAACATTCTTTTTGTATAGATTCGAGAACTTTTGTAACATAGACAATGTTTTGATTGATCTTGTTTTATTAAAAATGTATTTTGTTTATGTATGGTTCAAGACTTTTCAGTAAAAAAAAACTGTATTAGATATGAGCGTTTGTGTTGAAAGAGATCATGCACAAGTAATTTTTTTATATATATGAAGAGTTCTCTTTTTCTTAATAAATATATGATAATATGTTGGAAATGCTCAAGCGTACGATTCCTGTGGAATTGTGCAATTAAACAATATAATACAAAACACTTCCAAGCACGGGTTGAGTAAGTCAGCTTTGAAAAAAAGATATATTATTTGATCCTTTTATACATGTATATATGATTGTACGTGATTAGAAGCTTCTTTTGTGTTGGAATTTGAGAAACCCAATCCAATGCTCAAACGTTCATCTAAAGCGTTTTGGCCTTGCGGGGTCGTCAGTATATTCTTCTGACGACCGAGCATGACGAAAACGTTTGAGCATTATATTGGCTTTAAATGTACATGTATATGGGTTCTATGATACAAATTGGTAGGATAGTTTCCCTTCCTAATAGTGTTGAAATTGGTCTAAAATGGTATTATTTTAAATAATGATTTTTTTCTAATTTTATTTATCATTACCTATTAAAATCAAGTTCAAATAAAATATTTTCTACATTTCCTAAAAGTTTTATTCACAGTCCCATCATTTCTTTAAAATGTAATAGTTTTACTGTTGTGCCCTCCGCCCATTTATATTTAAAATTGCAAGATTATCACATTCCAAAATATTACGATTAAGCAATGTCTCTTCAAATACAATGCGGAGTACAGCAATGATTGCTTTGCTGGTGGTTAATGTCTGACCCAGGTTTTTAGGTCTCCTTAGTCACTCAGGTGACCTATAGCAATTGGTCTCCGTCTGTCGTCATGCGTCACCCGTGTGCGTCGTGCGTCGCGTGTTAATTTTACCTTTTTAACTTCTTTTAAATACTACAAGGCCAATTGATATCATTTTTGGTGTGAAGCATTTCTATGGTAAGTGAAATCTAAATTGTTAAATTCTTGACTTTACAACCCCGGGGCCTCATAGGCGGGGCCAAATTAGCAAAAAACTGGACAAATTTTCAAAAATCTTCTTCTCTACCCCCACACATGTGGGGAGAAAACTAAATGCATGGTAATGATGTCCATGAAGCCCTCTACCAATATTGTAAAATTCATGGCCCCTGGGTCAGGAAGCTCAGACCCAAGGGCGGAGGCAATATGACTATATAGTAAATAGTATTAAATCTTAGAAATCTTCTTTTCTACTCCCATATATATTAAAGAAAAACTAAATGCGTGGTTACCATGTCAATGAAGCCCTCAACCGAAATTGAAAAATTCATGGCCCATGGGTCAGTGGTTCAGACCCTAGGGCAGGGCCAATATGACCTTACTGTAAAATGTACTAAATCTTAGAAAATCTTCTTTTCTCCTCCCATATATATTTGAGAAAAACTAAATGCATGGTTATGATGTCCATGAAGCCCTCTACCTAAATTGTGATATTTATGGCCCCTGGTACAGGGGTTCAGACCCTAGGGCAGGCCAATATGGCCACATAGTGAAAATGTATTGATTTAATATTTTCTTCTGTACTATCACAGTCGTGGGTACGAAAGCTCAGAAGACTCATTCGAGATTCGAGATTGAAAATACGAAATTCGAAATATGAGATTCAAGATTCGAAATTCGAGATTCAATATCTAAATTAACCAATCAAATCAAGGATCAGAAAACGTGTATCCTAGCGACATCAAACTGTTCTAAACAAAGATCATCTGTATATGCTTTTATATACAAGTAAATGCTACTTTCTCCCTAACTTAATAATTATTTGTATTTATTTTTACACATAATATATAATTAGACTAGTAATAGGCTACTAGTGTTTCGAGGATCTTAGTGATTCTGCTCGCCCTGTGTGCATTCCCACCTGATGCGTTTTGACCCTGGGATATTACACCATCAATAGTTTATACCCGGGGTTTATTCACCCCTGTTGTGTAAAAATGCGATTATAGTAGAGAGAGAGAGCTTCATAAGCGGACCCATATTTTATTTTCGGGGGGGGGGGGATCCTTGCATGAAGATTATTATCTAAAATATGTTTTAATCTAAATAAAAATTATCAGTCCGGTTTCAACAATGAATATAAGTATTACTTATATCTTTTTTAGCTCACCTGAGCTGAAAGCTCAAGTGAGCTTTTCTGATCACATTTTGTCTGTCGTCTGTCTGTCCTTCTGTTCGTCTGTCTGTCCGTCTGTCTGTAGACGTTTCTCATTTTCAACATCTTCTCCAGAACCACTGGGCCAATTTCAACCAAACTTGGCACAAAGCATCCTTAGGCAAAGGGGATTCACAGTTGTGAAAATTAAGGACCACGCCCTTTTTCAAGGGGAGATAATTAGGAATTATCGAAAATTTTTGAGAACTTTTCAAAAATCTTCTTCTCAAGAATCATTTGGCCAGGAAAGCTAAAAACTTGTGTAGGACATTCCTCAGGTAGTGTATATTCAAAGTTGTAAAAATCATGACCCCCGGGGGTAGGGTGGGGCCACAGTGGGGGGTCGAATTTTTACAAAGGAATATATAGAGTAAATCTTTAAAATTTTTTTCTCAGAAACTAATCGCCAGGAAAGCTGAAACTTGTGTGGAAGCATTCACAGGTAGTGTAGATTTAAAGTTGTGAAAATCATGGTCCCCGGAGGTAGGGTGGGGCCACAATGGGGGGGTCAAATTTTAACATAGGAAAATATAGAGTAAATCTTTAAAAATCTTCCTCTCAGAAACCAATTGGCCAGGTAAGCTGAAACTTGGGTTGAAGCATCCTCAGGTAGTGTAGATTTAAAGTTCTGAAAATCATGGCCCCCGGGGGTAGGATGGGGCCACAATGGACGGGGGGGGGGGTCAAATTTTTACATAGGAATATATAGAGTAAATCTTTGAAAATCTTCTCAGAAACCAATTGGCTAGAAAAGCTGAAACTTGTGTCTAAGTATCCTCCGGTAGGGTAGATTCAAGTTAGTTTAAATCATGGTCATCGGGAGTAGGGTGGGGTCACAACATGGGGGGGGGGGGGGGGACAAAAATGTATATAGGAATATATAGGGAAAATCTTTAAAAATCTTTTTCTAAAAAACCATTTGCCTAGAAAAGCCGTAACTTTAGTGAAAGCAACCTCAGATAATGTAGATTCAAATGTGTTCAAACCAAAATCTTGAGGAGTAGGGTGGGGCCATATTAGGGATCCAATTTTACAAAGGAAAACATTTTAAATATTCACAAAAGCTGAAATGTGATAATATATATTTTTACTTATGTGCAATCATTTCGACATATTGCTGATTCTTTAAAATTGTTAAGACTTTGGCCCCTGGACGATTCTTGGGCCTCACAAGGGGTTCAGAGTTTGATGAAGATTTATATCCCATATAAAAACAATTGTTTAGGATCTTTTTGAGAACTGCAATGCTCAACATGTGACATGACTATAAAATCATCCTGTTAGAAAAGGGACTAATGATAATAAACATAAGAATATTCAGGGGAAAAATGGATTTTAATTTATACAGGATCTACATGTATTATACTACATTGTCCAAATAGTTTGTATTATGACTCCATTAAGCTGATTTTATCATACCTATTGTTCCTCAGGTGAGCCATGTGGCCCATGGGCCTCTTTTTTATGTATACAGTCATACAATATGATTATAAACTAATTATTGAGATATTATCACATCATACGTAATTTATACAAACATTTTCAAAATGTTAAGACTACTTTTCCGTAGTAAACAGCTAATTTTGAGTCAAACGTATGGAATTGTTTTCAATATAGAAAGATACATACATGTATTCTGTATGATCAAAGATAAGGTATAGGGATAATAGGATGCCGATTTGTTCACAATGCCGATTTCATGTGTAGAGAACAATAAAGCTTTACAAATTTGATTGCATGTATTTTTTAAAATCTATAGTTTACGTTAAGTAACTCTCTACTGCAGTAAAGACGTATTAAATAAACACTCATCTGCAAAGATCTGTGTACTGAATATACTACTACATAACACTTAGCCGGATAAAATTTAATCCGGACGAAAGCTACAAGGAGTTGAGTGGTGCAAAATTACCACTTTGTCGCCATAACGCACATAACACCAAATAAAGAAACTGTGTGTGATGTTCTCTCAAATAATCAGTGCAAAAACCAAAATTTAGGCTGTTATTTGTTAACTATCTTGCAAATACATTGATAAAAAATGTTATCGTCACATAACAAATCCGGTTTAGTTAATGTGTATATATGGTCAACGTAATTCTAAATTTCAAGGAGGCTGACGTATCAGGCGGGGATTCAGGAAAAAATCCAATGATGATCGCTAGAATTACACGTAGGCCTACATGCTTTGAGAATTGTTTTAACTATTGCATGGGTCAAAATGATTGAAGCTACAGTGTAATTGGAAACTTTCTTTTCATATCAATATGCATGAACTATATAACATTCTGAGATTATTGCACAAGCAATACGTGTCCCGGCACCCCCCTCCATTGGACACATTATTCGTTTATTTGCTAAAGAGGTATGGAGAAAACTTGGTTCAAGGTTTTTTCTAAAGGACAAACCCGGTAAGTAATGAAAAACGAGTTGAGTTGTTTAAAATTAATTTCGTCATCATGTTTAAGTCCATTAGGGTTTATTTTGGGTCCATTTGGGTAAATAGATGCATCAGCGCAGCTCTAATCAGATAATTGAATATGAAATATTATCAAAAATTAATAACTTCAAACCCAGTTGATAAAAAGAAACGCAAGTTGAACTCAATGAGTGTTGATTGCTGTGTTGGATGAATGGTACAGTAGGATTTGCACGAAAACGTCCCGTCTTCTCTTTTCTCACCTTCATTTTTGGAACACTAACCCGATCACAGGAGTCGCATTTAAAATTAATTACGCATATACCTGTTGATCAAAAGTAAACGTTATGAAGCTACACGGAAATTTTGAAATTAATTAGCCGATCCATAACGAAAAAACCCCCTGAAAAACGAAGTGGGGACAGAATAACTGACAAACCTTAATGAAAACTATCCCCCCCCCCCACCCCGAAATTCATATATAGATCATTGGTACAACCCATCTGCGAACAATTTTCAGAAAATTTAATGCTTTTATCATTATTGCTAGCTGATGTATAAGACATCACAACTATCTCCAATACCCCCTCACGGAAATTTATCGACGCAAACAAGCTCCCTCAAACCGGGTGATGTGAGAGAGAGAGAGAGAGAGAGAGAGAGAGAGAGAGAGAGAGAGAGAGAGAGAGAGAGTGCGCTAACAACTATGAAGGAAATTAAAGCTTGTAAATAGGTTTGCCCTACCCTAGCTACCCCCTCTCTTTCTCTTTATAATTAAAAGGCTTAATTATCGTCAATATATATACCTGTATAATCAAAATTTGATTCTGACATCATGAATAAATCTCTCTCTCTCTCTCTCTCTCTCTCTCTCTCTCTCTCTCTCTCTCT
>WFKH01003881.1:40224961-40236661 GCA_016163765.1 Magallana hongkongensis | reverse complement strand
CTCTCTCTCTCTCTCTCTCTCTCTCTCTCTCTCTCTCTCTCTCTCTCCGCTAATGCCTGCGGGCAATATTGAATTAAATATGTGTACTATTTTAGGAAATCTACTTTAGTATCCTGTGCATTGTATGCTTGTAGAAATAAGCTGTATGCATTTCGTGTGCATTATAAATGAAACTGTGAATATTATAAACGATTGACCATGAAAGGTCTGCAGGTGTCTACCAAAAGTTTACAAGTTTTACCCATGGAGCTATGGAGCTAATGTATTAATAATCGTAGATTCCTGACTATTGAACCCCCCCCCCCCCCCCACCCCCATTTTCATGAATGAACGTTTTTTAAATATCAAATAATAAAAGCCGGGTAACAGTCAGAGGAGTTTAAGATTAGGATTTAGACTTCAAAATGAAGCTTAAAATGCAAACATGAGACCCTCTGACATGTCAATCTAAGGGCTATGGTAGGCAGGTGACCGTTATAGAAACAAAATGTTAAGAATGTTATGAACATGTTTACTATGTTGGTGACTTAGTAATTTGTTGGATAATAAATTTGTAAATACTTGAATTACAATTTAGTATTTTGTTATAGCTGACAACTTATCAAGTTCATTCTACCTGTCTTATAGAATTTGACTTTTATTCTAAAATAAATGAAGTGAGGTACTAGTGATATTAATTATCAATAACTCTACCCCTGTGTTAAAAAAAATGAACGTTTATCATGAACGTTTGAAAGTCGTGGGTTTTACCATGCAGTTTGCTCTGGTCTATGTTCATTAAACAAGAGCTTCTGTTAACCTATTGGTTTGAAGTCTAAAAATTATAATACTTCCTACTTTTTTAAGCGCATAAAAATCAAAGAATTAAGTATTCTAATGTGTGAATTACAACATAAAATTTCAATTAAGTGCACTGTACATATCATCTAAAGTGTATTAATTATTTTTACAATCGCAGACTCCATCTAAAATTTAGCTTTATTAACAGAAACCTTAACTTTAGTTTTGTGACATTCAAATGTACAATTTCTATTTATTGTAGGAAAAAATTGACTCTGGACACTCCCAGAAAAAAGAATATATACTTTCTTCTCCTAAAAGACTGAAAAAATAAATACATTTATATACAGGTAAACAACTTTTCTAAAAGGTTTTCGCGTTTAGAATGTTTCGATTGATGTACGAATTTTGTGTTTCTTTCGTTGTTTCAATTATTATTATTATTTTTTTTTGTTGGGGGGGGGGGGGGTAATATTCGATAAAGGGTTTTTGAAAACTGTATTTACTTGTAGATTTTATCCCTCCCCCATGAAAAAAAAATGTAGATCCACCGCTTAAATCTATCAAGTTAGTACAACACAGCTAAACGATACGGGGAGTTACTCTAATCCTTTGTAATTTTTGTCAGAAGATTAAAATTATATCACCGGGGAAAATGAGGTGTTTCTATATATCCGGCGACAATAAGACTGAAATGCTTTAGATGGTAAAAAGCACTTTTATTTAAGCTTTAGGTCGGTAGGGTGAATTCTGGAAATCCAAAAACTACACCCGAACAATCCGAAGCCTAATTCTTGACTGACGATAATGATGAACAAATGATATAAATAAGAATTGTAAACAATAGTAATTAGCAATATAAGCATGAGTGACATATGACACGGAGTAAAACTTCAAATTGAGTGAGTTAATTACATCAAGTCCACAAAGTAAGAGTTAATTAAAAACGATTAAGCAATTACGCTTTACGTAAACAAATGTTTTGGAATTAATGTTTTGAAAGATAAAATGTGATATAGATATATAGCGATTTGATAACAAATAAAGGAATGTAAATTTGAAGTTTCATACAAAATGTCTTGAATAATAGTTCATTGAAATTTCACTCCATGATAATTACATTCAGAGCATGTTCGGCCATGTCTAAGGATTGCTTACTTTCAGCTGTTTAAGGACAATGTTCAATTTTCTAGTTAAACAAGGTTTTTCTTTTTTTTTAATATGCATTTAATTTAAACCCAAACTTGAATTGTTAATACACGATATTTGAATAAATAACACCAGAAATTAAACTAAAGATCTACTTTGGTTTTACTTGTATCTTTTAAAATGATAAGGCTAAATCATGAAAACTAGGGCGCCAGTTTAAGTACCTCTTGATAACAATGTCTACTTCAAAAAAGGGGATAAGATTAAAAAGAATTTGTTAAGTGTCAGAATCTTAAGCATTAAATTTTATTTTTTTTAAATGAAGTGAAGTTCTTAAACATTTTCAATTTTATTCTATTCATAAAAAAACCCCACAACACCATGCATGTATGAGCAAATCGTTGTTATTCCTGCATAACAACGAAGACTTGGTCAAAAGGTCACAGTAGCCCATGAATAATCTGGGTCACTACTTTTTCTATGTACTGTACTCATGTTAAAACACACCTAATATCGTGGTAAAAACACATACAGTATATTCAAGCATAAATGATAAGCTCCGTTGCAACATTTTATATTTTGGTATACGAAATTTTATTCATTTATTTTTTTAAAAATGTAACATCAAATACAAGGATAAATGATCATGGCTTAGGATTCAAGTACGATCTTGTTATTGGTCGACATCGTAACAAAGCGTCACAGAAAATTACATTCGCAATTTGTCAAAGAAGTAACACCTCAGTAATAGTTCATGTCTGACTTGAATAAACAAATCCCGGTAAAAACGCAATATCACCGACCTTTCGTGTATAGTCCATTCACAATGTCAAATTCAACTCCTTCTGCTTCTCTGTTCGTTTTGTTCCTTAATTTTATGGATAGCATCATTTAACATGTGACAATATTTACGTCAAACAGATTCTTCAATCCAGTGAATGAGTCGCAAAGCATGACGGTCTACTACGTGTTTACGATTCAACAGACACACGTGGTTTTTGTCGGTTTTATACACAATATTTAATTGCTTGCCGGAAAATTTGTGCAACTTGTTTTTTATTTAAAAGGTAAAAAGGAAAGATTACGTACCATAGACTTTGTTCCATGCTCACATTGAAAAATACTGTTGTTTTAGTTTATTAATAGTTGCTTCAAAAAGCGATCAGTATCAAAAGTCTGGCAAACATTCGTATACAAGTACAAACAGATTTTGATAAGGAAAAACTAAATAATTGTTTATTGGTGACTGAATCATTGTACACTTGAAATAAATACAGGTAATTGTACAATTTTAACATACGTAAATAGCTACGGTAATAGAAATGCACAAGTATACAAATACAGAAGTACAAGTTATATCGCATGTAGTATGTTAAATGTCACCAAAAATTACCATATTCAGAACCAGCATTTTTGTTTAACATTGTTAAGAAAACCTAAAATAACATTTTTTTAACCGTTTTACTTTTCAATTTCTTTTCTCGTGTTAAATCAATTCCTAGGGTAAATTTGACATATTTTCATCTAATAGAGCCAAAAGTTGAGACTTTTTCGTCTTTATTTAGCTCAAGTTTTTCTTCATCGCTTTTTAAATGGCATTGGAAATATAACAAACACGTGAAAAACGTACTCACTACTTCTAATTCAATAGGACGCACCTCTCTTTTGTACTTTGACAATGGGGGTATTTAAGAAGGTTGATATTATAAGCAATATTTTTTAAATGTGAGCGTAGAACTAAAAGACCAAGCATAATTTTCTATATTTGTTTCATAAATTCTGAAAAAAACCCCAAAAACTGGAAAATGAGTTTTCAAAGAACAATTCAAAATGGTATATATTTTCAATACACTGTGTACACACGGAAACTTGTAGTTGCCCACAATGCCTTGCAACTCAGTCACCTGATTGGTCTGTCGATAAAAGTAGACAGATAGCTAATTTAGTATGCAAATTTATGCCGACGTCACAAAATCTAGTGGTCTCGACCTGTTAAACAAATTAATATAGCATGTCTCAAAATGACCGAGGAAAACCGTTATGCTCTTGAATTTAATTCTGCGATACGATTTCTTCTAAAAATTGCTCTGTTACTTAGTTTTCAATCGCGTAGTTTTCAAATTTCCAACCGCTCTGTGACTTAAATTGAAACGGAAGAAGTATTATTCTGCAGAGCTTTAATCTTTTTTTCAATTGTATGAGTAAATGTTCTTTACTGTTCCACTTTATTATAATATAAAAGTGTTTTCTAGTCAAAAGCAGTGTTATAATTGTTTATTATGTTAATCAAATACTTGCAACATTGTTGATCTATTTTTTTGTTACGTCATGTTGATCGAAACGGCTTTCTAGGTCATCACAAAAAAGAAAGTATGGAGCAGTGTTACTGCCATAATTTGCAACAAATGTAAATATAAGAAATAAGGTATCATTTTTGGATGTATATCGGAATATAAATACGGTTTGGTACGTGATCAAATCTTCCATAAAGTCCTTCGGGCTTCCTGGGAATCGATCACGTGACCAACCCGTATTCATATCCTGACAATATCCAAAATAAGTCTTCAAATGTCTTTCATAGAACAATCATGGATCCTCGCTCTTGTGCCCAGGATGTGCACCGATGTGACCTTTGTGAGGCTGCCATAGTACACAGCTATTGTGGCTTTTGTCATGTCAACCTCTGCAAACCCTGTGTAGTAGATCACATCTCAGATGGATATCATAAACATGCAATTGTGCCTTTCACGGAACGAAGATCAACCCTCATTTATCCAAAATGTAAAACACATTCACATAAAGTCTGTGAATATCAATGTGAGAATTGCAACAATATTTTGGTTTGTTCTTCCTGCATGGCAACTGAGCAACACAGGGGTCATAAATTTGAAGAACTATCAGAGGTTTACAAGACAAAGAAAGAGGTCATTGAAAAAGATGTAGTAGAACTAGGAAATCTTGTTTCTCCTACCTATGATGAAATTGCCTTTGACTTGGAAGAGCAACTTGCAAACTTAGATGGAGGATATGAGAAACTTATATCAGAAATGTCCAAACAAGGAGGGCAATGGCACAGAGAAATTGACATCGTCATCAACAAAATGAAAACTGCAATCAGCGATATAAAATTGAAACACAGAGACATTTTACAGAAGAACTTATATGAAATCAAACAGATACAACCGCTCGTAAAACAAACATTAGTGACCTTAAGGGAACTCGAGAAATCCACAGAACTATCCCAAATTCTATTGTGTGGACAATAATGATAATCTGTTTGTGTGTGAGTATTACAAAGGCAATATAAAGAAAATCAACTACTTGAAATAGACATCAACATTTGTAAAAATTTGAAAATCGAATGAAAGTGATTTCTTTTCTAGTATATTATTAATAATTGATGTTGAATTATTTGCGAACTGTACCATAACGAACCAAGAAAATGTTTCCGGGGGGGGGGGGATAATTTTGTTTGCTATGGGTTTCCGAGGGCTATTTCGGAAATATATCAGGGAGCGGCTTCCGGACCCCCTCTAGATTCGCGCATTTGCACTAATCAGAAATTGCAATAAACATATATTTAATGACAGCATTACCTAGGTGGATAATGTATCGTTCCTTTGTAAACTCATCTTTAGCAAATTCTTTCCGTATAACACAAATTAAAATATTATAAGTGAATGTGAAAATTTATACCCTCATCCACCTAGAAATATCTTAGAAAAGCAAAATATTTAAAAAGACCTGTTGTGTCTATATACATGTACTGAAATCTTGTCTAATATTTAACATTCACTTGCATACAAGAGTAGTTAAAGATACATGACATACCTCTATATTATTTGAAAACGGTATTTTTTTTTAATTTAAAGACGTTCGTTCCTCTGTTTTTGGGTAACCATTTTGGGTCACCTCTAGTCTGAAAATACTGCATTATTATATTAATTCTACTTGTATATCTATATTTTACAATGCCAAAAAAACTTTATTGAATAAAATGTTTAAAAGAAAATTTCACATTTACAGAGTTTAGTAAGGGACTATATTTTGAGGCGGAAGGTTTTCAAAAAGAAAATGAACATTTTTCATAACTCAATAGTTTTAGAGTACTGTTACTTTAGCTTCATAATTTTCAGTACAGACCAAACTTCGTTTATGAATTACAATATCTTCATGCTGCTCCGAAAAACATATTTGAACAATTTTTTAATATTTCTATTGACATATTTTTGCATATTTAGCTGATATTTCATAAAAGTCAAGAAAAAATTAACTCCAAGTTTTGCCTAAAATTAGCTTATTTTATGCCATGTCTCAAATTTTTGAAATGTGACCCTACTCTTTTTCCTTTTACATGAATCATTAGATTCATGTCTATTTGTATCCAAAGTTTTGGAAAGATGGCATTACTAAGAATTTTTTTAATTTGCGTGATAATTTGATTACTCCAACATTTTGTAGCATTAACATTGCTCTTGTGTTCATTATATATGGCATTTGAAACCACCAGTAAAGCAAGGTTTTTAAACTTTGACTTAAATATTACTTTTATATTCACTACATGTGTTCAACTTCATACTTTATTAAAATCATAATTAAATAATAGTTCAAACTATAAATATATGTTTGATTTCTTTAAATAATCAATTTCCATGCCAAATTTTAGCAATAATTTCAAGAAAATTATCATTTCTGTCTGGGGCCCCATATTTAAAAAAAATGGCATGAGACATGGGTCACAAATAAAATAAATGAACATTTTAAGTTCCCATCTTTATATCTAAATGGTTTTCGGATGATTGACATTTCTTGTATTTCAGATGGGGGTGATTTTTGCAAAAATAAAACGTCGCAATTAAACAAATGCACCTCATCTAATAGAAGATGCGAGAATGAAAGGCAATAAATTCAGTCAATCTGTTAATGAGTATTCAGTATTTATTATTTATTACTGTTTATTTATAACTGTTAACTACTTAAGGGATAAGTAATTTACAGGCATGTATATTTCTTAATATCAGTACACTAGCTATAACTATACCCCTCTGTGCATCTGCGCTTATCACAATAGATTTGTAAAATTTAATTGTCACTACGAAATGGTAAAATAAGAAATTAAAAGGGTATCCTAAGGACGTTGTTTACTCAGGGTTTGAGGTCTCAAATTCGGATTGTTATAAAGTTCAGTGTCATGAGTAAAATTTGTTATAAACACAAAACGTATTAAGGAAATGAATTATTATTGACATAATATTCGATATTTTTACTATATTATGGAATTAGGCTCAAACAAAATCGGGCTTTTAGCAAAACAGAGGAAGTTCGGACTAAATTTTTCAGATTTTGTTTTTTACTGAAATATTTTTGGCAGGAGTATAATATTAAAAGTTAAGGGTTTTTTTTGTTAGTCAACATAATTTTGCATATTTTCTGGTTTTATCTCACTTTTCCTTAAGATAAACGTATGGCACACTCTAAAAATATTAAAAAATGCCTAAAAACGATAAAAGATACATATCTCAAAATTTTGATTATTGACCTCATATAAATTTTATGCCAGCAGAATAAGGTCAATATAATTAGTTTAATATTATAAGTGTTTTAGTATTATCATCATTCATTCAATTTTTTGTTAAATTGAATCTAAAATGGGTAGGGATTTCAAAACTGATAGAGGAAATTCGAACTGGAACATTTTTTAAAATTGTCAATGAAAACTTAATGCTTTGTGTCTATTTAGTGCCACTGCCTTTAAAAAACTAATTCATTTTTAAAAGAGTATAGCAATTTGAATTTTTTTCACAATTAAGAAAATCTCAATCAAATTGTAAAATTTTTAGGGATTTTTCTTAAATTTTCCAAAAATATTCAATGGCCATTAACTCAGAAAGAAGGTCAATGACCTACTTTTTTGAAAGTGAAAAATAACACTACAATAAAAGATCTATAACATACAATAGATGGTTTTTCGTTATCATCAGTGGAATTTTTTTACATTCTGAGTAAACGTAATCCTTAAGGCAAATACTTGAGTTTTCACCAAAGAACTCAATAGAGGAAATATATGTTCTAAAATTAAAGTGAAAAAAGTTTTTAACGAAATATAATATTTTTGTTCAACTTTAATGTGCATATAATTTCTTTCAATGTAACATAAACAGTCGCCATGTTAAGTTACTTCTTACATGTAAGACATCGATTTACTTGTCATAAAGTTAAGAAATAACTTAGGAATTTTATAAGATACGACTAGAATACAGGCCCCATGTATATAGGAATATATTATATCAATTCCGAATTTAATGATCCGGTATAACATCTGTCAACGCTTTTGTTGTTTCCTTCGTAAGCTGATATAGCAGCCCTAGATTTGTGCGTGTGTAATATGTTATATGTGGGGTTCTAATTGATAAATTGGTATTTGATATAATTAACCAAAGATCTATTTATGCATGTCAGATGCACATAATTAATATGTAATTATTACATATTTTATATTGTATCCAAATGAGTGTATATTGTTAACCCTTATATTTGTATAAAGTTCAAGCCTTAAACTTTAATCTCTGAAATGAATAGGTCATAAATCAGAATTATCCTGTATTAGAAAAGTTTCCTACATGAGGGCAGAATTGAAATTCAACTCACATATATATATATATATATATATATATATATATATATATATATATATAGAGAGAGAGAGAGAGAGAGAGAGAGAGAGAGAGAGAATGGTTATTTTTTGGGGGAGGATGATCAACATTTGTTCTCAAGTTTGAGTTTCAACTCAAGTTGAGTTTGACTCGTTGATAACCCAGTACGTGTATTGTATTGGTGATCTGAAAATCTAAAGAATCGTATTCTGTGTGCACGTTTTTAAAAAACGATGTTTAAACTAGTAGAACCGGTTCGTGGTTCTGTACTTTTAGGAATCAAGCTTTTCATATACTAGCAATAACATGTCCTTTATCAAATTTAATTTTAAATCATATTTCCAACTTTAATAGCAAAGTACATGTAGATCCTCATTATCAATGAAAATGCAGTTAATATGCAAAGTGTTTACATGATATGCATTATATATTTCCTTCTTCACCTCCTTCAAAATATTTATTTTATAATTCATAATAAAAGACATTTCAAGACACCATTAAATATAATTGTTTATTATAGTTATGAAATTAGCTCTATCACGTTAAAATTTCGTTTACTCTTTTTTTTCTTATGATATACAATTTATATAATTGAATAATGTCTTGCAAGTCTTAATTAGTACATGCATAATCATGAACTTTAGCATTTGAAGTAATGTACAAAAATGTTTACGTGTACATTCAATACAGATATCATATCCTCTTAAATATATTTTTACATCATATACTAGTACTTTTTCTTGAAATAAATAATAAAAAAAACTAAACCCCATGTAATGAAATAAAAAAAAATTCAATAACCAAAAAAAGTTTTCAACATCTCGATCGAGGTTTGGTCCAGCTACATGTAATTATATCAAAATTAATCAAATTTATTGATAACACTTACTACATGTAGGCTAATTAAAAAAAGCCTTATAAAGCGTTTCCAAATACACTAGTATTTGTAAATACATTGTTCTTATCAGGTAGAAAGATTACGAAAACCTATCACTTTTTATTGCTTTTTTGTTATAGGAGTTTTTGGTTAAAATACCACAAGCGAATAACATTTTTGTAAGTGAAGATTGGCATGTGTTTGAATTGATTTTTAGCATAAAGAAAATAGTTTCAAACTTCAAAGCATCTACGATCTTTAAAAACCAACACCTGAATGAACTGAAATTTGTTTTGTTTAATGGTATACAGCCGAGTTGTTGTGGATAATGGAACCCGTTATGGAAAATCCATGAAAACTGTCGTTAGATATCGCAGAACATCCCATGATGCATGTTGTTACAAACACAATATTGCGTAATTATCCTGGATTTCCAAACATATTACTTTGAAGGTCGCTAATTAGAACGCGAATCGCTCGAGGAATTTTATTCATTACAGGACTGTCTCTTCTGAAGTCTCTAATTATTAAAAGCCTGTCAAAATCCTAAGGTAAGTTGATTTTTTTTAAATTATACCATTTGTATGTCTTTCAGTGACAACAGGACATACCCACAATGATTAAATAATGAATTTATATCGCTCAAATCATCAATGTTACATAACACTGAATTAAAAGCTATCAGCTTTATTAGCTAATGAAATCAAATATAAATAACATATCATCGTCCAGAATCGTTCGATTTCTTTTAAAATGTTTATTCACTGAGCATTTAACTGTTACATCCGTGTTTTGTTTATAATAAATAGACATGTACATTGTACGTTCCGTTTAGCTGCTGGGCGATGCTATAATTATACAAGACCGTCGTGCGTATAACTAAGCAAAGTCGTGCAAATAGTTATTACTAAATACAGTGATATACACACGACCGTTGTATTTTTTAGTTTAGGACGATATTATAAATGTCAAAGTTTCTTTATGATTATTCATATTAAATGGAATTTATGTGATGAAAAAGATAGTTTTTTTTGGTGAAGCAGACCTGTTTACTGACAAAATTTTATTTCTGTTAATACCAAATGTATAAACGAGTCAAAGGGTACGGTAAATTAAAAAGCCATATCATGACACCAAATCTTTAGTCTGCAAGAGCAAAACATGAACATTCACATTTTCTTTTAGCATTGCTATCTTTATTGGAAATTACTATAATGTTATTTCAAAATAAAGACGTTTTTTAACTTAAACATTTTTAATTAGTGGAGTTTTTTCGGGTTTTATTTTTCATTTTCTTTTGGTGGTGAAAATTTTCATATAAAGGTATGCTCCAAATTAAAGCGTTCATTTTTATTTTTATCAAGAAAAATCTCTTTCCTTCGTTTATATATTACAGGAATTGGACAAGAATCTCTCCGAAGAGACCCCCTGAGTACCAGAAACTGTAAAACCCGCCGGAATCAGACATCCATATCATGTGGATAGGCCACGCCAGCGTTCTAGTACAGGTGGACGGACTCACAATACTCGCGGATCCTATATTTAGTGACAGGTGTTCCCCCGTGCAGTTTCTGGAATCAAACGACTCTCACCCTGCAAAGTTAAAGACTTGCCCCATATAGACGCAATAATCATAAGCCACAATCACAATGATCACCTTGATCAGGGAAGCGTGGATAGCCTTAATTCCAAATATGACGACAAAATCACGTGATTCGTTGCCTCGGGAACGAAGGTGTGGATGACCAACGCAGGTTATAATATTGTGGTAGAACTGTCGTGGTGGGAGGAGGCAGAATTCCCAGGGACACCCGATTTTAAATTTGCCAGTGCGCCATGCCAACATAATTTGCGAACGAGCCTTGTTGAATTCAATGAAGGTTCGTAATTCTATGTGGCAAGATATTATAAAGCATGTTGCTTACATCCATGCCGATGAGATATATTAAATAAATTTAAATTATAGAACTGGTTTGTCAACCGTTGTAAAATAAATGAAGGCAAATTTGCAAATCTTGAAAATCCTGATCCGTGGGGTGGGGGTGGGGGTGAGGGGGGGGGGGGGGGGGGTATACCTGTAACTTCAATTTCACTGTTAATTTCATTATTTTCACTAATTTTTTACATGCTCTCAAAATGTAAAGGGGTGGGGCAACTCCATGTTCATTGAATTTTCTGTATGGAAATTTAAGAAAAATGTTTGCTTCAAGAACAAGTTGGGTGGGGGGGGGGGGGGGGGGG
>WFKH01003881.1:40192724-40204218 GCA_016163765.1 Magallana hongkongensis | reverse complement strand
TCAGTGCATAGCAACATATGTTGCACTTGATCTTTTCGTTTAACCCTTATTCTAGTTCTCCTTAAGAAGACAGGTATTGAACAATTTTCAACAGATTCATTTATGTGTGGTGAACATTTTTCATCATGCAGTTTTCTTCTTATTGAGTGTATTCGCTATAATGATATCTGCTCTCTGTATATCTAAATGCAGTTGGGCCTAGAGCTTTATTGACAGCATTAAAAAAGCATTGATAAATTTGTATAAGATTTGAGTTATTTGAAAGCATTTCATATATAAATTGGTCAGGATTTCTTCTTTCATGGAGTTCTTTGCAAAAGTTGTATAGAAAAGTTCCTGAAAATATGTGTGGTATGTATGGACCTGGAAAGGGGTCCGGCAAAAGAGAGTTCAGATTGCATAGTAGCCATAATGCAAGTCTGAAATTGTGCAAAGCCATGGATTAGGCCACAGTCCACTCGAGATGTTCTATACTTTGTTTATGTATTAAGGTTTGCATCGACCGTTTTTAAAATTGTGGTTTTTATGCCCAATACTGCAGCTGCTATCAAATTTTTTTCACACCCGGTTGAAGCTGGGTAAATAATAGCCCATTTTACTTTTAGCATTATCAAACAAACAGGGACACTTTGCAGATGGGAGATCGTTACCTTTCGCTGAGAGTTCTTTATCCAAAATATAACTATTCCCAGAATTAGTTCAAGATCTGTTGTCATATGATCAATGTCAAAACAAGGGATATTTAAAATCATGCGAAGTTGATTTTTTTTCTCATTTTGCGAGAGGTCTGGAATATCTGATATATATAGTTTTAGTAATTTGCCAGAATAGGTCGCAAGTTTTACAGGGCTTACAGGGCTTATAAGTTGACTAATAATTGTATCTCCTCTCCTATCAAACTCCTCAACAGCACATTTCATGTTTGCTGCTAATCCCCGGGCTCCATTCGTCTCAAAATCGGCATTTTCCTCTGATAGCAATATTCCATACATATATTTTCTTAGGTTTACACTAGATTGATAAGAGGAAGCTAATGAGGTTGGATCTTCCACCTGAGGACTTAAAAACGTTCTGTGTAATGTAATAATGTCCAAACAATTTGGAGATATCAACCCTTTTCTGTGATGAGAAAGATACCACGTGGGAATCACAGATCCATTAACACCTCTTATTTGATTTTCACCTATGTCTCCTTTTCCCATGAAGTATGAATATAGAGACGATTCAGTTTCTGGTGCATTTGTTTGAAATGTTTCCATAATTGTTTTTAAAGCTGATGAAATGGTTTTCTCATTTTGTGACCCTACTTTTGACATGATTTCCTGTATGCCTTCACTATAAGATTTCAACCCTTGTAACCAAAGAACAACTTTGAGAGTCCTTTTGTCATCAGATGAATTCCAAAACTGTGTTTCACATTCATTTGACTGGATTGAATCATGGAAAGATTCTAACATGTCTTTGTCGATATAATCATTTCCAAGGAGGGCAGCTAACAATGAAAGAACTTCTTTCCCCAAAGACGGAAAGAATTGCAACAAATTATCAACATGATAGTGTCTGGCAGGAAGAAAATGTTCCACGCTGTTATTCTCCCGTTTAATTTCTTGTAAATTGAAAATTACTTGTTCAAAACTAATAAATCCGCCCGTAAACGGAAAAATAAAGAAATCACTATCGTTGGATAAAACAGGATAGTTCAACGTGTTTGCAAGCATTGCAATTTCTCTGTCAGCCTCGAAATCACACACTGCAAATGGTATGCTAAATTTCTTCAAAACTGCTTTAAAAGTATCAAATGCCAGGATTGGCATAACTCTTTTCTTGCCCCGAAGTTTATAAGCGATTCGCTTGGCGTTTTCAAGTTTCTGCTTCATTCGCTCTTGCATTGTTTGAAATTTCATGTCATTTGGATCATTACCACCATCAAACACAACATAAAGCTCGATGTTGCAGCGGTGAAGGAGTCTAAGGAATTCTGTTATTTCTATAGCATATTTATCATAATCCCCGCCTTGATAGAAATCCAAATAAGTATCTTCATAAATGAAATGATACAGGCTATTGCCATCTATAACAACCTTTGTTGAATGCAGCATATATTCCTCTGTAAGCTGTGGATTGCAATTAACGAAGGTTGTAACTCCTAGAATTCCCATGTTTCACCGTGTTGTTGTTGTTGTTCTGTGTGTTTCTGTCATTTGAATAATAATGGTAGAATCAGGGAATGAAATGTCTCACTGAAAGTTACGATGACAAATCAATAAATATTAACTAATTATGAATATCAATTTTCATGTCGTTTAGGGCGAGCAGCGCAATGAACACAGTATGTTCAGACATTAACGTTTACCTTAAATCAGAACTGCATTCTTAATAATTCATATTTTAAATGGTATTTCAATCTTACTTACGCTTTATAATAGAAAATATTGTCTTGTCTCCTGTTTTCTATGTCTATTTTCTAAATTATCTCATAATCAGCTTTATTGACAACGGATTTCTTGTTTTATATCATGCATACATGTTTTTTGCTTGTTTATTCTCCTGGTCATTCCAAAAAATAAAATTAATATTATCGTCAAAACAGATATACAATGCAGTTAATGGTTGTTTGATAATATTTTAAAACTAAAGAAGTACTTTACCTGTTCGATGAGTCGAGACTAATATTCTCGTTGGTTGTTGACAAAACAGTCTTAAGCATTGAATGAATATATCAATATGTTATAAAAATGATTTCAATATAAAGCTGGAAACTTTCCAGTGAAGGTTTTTGTTGCATCGACAGCAACAAACAAACAATCAACCTTCTAAAATATAGGTTTCCTTTGAAAACTTGTCTTCAAAAGAATATATTTATAAGCATATAAGCATGTCAGGTACAGTGTATATCGATTTTTTTTTCATTTCCTTCCTATTTATTTCAAAAACTTATATTCTTTGAAAACTTACATGTAAATATATAGAATCGTAATTTTATTTTTAGATCACTTATATCTAACGGAGTTTAGTCAATTTACTTTATCATGAAATAAAACAATCTTATTTTATTAAAATGCCGATTAAAAAATCAGCGACGTTTATTCAGTCACAAAGAATCGAAATAACCATTAAAGAGTCTGCAGCTCGATGGTCAACAAATTACCATTCAGATCTGGATTAAAACCTTAGGAGTGATATTTTTTGCCGTTGGCTATAATTAAGTCAAGAAATATCCAAATATATTAAATATTAAACTTGAAAACTTTCCTTTAAATCTTTATGTACTGAGTTCTTTATCTCAAGGAAATTTAGATTTATAATGGCTATCACTATCACCATCCAGGCCTATTAAGTAATATATTGGCTCATATTACACATTAATCGTAATTTGGACTTTTTCAATCCAGTGCAATGTATAGCAAAAGTTATTCAAATATGGCAATGTTTAGGTTGAAGTGGCTCCAAATACCTAGGGAGTAATATTTTGTAAGTTTGGTTTTAAAAATTTAATTTAAAGGTAATAAGCATGCGGTCATAATGCAGGTTATTCTTTTATTAAGGCGTTTGCTTTATGTGTCGATGACTGGCATTTCGATTAAAATTGCTTCTTCAAAACATAATAAATTGATTTTTTTTTTAAATAGTGCAATGGATGACTATGAAGTTTGTATAGAATTATTAAATTTGTATGTTTACTTTCCTTTTAACCGGGATACACTCAAAGAAAAGCATTCCATATCTAAAAACAAGTGTCTGAAATCTCACATATGTTAACAATTACATTAATTCAATTTTACATTTATTTCAAAATTCATTTCTTAAATATATTGAGTGCACCTATGTGTTGTTTAAATCAAAATTTAACTTTTTATCAAGTGTGGAAAAACGCCAGCTACCAGAGTATGGAATCCGTGTAGTTCTACTTTATTTGAACAAGACATGACGTTTTTACTTCGCTGCGCATGAACGCAAAAAAAAAACCCCAGAAAATATGCACGCGTGTCTAAATTTAAAGAGTTTGTACATGTGTGCTTAACTAGTATTTGTGTTTCTCTAGGGACTTTTAAATTATCCGCTAATAACATATTATAAAGAATTAGGGAATTGTTAACGATTCATTTACTTTTGAATCTCTCAAACTATCGTCTCAATCATTGTTGGTAATTCAAAAGTAGAAACGTGTGACAAATTTAAGGTATTGTAATTGTTTACATAAGTAAGAAAATGATGTAAAGTATTTTCAAAATATTGATTATGAAATAATGTTACACAAACCTTCAATATTGTCAAGTATATTAGCCTTCCACCAGCTCATTTATGCACTAGTTTTTTGAGAGGTCTAGGACAGCGATGTGATTTGGTTGTGAATTAAATTTAACTTCTTTTAGGAAACTCCTTATTTTACATACTATAGTAAATGTTTCTGCTTTGCATTGCATGTAAGAATGAAATGGATGAGACACACTTGGCTAGGAAAGATGAAGTGATGAACATACGACTTTCGTCAAAATTTAGTCTTCCAGTATACAATGTATAGAGTGATTTATAAATGGGAATAGAAATCTGTTAAAAGCGTAATATTAAAGTCATATACCATAATATATTTTATAGTTATATGTACAAATTATACTTATACGTGTTACAAAACATAACTGTCAAAAAAGCATGGGAAATATATGATTGCATATTTATTTTTAGTTGTATTCTTAGATGTATACATAGTTACATACTGCTTTGTTTTCACTTCTTTAAAGCTATATGTACAATGTATAAAGGTTTTGTCCATATTTAAAATACATGCACAATTGCTTGTAGCAATAAATACAACGAGCTCGAGGAAACCTCGCTCATTTTAATAATTTTTAATAATAGAATTAAATAATATAACGAAATAAATTTAATAATTGAAAGCTGTATTGGACACTCTAAGATATTTCAATAAGACGAGATTACACTATATTCAAAATACATCTATGTAAAACCACTGTTTCAATATTTTCAATTTGTAATTGGTAATTCATGCGGGATATGAAGGTGGCGACATTGCAGAAAAATTACAAATTACAGCGGGTTATAGAAAAAAAAAATTCTGCAGTGATCGCTACCTTCATAACCCGCATGAATCATTAAAGAAAGCATTTTATTGTTTATATTTACATCTTTCTTTCAACAAATTAATAAATTGATTGTAAAAAGTAAGTAAAATTAACTAATTACTGTTAGTGTTACAGTACATCAGTACGTTAGCTAAAGAAACGGCCAAATCGTCTTCTATGGGAATTTGAACCTGACATCACAATGATTAATTCGTGCAGTCCGTGATTTTTGATTGGTCGCTGTAGGTTTTGACCAATCGATAACGGGGCGTGTAGATTCCAGCCTAGCTGTTTCTATAGAGCCATGAATTAACTGCATGTAAGTTTCCGTAAGAAATACAAATGTAGAGGGAATCATACTCAGTAGATGTAAATTGATGTGGTTTCATAACTTCAACGGTGTGTGTAAACAAATTTTCATAACGCGCTAGTGGGCGTTACTCAATAACAAACAAAAAATCGAACATTTTTTTATTCATTTATATTCAAGTTGATAGAAATGTAGTGAGCATTCAAACTTTATGTAAACTAACTGTTTAATGGTCCTCCTATCAGTTTAAAATACAATTCCGTTAAGTAAATGTACAATCCATCATTTGCCTCAACCAATTCGTATTTGAATTTCTACAGATTGCAGTATTTTAGTTGCAAAAAGTAAAATCAAACTGGGACATTCATTTAGGGCGAACGAACATACATTCCATTTGGTGTTTGTTTGTTTTTCTCCTAAAAATACGCGCGCGGGTAACGTTAAACGTACAATTAACTTTTGACAATGTAAGTTATTTATTCGGACGAATTGGTATTTTTTCGGACGAATTAGGATTTCTTCGGTCGAAATAGGATTTCTTCTGATAAATAAGATTTTTGTTTATAAAAACAGTATTTTTAAAGATTAATTTAGACTATCTGATAATGCAATGAAAAAATAAGATCTCTCTCTCTCTCTCTCTCTCTCTCTCTCTCAATCAATCAATCGATCAATCAAAATGAGTTGAATTTCAAGAATTTCAAATCTGACCTCACGGAAGGGATTTTACTGGAAATGTCACATGAGAGAGAGAGAGAGAGAGAGAGAGAGGGAGAGAGAGAGAGAGAGAGAGAGAGAGAGAGAGAGAGAATAATTACATATTATTATATATTACATGCATAAATAGATCTTTGATTGATTATATCAAATGCCTTTTTTTACATGTAATAAATCCTCGAGTACATTGTAACACATATTACACACCCACAATGTAGGGCTGCTATATCAATAAAAATTTATTTACAAAGGAAACTAAATTACGTGTTGATGGATGTTATTTCAGATCATTTCATTTCAGATTTTAGACAGATCTATGTATCTGGTTTTTTGACTGCATTGTCTGATTAAAAACATTCTGTGAACTACTTACTTAATTGTGGACATAATGAATTGTAGTAAACAGAACAGTCCGATATTAAATGTGGAAAAGTTGAAATTTTGAAAAGTGAGTGCCGATATTGAGGCACGGTCTCCATAGTAAATGTAACAGCAAGTTTACAAAGAAAGAGTACTAGTCATCCTGCACCTAGGTGATGCTGTCATTAAATATATGCCTATTGCAGGCACAGATACAGAAAAAATTTCCACTGGGGAGGGGGGGGGGGGGTCGATGCCTATTTTCGGTAATTAAACTATGTAAATTGAGAGATTTGAATTTTTAAATCAAAGGCCTGAAGGGCCTGAGAGTCGACTCGCTATCAACATGTTGTCAATATTTTGATGGAAGCTTTTTATATTAGATTGTTAGTAATACATATAATTTCTTTTCTGTCTTTTCTAAGTAAATTAAACATAGGTAATCAAAGATTACAGAGCTCATCGAGACAGACATCACCTTTATGAGACCACCTTGTTGGTATAGCATAACCCCCCCCCCCCCCCCCAAATTCATCTCGGTGAGCTAAAAATCGTTCAAATCTCATTTCAACAATATTTACGCCAAGTAGTACATTATAAAGTTTTAAGTTTGTAAAGTATTGGATATATATTGAATCATGGTGAAGCGGATATTCACATTAAATGCCCCAAAATTAATTTTGAGAAAATAACTCAAATAAACATGGACTTGTCTATACATTGTTTTCCATGGTAAGATAACTTCATTCATTGCATCTATACACATGAAATTGGAAAATGCATGCATTAATAACATCCTCTTTAAAGTTAGGTCCCCATTACGATTGACACGCAGTGAAATGATTCATTTGTTAGATTAAACACAACTTTGAAGATAAGTTAATAAATGTTAAAACAAGTACATCTAAAATGATTGGAAAACAACTTGCTTGTAAACAAAATCTTTTTATAAATTGTAAGTCTCTCTGATGACTAATCCGTGTAATTCAAATAGTTCATTTTTTGTTACCATCTGAGGGTAAAGATTTGGAAAATGATCTGATATTATAACATAATTCAGATTCATTTGGGTTGTTTCACTTATTTACTTCCTCCTTTACTCAAACAAAATCCTTGCTTGTTTTAAAATGAAAATCAAAGAGAAAACAAGCTGGACTCCAAAGTGAGAAAAATCCAAAGCATTACCTCTAAATACAAACATTGCAAAAATGTCAATCGGCAGACACTGGAGAGTGAAAACTTTAAATGCAGAGTAATTAAGATATTCAGCAAAAAAGTGTCTTAAATATTTATTTACAAAATATCTTTATTGTGTCCAAAAAAATGCATTAGTTTTTATAGTTACATATTTTGGCTGTCATTCACTAGTAAATACTCTTCAATGTTTTTCATATCATAATTTACCATTTTTTTTTTAAATCTGACCATGAATTCAAATTGAATCAATACCAGGTTTTTGTATTCACAGGGTTTATAATTATATTTTCTAAACAAAATTAGCAGTATGACACACATTGTCTTCTATATAAATCTAGACTAAATATTTCATATCCTTGATACTTGTTATCAAGTGCAAAATTCAGCAGTAAATATGACTGACACCGAATTGTATCCACTTTTATATTCTACATCACATCACTGCTAAAGATTTTTTCTTCGAAGGGTACTTGATATTAGTTCCAACTTTTTTTTAACTTTTAAAATTTTCTTTTGTATAAAACTAACGCAATTTTTTGTGCGCCGTAAATTACAGCTTTTTATCACGTACGGACTGTACATGTAGCTCCGAAATTTTTCGGACCGGGAGCTACAGACCTGCAGCTCATAAAAATGATGCTCTCATAGTAAGCTTCTCCGATTTGACACAATTTCAAAACAATCGAAATAGCAAGATATCTCAGTTCAATTTGTGTTTAAGATAAATACTATGATGGTTTTTCACAGATAAACTATTGCAAAACGAAAAACTCAAATTTTACGTCTATTTGAAAGTCTTATATTATTGAATTCCCATAGCTCTTCCTCATGCTTGATGTTTCGTAACATAAACTGCTGTTTGAACATTTCGCTGTTTCCCCATTTTTGTTGATTATGAATCTGAATTTTACGCGACATTTACGTCAGTTTATTTACATTACCTGGCTCTTACGATGAACATCGAACATGACGAAAATAATCATCGAATATTATACGAGAATCTCCCTTTATCACAATAATGTACATGAAGTAATCACGGTTGTGTTTTATTATTCCTCTCTACTGATGCAAAATCTTCTGTAAACACACACCCTCTAAGTCACGTGGCAATCACGTGGAATTAGACAAGGTCGTTCTTGAAACAAGGTATTCATACCCACTCACGTTATCTCATTTACATATATAAATAAAAAGATTACCTGAGGGTAAATTGTATGTTTTATCGTGTAAGAGCATAACCAATTATGTTTTTATAGACAGAGAATAAGGAATAACACTCAACACGTTCTGTTGATATTTCAACGACTAAGAAATAAGAACTATTTGCATTGTATCGCCCATTATCATAACAAGGTTGTGCTTAAAATCCAATCCGAGAGTGCCGATGATAGCAAGGGTCTTCTCGCTTCGCGAGCCGACTCAAAAAGGGGGGGGGGATGGTCCACCCCCCCCCCCCTTTTGATTCGCGCATGTATTGTAATTCCTTATTAATGCAATTTGCAGGATCTTTCAAAATTGATAAATGTACAAAAACCGAATGCACATTTATTCCATAAACAAAATTTTCTCGCAATTGTTAATGTCTATTTTAAATATCTAATTTTCTTTACATTCCCTTTGTAATACTCACATACAAACAGATTGTCATTATTGTCCACACATAGACCGAAAAGACCCTTCAGATCACAGTTATCAATGTAACGGAGAAACTGTCCATTCTGATCCAGAAGGTGGATACAGTTGTTGTCACTGTCTGCTGTCAGGATACGACTCTGACTGTCTGTTGTGATTCCACAGGGTCTAAATGGTTCGTTCTTGGTAACTGAAGGAAGACCGTTGTATCTCCATCTGAGTTTCCCATACTGATTAACCACCACTACTGCACCAGCCTCACAGTCAGCTACACAGATGTCGTGGTTTTTGTTTTCTATGATGTATTTAATTTTATCATTTCCTGAGTACAAAGGTTTGCCTTCATCATTAAATTGAATCGTTTGTTTCTCTGTAGATCCCGAGTAACGGACAACTTTGGATTGAGTGTAATCATCAATGCATATGGTAACCAGGAGATCACCAGTAGAGGTGACACACAGCTGACGGGGTTTCCATCCCTGTAATCTGATTAACTCTTCTATATGTCCATTCTTCACTTTATACACTGTTTTTGTTCTTCCATTTGAGTACAGTAGATCCCCATCATTGTCTATTGCTATATCACTTGGGAATTTTCCTGATTTTGACGTGATTATCTGGAGGAGTGAACCTTTAATGTTGAAGCATTTGATATCATTGGTCTCTCCACTCGTCCATATTCTGTCTTCATTACGACAGGTAACACTGCGTATATATTTATACCCATTCTGTATTGTGGCAACAAGCACCGGTTCATCCAGCAGTTCTCTGACTGAAGTGTTTGGTTGGCTTAGTGACAAGACATTTTCTTTTGTATCAGTAGATACTGAGGTGATCTGTCCAAACAAACAATACAGCTTCTCATGATCTATTGGTTTTGGAATGAATGTTGGCAGTGATACCTGAATCTTGGGTGGAAGCTTGCTGAACTCTCTGATCTTAGAGCTGTATTCAATTATTGGAGATACTTCAGTGGATTTCTCAAGTTTCCTTATGGCCAGTAAAGTTTGCTTAATAAGAGACTGTATTTGTTTGATTTCATCCAAGTGTTTCTGTAGAATGTCTCTGTGTTTCACTTTTATCTCACTGATTTTGGTTTTCATTTTGTTGATGACGATGTCGATTTCTCTGTGCCATTGCTCTCCTTGTTTGGACATTGTTGTTGTAAGTGTCTCATATCCTCCATCCAGGTTGGCAAGCTGATTTTCCAAGTCCAGGACAATTTCTTCATATATTGGGGAAATATGATTTTCTAATTCTACTGTATCCTTTTTAATGGCCTCTTTATTTGCCTTGTATATTTCTGCCATTTCTACAAATTTATGGCACATATGTTGATCGGATGTCACGCAGGAAGAACAAACTAAAACATTGCAATTAACACATTGAAATTCACAGAATTTATGTGAATGTGTTCTACATTTCGGATAAATGAGGGTTGATCTGCGCTCCTTGAATGGGACTATTTTATGTTTGTCATATTCATCTAATATATGATCTAGTATACAGGGTTTACAGAGGTTGACATGACAAAAGTCACAGTAGCTGTGAACTATGGAGGTCTCACAAAGGTCACATCGGGGCACATCCTGAGCACTAGAATGAGGATCCATGGTTGTTCTGCAAAAAAAAAAAAAAATGAAAAATTAATATTTAAAAACTTTGTTTTAATTGACAGTGAAATTGATCAGTGAAAAGTATTTTGGAAAAAAATTATAAAATGAAGTCTACATGTACATCTCATTCTCTATAAACACACTGAGGAAGAAAATGTTTTATGAACAATATTTTTGCAGTTCAAAAGATGATAATTATTTAAGGTGGTATGGAACACATCCATATTGTGACTTACTCCTATCGAAATAAACAATAAAATCAACTATAATTTTATAAATCTTTTCTTTCCCGAAATTATTACCTAACAACGTAGCGCAATGGGTTATAGCGTTAAAACTACGGATCTGTAAGTCATGAGTTTGAATCCTGCTGGGGCTTTTATAATAATTTTTACCTTTCAAAAAATTTTTGAAACATGTTTTTTTGGTCAAATACCCGGTAGTTTAAGATTCTAAACCGGTGGGAGTATTTTTTATTATAATGTACTTTTATTCACGTTAACGACGCTAGGAGTCCCATACATGCCCGGATCTAGAGGGGGAGGGGGGGTCGGGTCCCCCCCCGGAAAATGAAAGTTTAT
>WFKH01003881.1:40167265-40177265 GCA_016163765.1 Magallana hongkongensis | reverse complement strand
GCTAATATTTACACCACAGCTTGCATATAGAGTGAAAATGTTAAATTGTGAACATTGTGCCCCCCCCCCTCCCCCCCGGACCAATACTGGGGCCCCAAGAGGAGTTCAAAGTTAAACATAGGAATATACTAGTATAGAGAAAATGTTTAAAAATCTTCTCAAGAACTACAATGCTACAATTTGTGAGAGTACTATGCAAGCATTCTAAAATAGTGTAGATTCTACGTTGTGAAAACCATGACCCCCAGATTAACAATGGGACCCTAAGTTCAACATAGAAAAATATTAGGAAAATATTAAAAAATCGTCTTCTTAAGAAATACAATGCTACAATTTGTGAGATTATTATGCAAGTATCCTAAGATAATGTAGATTCTAAGTCGTGATCCCCGGACCAATACTGGAGTCCCAAGATGGGTTCAATGTTTAACATAGAATCATTAAGTAAAAATGTTTATAAAATCTTATTCTCAAGAATTACAATGCTACGTTTAGTTATTTTAATATTCTCAAATTAAGATCACAGTTACGTTCTTTCACTTTTTATATTTATGTACAGTTCATTTTACATTTTTTTATCTTTAATTTGTTGAGGCCTAGGATATATAATAAAATTTGCCAGTTGATGCATTTTAGATCTTAGGATATGATGTCTAAGAAGAAGGCTTCTTTTTATGTATTGTTTAATGTATTGTCAAATATTGGAAACACATATATTCGTTGGGTTTAAAATTTCGTTTTTTTTAACTAAATAAAATTTCGTTTGGATTTAATTTCGTCATATCGTAATTTGTAAAATGTATCACGCATCAAATCTGTATTTTTGAATGCTTTGGTTAATAATTCATCATGGATTGAATTTCGTTGATTTATACTGCCAACGAAAATAACGAAATTAAATCCTCAACGAATATTTCTGCTTCTACAGTATATGATAGTTTTACAATATTTTTTGAAGAGTGAACTTATTTAAACATTTTCAAGAACTATTGTTCAGGTGAGCGAGGTGGCCCATGGTACTGATGTTTACTATTGTTGGCATTTGTATTTGAAACTTCATCCGAAACTTTTATGTTAGCATAGAGCTATTGAAACGTAGTCAACAGAGTTTATTCAAAAACCGTTTGTATTAAAATAGCATGATCTGTTATATTAATGCCGTGCTGGCTAATTCCAGTGCATGGCATGTTATTGTTAAACTAATGAAATAGATTAGGAAATTATTCATTAAAATTAAAAAATAATACCTTACCCGAATGCAAACTGTTATCGAGTATTTATGAATTCAAAAAATGTAGTTTTTAGTTTTAAAATCCTGTGATGAATTAAAATACCAATCTAGTCTGACGTTGGTGCATCTATAATAACCACATTGAATATCATTGAGAATGAAAATCGGTTAAAGGAATAGTAATAACATCAGTTGAATAAATGGTTACAAAATGCATTGATCATTTATCCAGTTCAATTTTTGCGTAATAATACAGGGTATGAATATACAAGCATTAACACATGAATCGGATCTCGTCACATAAGGCAGTGTTTTGATAAAAAGAATTACCTGCGTCATTACAGCACAATTTTTCGTTCTGAGTTGCAGTGCGCGTTCAGGCTTGAAATGAATTGCAAACGTATTACTGAAAAGATCTCCTTCATTAGATTTAAAAAAAAAACAGTTGGCACTTAGCGAAATCTGTCAAACTTCCTGTCATTTATTCATATCTGTAATTTAAAATATATTTGATATATTTGATTTAGTGTTGTATATAGTTGGCCCGTACTCTTTCCGAATTCAATCTTAAGTCTTGTATCAAAACCGCTTTAGTTTTGAATCTTTTAAGATAAATTCGTAAAAAGTTTTACCGTTTTTAGATTAGAATTTGCTAAATAAAATTTGAGATTTTTTATTTTTAAATAAAGTTGTATCATATATTTGAATAATTTGTATCATTTGAAATTAACCGGAAAAGTCATATTATATTTGCAATAACTCCCGCTAAACAAGTAACAACAACCAAAAAAAACAAAACGTTTATCATGGCCTCTGACGGGAAGGTAAATCGGCGAATTGTAAATTGCACATGTGTGTCATGCTTGAAAAGATGGACAAAATGTTTAGTTAGAAAATTGGGAGGCACAATCTAAGATAAAAATGAAATACCTTGGCGTCGTTTGCTTGGCTCTTGGTCGTAAAAAACGTTTATTTGACAACCTTCAATTTTATATTCAAATGAAAAAAAATCATACTAGTCAAAGTTTAAGATTGTGTTGGGAACACATAGCAGGGTTTTGGAATATAGTGCTAGTAAATTGATTTATACTATTGGGAAAAATCGGACAATTTGGACTAAAACCTTCATTTTTAAAAACGATTTTCGTTTATTTATGATGTAAGGTTGTTATTAACGGTAATTGTAAATAAGTGCAGGACATGCACTGATGGCCAATAGAAATGAAAGCCCGTTGTCAAGAAAGTTGATCGTTAGAAAAAGCATATAATGAGCTACTGCAATTTTTAACGATTTTGCTTCTTGAGATAAACTTTGTTTCTCAGTTTTGAATGCATGTTTTGAAGAGAATAGTAACCATTATAATTATATGATTCTTTGTTTATAGTGCATTCCTTGTGTTGCTTTGCAAATAATATTACGTTGATTATGTTGATGATATGCATTCTGTATTTATCCTGTTCTTTTCCAGAACCCCCGTTTGAGACAATTTTATCAGTAATTGTTGTACAGTTGTTGCAGTTGTTATAACCCAATATTAGTTAACTTTACGACTGTGATACATGGAGATTTCAGGATTGACAACCTTCATAAAAAGTAATCCACAGCTTACGAAAGGAATTCGACTGTATGGCACAGAAATAGTTATAGATGGAAATAGCTTGTACCACTTCATCTTTTATAGTAATCAATTGGATTTTATTCGCGGTGGAGATTATGACCAGTACGCTCATAAAATAATTAAATTTTTTCCCCTTCTCCACTGTTGCAACATTCAGCCTTATATTGTGTTTGATGGTGGAAGTGATACAAATGACATGAAATTTCAGACAACTAAATGAAGGATGGAACAAAGGCTTGAGATGGCCATGCAACTGGCAAAAGGATATCAGGGAAGTTGTAAAATTATGCCTATTCTGTCATCAGACACTTTTAGAGCAGTTTTGAAAGAAATTAAGATTTTGTTTGCAGTTTGTGACTTTGAGGCTGACAAGGAAATTGCAAAACTTGCAAACAAGTTGAACTGCCCGGTTTTGTCTGATGATAGTGATTTTTATATCTTTTCTTTAACAGCTGTGTTTATACCTCTTGAAAGTGTATCTCTTTAGGTAGAGATGTCCTCATCTTGGATGTTTTGTACAATGTTTATTTAAAGCTGAAGAAACAAGAATCTGCTGACGTATTTATACACAAAGTTCTTTCAATGAACTCAAATCTTGCACAAAGACACCAATGCCTCTTTGACGCAGTGATTAATGCTCTTGATCATGTATATTGTGATGCCAACTAATAACGTGTGAATGGGTAATTCTTTAAAAACGAGTGTACAAATATCGATAAAAGGTAATCCACGACGTTAAATGAATCTATAACTCTAAAGATATACTATAATATACCGGGTATATAACAATAGATATGTAATTTGCTGTTACATAATATATGTTTGCTGTTGTATAATATGAATAGCATCTACAAAAATTTGTTATTCAAATCAAGAGGAGCTGGACATTGTTTTAACACGTTTATTAATTTTCAACGTTGTAGCAGTACTTAATATTTTGGAGGTAGGACGGAAAAGAGGAGGGTTCTGCCTAAAATACTTTCCTGACATGTCATGCTAAACTTTTGCTTATTTACACAGATTTTTCATAATCACATAGTCGACAAAATAAATTGAAGAGAATGGAAGAGAAGCCCCTCCTACGATTGATGCTGTAGAACATATGCTTTTGATATTTTAATGCCATAATTTTATGCATAACAGTACTTTAATTGAACTGACTCAGAAAACGCATTAATGATCAGGTTAATTCAGGTTTACCTTTTTGTTAAATCTGAATCAAATATATATCACTCGTCATGACTCTCTTCCCACCATGAAGAAAGAGAAAATGTTATATGAAAATTAAGGATTAGGTGGTCTGTTAGCTGTAAAATCTAACTACAATTACTAGCACAACAGTTACTTATTGTACAAATTTTATTTCGTGGCCGCAATTTTTCGGGTTCAAAATTTATTATGAGGGAACGAATTTTAAATTTGTGGGAACAACTTTTAATTCTTGTGAACGATAACAGATTTTTATTTGTGGAGACAAATTTCAATTTGGCGGAAAGAATTTTATTTTATGGATACAATTTAATATAAAAAAAACTCAGCTATGTTAAGGGCGTCCATAAAAAAATAGCGATACTTATCACATAAAATGTTAGCCTTTGAATAATCTTAGTATTCTATTCCAAAAAATTGTTACACAAAGTGATATTTAACAATATACAAATAAGATAATTTACTATCGCATGAGCAGTTTTGAGTCTCTTGGGAACACTCTGTCACGTGATGCTGCTAAATATAGATGAACCAGGAATAATACGAAAAAATGCATAGTGCAAGGGCTTAACATAAACAAATATAATTATTTCTGTTTCTAACTTGTAAAATGAACATCTAAAATTTCAAAAAGTGCTGGGAGCTTGAAATATTCATGTAAGAACAATTATTAAATTCAACGTAAACAGTGTATGAACAGAAATTTGCAGGGAGTTCTAACAATTAACGCTTATTTATGTGAAATGCAGAGCGATTTCATACAGCTCCCAGCACTTTTTTTTTTTTTTTTTTTTTATTTTTTATATTGGCTCACAATATGATACATAACAATAATATTCAATAATATTAAACATTGTACACTAGAAGGGATTTGGTCACACGTCACTCGTCTGTATTTTGTAATTTATATCAAGATCATTGCATATAACTCTTTCAAATACAAACAACAACCAGCGAACAGAACAACAAAGGAACCAAAACAAACTACAACAGAAAAGATTATTGCTACTAGATTAAGAATGGAGAGGAAAAAAATTGAAAAAAATACTGCTAGACAGAATGATCAGAAATATGAAAAAAAAAAACAAAAACAAAAAAAAAAAAAACAAAAAAAACAAAACAAACAAACAAAATAAAAAACCCAAAAAACTCTGACCTTATAAACTTAACAATTTAGACTACAATTTTTCAGTTCATTCAAAAACTCATTCACAAACACTCATTTTTATGAATATTACAATCTGGCTAGTAATGGCTGCCATATTTCCAGGAAAATATGCATTTGGTTTGTTGAACATAGGTAACTTTCTTTGGCATGAATCTTATTTTTCAAATAGTTTTTAAAAACAGTAAACTGAACCTGTTTGCTGGGTGATTTTGTCCGAGCTAAATGGATAAAACATTTTCCAAGTAAGATACAGAAATTTAGTGGAGTATTGTTGATATCATAACAACCCAAAATAACATCTTAAGTGATTGACAATTTATATATGTTGTTGCCACCAGTTTATTAAGTCTTTCCAAAATACTTGAATGGTGCTGCATAGGAAAAATCTGTGGTGTATTGTGTCAATTTCATTACAAATATTACAATTAGGACTTGGTATCAGTTTCATATTAAAAAGAGACTTGTTATGTATTATTATTCTGTGTAAAATTTTTAACTGCAGAGATTGAATACTAGTTTGTGGCAACATTGAAACGGTAATTTGAATATTTTTTTGTAATCAGAAATAGGAATTTCTAAATTTAAAATTTCCGACCATTTTTGAATACAGAGGGTTGAGTCCTTGCAACTGTTGATCAAAATCCAGTAAATATCTTTGCAAGTTAGCTTACACAAAGGTACAAGTTTGCCCTGAATATTCAAAGTGTGATTTTGGTCCTGTTCATTTGAGAGAATATGTGTGTGCTTTTTGGCAGTTTGTTTCCAATTCATTGGAATTGAAGACAGAAGGCTAGAGTATTGCAAAAAGGATGGTTTGAATTTAAATCTTTGATAAAACTCATCTAAAGTTAAGAAAGTACCATTGTTGTTAAGAATATCCTTTAAAAACATTATTCCATTCTTATACCACTCTGAGAAAAAGATTGGTTTGTTTTCAATACATATATAATTGTTAAACCATAGACATTCTGTGAGAATAGGAGGATTTAAGCTGATTTCATTCATGCAGTTTCTTAGTATTTTCCATGAAGTAATAACATTATGGTAAAAAGTAGGTAACCTGATTGTAGAGGTTGACAGACTACACCTTGTTAAGAGCAGATCAGTGATATTCACAGTTCCTGTGAAAGCATTTATCAACTTTTTCCACTTCGCTTCATTTGCACTAAAAAATCTTTTGATCCAATTTAATTGAAGTGATTTAACTTGAATTTCAAAATTTGGAAATTTGAATCCACCATCCTCAAATATTTGACAACGGATTGTGTATTTTATTTTAGGGATTTCTGAATTCCATATAAATCTATTTATTTCTTTTTGAACCAAATTTATTATATTATCTGGAATTGGGATTACAGAGGCTACGTATACAAGTTTTGACAATGCTAATGATTTGGTCACCAAAATTTTCCCTAGAAGTGATAAATTTCGCATTTTCCAAAGATTAAGGGTTACTTTTAAGTCCTTTAATTTAGATTTCAGATTTTTATTTATGACATTGTTTTCATCTTCACTGTTAAACCAAATAGCTAGAGTGAAAAAGTCTCCATTGGACCATTTTACTGGCAAAGTTCCTGGTTTATGATTTCTTTTTGATTCTATCCATATTGCTTCAGTTTTGTTTAGATTTATCTTTAACCCAGATAAGCTGTGAAATGTTTGCATGATATTCAAAACTTCAAAACCTGATTCTCCCAGCACCTTTTGATAAAATGGGGATATAATGGTAACACATGTAAATTTTCAATATATTTGATCAAGTGTATGCCCTTGCACTACTGCATTTTATTTGACCCATTTCACTTTCGGCGTCATTTGCGTAAAATTCAAACGCAACACTGACTAAGATCATGATTTTAATTTTCATTCATAAAATAATTAAACGCTGTGAATTTCATTAAAATAACGTTAGAATGTTGTTTCTGTTCACACCAGTCATCATTACCAAATTGTTGAAATAGGAGAAATTAATTCATCTGTTGCCTTTACCAATAACTATTGATATAAGGGTGTGGGAGGGGGTGATAAGTGTGAGTTTGTAATTTAAACATTAATTATGTTTCATAATGGTTTATGTTACTCTGCTGGTAAATAACTAAGAAATACTTTTAATATATGATCAGGTTTACTTGTAATTATGATTAATATTTTTTTTGTAATAATTAAAGAAAGCAAGAAAAATCAATATTTATTAACAAACTATAATAATCAACTTGACAAATACTATAGAGATTGCTTTTCTGTGACGAAAACTGTTCAACAAGACTAGTGTTTTCTGATTTTCAGTATTATTCAGTCGATCATGATGTGGAATTTATGGAAATTGACCATTCTTCTTGCACACTACATGTTCTTCTCTTCTGTCTTTTTGATGTAAGGAGGCAGTGCAGCTGATAAGAAAACCAATGCCTGAAACGATGAATATTTATCAATTTCATATTTAATTTCAATAGATATGAATGAAAAATATTATGATAGGTTACATTAGTAATATGATTTTAAAAAACAGACCAAATATACATGAAGTTTGTAAGTAAAAGAAATATTTATAAAGTACCTAGTTTTTATCAACACCCTCAAAAAGTGTTTGCAGTGGACCAAGTAATGCTTAAATAACCCTGAAAATAAATAATGTGTCATAATTAGCAAACTATTGTGCTAAAGATAACAACAACAGGCATAATCAAATGTTTGTTCTTTAAACTGTGTGGACATTCAGTTCAACACTTTAATTTTGTCTATTCATACATGTAATCTTCATAAAAGAAGGCTAAATAAAATAACACATATCGATTTACATAAAGAACAATACAATCTTGTCTATATTCAAACCAAATCCTCACTGTAATCTTTGTAGTGCTAGCACAACAGTGTTTGGACTTTCCATTGTTTACATTTTCTTTGAACGTGGAGGAAATGTGAGCTAATATTATTGCGATATGAGACCAGTAAAAAGCTACAAAGAGCCTCAATACTCTTTATGATCAAAATTAGCGAAACGCAGAACATTTGCTTTGCCTGATCGAGTCACCAAACTGATGTTTAAACACAATATTACATGAAAAACAAATGTAAACTAGTAAACTATATCGAAGCCGAGGAATTTCGCTTCGTTTCTGTTTCATCCCACAGTATTAAATAATATAAAACAATATCTAGGGGAAGTACAGATAAAACTTACCTTCTTCAGTTGAATCCTCTGCCGATTTCCGTCCACGCTAGTTGTAAATGAGTTAAATTCCCAGATATATCACTGAAGTCCACATGTTTATTCTGATCACAGCTGCAAGCGCCGATGTGACATAGTCAACCTCGACATGTCATCAGACGACTTAGGAAATTCATAATTTCGCGAGATATAAAGAATAGTTGAAGTTTTTTTTTAATACACCTTTCTTGATACAATCAAACTCAATAATTAATCATATTCATCTTGGTAGATGTTTGTTAATTACCGAAATACAATATCTAGTAAAATCTCATGAATAATGGGCGGAGCTTATGCAAATTTTTCTTAATCACACATGGTAGAATTCTGATACCTTCCTTAACATAGCTGAGAATCAAAGAACTTGTCCTACTATAATAGCAGCCACCGTGCATGTACCCTTTCCAAAACATACAGCATGCTTTTTTGTTGATGCTGAGCTCAGTCAGTCTAGTAGTTCTTATTAAGTATCAACCCGCAAAAAATCCCTCTAAGTTATGGAATGATTTTTAAAATATTCATGTGGATAATGTTGATTTTTATTTGTGATATACCCCTTTTAGGAAGTTGGAATGTTTACCCTACAAAGGCGATCTGTATTTTTGTTTATTATTTAGTTGTTGAACATTTCGTAAGTTCTTTTTAAGTATTTTTGTATTGCATTGCCTTACTTTCGTTTGACTGGTTCTTTTCAAGGTAGGTTGTCTTTCTAGATACCCGTAATAAGGTGCGAAGCCTGATTATTATGATAACACTTAAGAAATCATTCTTTGCGTATAATGAGGTCATCAAATATGGTCGGGTGATCGAATCCAATTTATTTTTTGGATTTACAGTATTCTACATGTGTGATAGTATAAAGAACAAACAATTAAAGAACCTTTTTTTATTACAACGCTGACCAACTACCTAGTACAATTTATCCTGCTTTTTGTTCTTTGCTTGTACAATCTATTCAATGTCACTACTGGTTGATTAATAAACTTGAAATGTAGTATGCACATACACATGTATATGATTCATGTCTAAAGTGATCTAAACTAGGCATTATATATATATATATTTATCACATGTTTATTTCAATATACGGTGGATATCACTCATGGGATAAATTTTTGATATTCCACTGTGTATTCAAACGCCACGTGACGTCATAATTAAACATTACGTAGGTTTAGGCGGCTGATTGACGTAGAATGAAAAAGTAAATAATTAGTTCAGTTGAGGGGTGTTGAGATGTAAATGTGAAACATTTACTGTTGTTTCATTTATTTGTCATGGATTCATAAAAATTTGTTCGAAAATGAAATGTTTGTTTGTTAAACTTCAAGGAACTTCTTTACATGCGTAAAGTTGTTGACGTCTTGTAGTTAATGTGTTGTGCGGCTCACAATTACAATTTTTACAGAAAAAAAAATGAGATTAACAAAATACGTGGTAAAACATGTGATAAAAAGAATCTCTCATGATTTGCGATGGTATATGATTTTTATCCAACTCGTTGTGTGTTTTCTATCCACTCGCCAAGGCTCGGGGATAGAAAACACACAACTCGTTGGATAAAA
>WFKH01003881.1:40105066-40152412 GCA_016163765.1 Magallana hongkongensis | reverse complement strand
ATAATCATTAGCCACAATCATTACGATCACCTTGACCACGGAAGTGTAAAGAGCCTCAATTCCAAATATGACGACAAGATCACGTGGTTTGTTGCCTCGGGAACGAAGGAGTGGATGATCAACGCAGGTTGTAAGAATGTGGTGGAGCTGTCGTGGTGGGAGGAGGCAGAATTCCCCGGGAGACCCGATTTTAAATTCGCTAGTGTGCCATGCCAACATCGTTGTGAACGAACTTTGTGGGATTCAATGAAGGTACGTTATTTCATGTGGCAAGACCCCCCCCCCCCCCCCCCACGGTATATAGAAAGTATACAATGATGCAAGTTGCGTTACATATTTGCCAGATTAATATGTAAAAAGAAAGTATAAAGGTATTCAGGGAAAGCGTTTACAGCATTCATTTTGCATGTTATACATGTAGTACTACCATATACACGTGTATTTTTAATATGATTGTATTGGTTACGCAGGCGCTGTGGTGTAGTTGGCTTGTTAAAGGACCTCGACACAGCTTCTACTTCGCTGGAGACACCGGTTACTGCAGTGGGTTCAAACAGATTGGTAGAAAATATGGTCCAATCGACTTTGCCGCAATTCCCATTGGCGCATATTTTCCAAGGTTAAACTTCGTAATAAATATGCTCCCTTTTTCAAACAAAAAAGAGAGTTGAATGGTCATGACAATTTTTAGACTAAATTTAGACTGTGAGTTTTTCATTTAAAAAATGAATTCAAAATTTATTTCTTTTTTACGATATAAAATGTTTGGGGCGTAAACTGTCCCAAACCATTTTATATCGTATACATGTAAAACTAATAAATATTTAATTTATCGCGTATTTTTTAATTTGTAGATAAAATCAGTCATTTGACTTTTAAAATGACATCAAACTGTACACAATTTAAACATAACGTCAAGTGGATCCATACGTTTTTGACTTTAGTTTAACTGTGACGTAGGCAACGATATAAAACAATTTTTTAGCCAATCAGAAATCGCGTTACAACCAGATTTAAAGCATAAAGATATAGGAAAAAGGTGAGGGAATTTTTCTTCACTTAATAATTATACATGTAGTTTATTGCTAAAAATATGATTTCTAAAATTTTAAAGTAAGATCTGATGAATAATTTGTTGCCCATCCACCATCCCCAATTACTTTTTTTTTCAAAACAGCTTCCCCCAAAAACATATTTATAATTTTTGACTATATATTTCTAGTGTAATCAATGGCATTAACAACGTGTAGTACTCAGTATGTGGTATTGAAATTTAGCTGTTGTGTCATCTTAACACATGCCTTATAATGAACACAGCTAGATGTATTATTTTATAAAATGTAGTTCTCAACACTTTGATTCAGATGGTTTATGAGGCCTATGCACGTTGACCCAGAAGAAGCGGTGAAAGTATACGAGGATGTCAAAGCGAGGCACGCCCTAGGAATCCACTGGGGAACTTTCAAAATGACACGGGAGGTCAGTTGATCTTACCAATAATTTTAACTTATATCGAAGGAGTTGATTATAACCATGGTAAAGAAATTGTATCTGATTTTTTTTATTGGTCAGTTTTACTTGGAGCCCCCAGTTAGACTTGGAGAAGAGCTAGATAAAAAGAAAATCAACAGAGAAAATTTCTTTACTCTCCGTCACGGTCAGGTGCACACGATCGGACAACCCATCCCGTCTTGACAACAGTAACGTCACGCTGACGTGAACATGGAGTTTATATGTGATATAGTACTACCTCTTAGGATATTTATACTTTATAGTTTGCTTTAACTCATATACTAATGTAAGAAGCATTTTCAAATCTAAATATTCAGAATCGTGTATGAAATCTTAGGATATATTTCATACAACAGGATTTTAATGCATTTTGAACAGTCAGAGAAACTTTAACCATGCATAATTATAAGAAATTCTATTTTTCATAGTAACATTGTATTGCCTTTTATTTTTCATGTTTTTATACCGAACATCTTTATATAAAAGTCTTCAGAAATTGAAGACAAAGAGTCAATAGGTGTACACATTTACTGATTCACTATGTGTCATAAAATTTTATATCATACATGTACCTGTATGCTTGTTTGTGGTAAATCATGTTTGACTGTCGCCTTCTTGGGGAAAATATTTAACAAACGGAGGGGCACATGAGTTTGTGATGCAAAACATACACTTATATATTGGATACAACAACTTACTGTGAGAAATTTGTAGAGATACATCTATGAGTATGTAGTAGATTCACTGACTGGTTGGTTGATTAATAGACAAATCAATCGGTTGTTTCAGTCGATTACATGGTTGGATTGTTCATTGATCTATTTATTGGATGGTACATATCATTTGTTCTACGCCAGAACATTTTAACATAATTCAGGCCATTTAGATTATGATTCCCTACTTACATGTATAAATTAAAACATAGCAATGTGAATTTAAGCTGTAAATAATTTAAAATACTATTGTAAGTTTTAGATGTTTTTCATGTATGTGCGTTGTCGTTGTTACTGAGCACCGCACGTTTTTCCTATTGAAACAAGTGTTTGACATTGTTTATATTTTCTAATCATTCGTTTTGGCTACTATTTTCCTTTTTAAGCTATTTTATATGACTTACTTGTACAAATGTTAAATTTAAACTGAACAATGTGAATTTAAGATGTAACTAATTTTAAATACTATTGTTATATATGTTCATTATACATGTACATTGTCGTTGTTACTAAGCACCGTACATTCTTTGTATTGAAACAAATATTTGAAATACTGTTTTTTATTTTCTAATTATTTTATTATGCTACATTTTTTTACAATTATTTCTATCCCATGACTTATTTGTCTTTAATGTACACATTTGTGAACTTACTATTTAAAGATTTATTTGTAAGTTGTCATTTCTGTGGTCAATTTCCTAGTCACCAGAAAAAATAGTCAGGTGAAAGAGTTATGAACAAATGATAAAAGTAGTTCATTCACATTCGCAATTAATTTTTTAAACGAACACATTATGATTTTAATCATACCTTTGTAAAGTCTAATATTCGATCGGACTTAAAACATGACTGAAAATAGAAGAAATGCCCTTCTTGAGTTGTTTGCTAATTGTAATTGCCCAATGTTATCAAATGTTGACAGAATCTTTTAACAAGTTTTGAATTAAATCAGTCTTGTACGCCTGAACGTATGGTAAGATTCCGATATAGAAAACTTCTTATCTCGCCTTAGTTTGGTGACTATTTTCGATATTCCGGATCTCGATTTGAAATGGCCACAGAAAGACTAAATAATTAAAATTAAAAAGTTACATTTTATAATTTTTATTTGATCGAATAATTAATATTTGATGGAAACGTTTATAAGTGTTTATGTTCTAACTAATAAATATCATTAATCACGAATAAACACCTTAGAAATGAGTACATATGGAGATAGTACTTACATCCGTTCTCCTTTTTTCATATGAATAAGAGGAAAGACATTCATGTATTTTGTGAATTTATTTCGAAGCAAGCCAGAGCACAGAATTTTAAATCTTAGTCCTGTATGTCAGATTAAGGGGGGGATGGTATGCCCAAAAATGAAATGATGGAGAAAGGCGATATATTCAATAACCTGTAAAATCAATATAAAAGCACGTTAGTTAACAACATTTTTAAAACAAACTGTAAAACATTAACCAATGAAGTATAGAAAATATGCAATGAGAGAAGAATAAATAAGAATGGTAGATGTAAGCTCGCAATCTAGCAAGCTACTGAAGCTAGTATATACATACATCTGTATATCAATAATCGGTTTCCCCTATGTGATATTTCAAATTTGATTCTCGGGACCTTATTCGTCCTTGACCATACACCTGGCGTTGCCTGTGCCACGTTTCAAAAATCAGAATTATCTCTTCCTCTACATGGGGAGTGGCATGTTTCTCTGTACAAAAAGAGGAGGCAAAAGACAGCTTCCAGTTGACTATTGATTTATTGAAATATAATTCAAACTATTTTAATTATAAAACATTCCAAATAAAATTCCACAATTAAATATATCTGTAATATAATGTATAATAAATAACAATAGATATTTATTACAAGAAACTCTGAAAATGAAATATTATATTATTTTTGAACCCCCTGAATCATTTATGTTAACTTTTATAAAAGCGCGAAAGTATTTTGAGATGATCTTACCTGTACAAATAGAGGAGGCAAAAGACAGCTTCCAGTTGACTACTGGAGAGCTGCTTTTCCCGCACCTCCTTTTTTATACGCACGGACACTGCACCTCAAACCGACCCTTATAAGTAAATGTTGTCAAGTCCTTACCAATGATCTGACGCACCGTGGTAAGCAGTAGCATTTTATTTATATATTTCCGACCCAGCGTCGACAGGCTCATCACTGGACTTAAATACCCATTTCTCCTTGAACGCAAACAATAATGTCATATTTATATAGCGAGTGTACTTAACCAATTTATGTAGAATTTCCGTTGTATTACATATATGTTAAATCACACAATTGTCAGCGAGCGATGTCATAATAATTATTGGAAGGGAGGGTTTCCAAAAAAAAAAAGTACCAGATATGACAATCTTCGAAATTATAATTTACAATGTAAGTAAATCGTTTGAAATTTCGAAATGAATTGTTAACTGAACTTTACCTATTAATATTGTCTGGGTTCCATATGCTTTTAAGTATGGAATTTGTATTAAATGTAAATGCAGATGAGCTAGCTACAAGACTAAATTTAATGAAGAATGAAAGAATGTATATGACTGTGTAACTTACATCAATGTGTTATACAAGTAGTTAGGTTGTCTTTCAATAAGCACATAGTGTGTTGGTGTTTTGAAAAAAAAAAACCCACAAACATCAAAAACCTAACAAATTGCATGGTCTTCTATATCTATTTTTCTTTGCATAGTTATGACGAAGAGTCGGTTACCTATATCTATATTTAAATGTTTCAATTTGTTCTACAACGTCTTAACTTCCTTTAATTATTTCTTTCTTTCTGCTTTTGAAAATCATAACTCCCATATATATGACGGTTACAAATTACAAAATCACAATTTACAAAACGGTTACCAATTCAATATTTGCCATGTTTTGTGTTTCACCTTAAAAACGCACACCTACCTTTAAGCAGCAGCAGGTTGAAGCTATGTCCGGTTAAAAAAATATAATAATTTTTTTTATACTCGTATTTAATAAAAAATTCAAAGTAGGTTAATTTTGGCAGGATATCGCCATAGGAGCCACCACTGGACGTGCAACCTTGACAAAACGGACCTCGGTGTTGAAAATGAAGATAAAAATTATGCGATTTACAACGATGACTATTTTGAAGAATTTATTAATATACAAAGTGCATCCCCTTTAAAATGGCACTCACTCTTTTAACATTATCTATAACGCAAGGTGTGCAGCAAACTTCAGAAACATTTATTACAATAGAAATGACATAAACACGTAACATATTTTAGAGTTCTTCCGTCTAGCCAGTAAATATTGTGTATAAAAGGTTGTCATCTGTGCAATTATATTTAATGCAGATTGTACCATTCAATATCAGGTAGAGCATTAAGCTTCATATTTCTTAATTTCACCATTTAGTCATTTGTCCAATCAAATGTTACATATGACTTAAGAATATGATACTTTCGTCCTCAATATATATTTCTGTGGTAATTTACACGTAATATATCCCTGTTCGCTCTTCTGTTTGCCAAACGTTTTCAAAATTAATGTTTAACATTGAAAAAAAAGCTGCGAAGTGTGAAACATGTGGAATTGTAAACTGTTTGTTAACCTGTTACATGTTAACCTTTGTATAAGAAATATGCTAACAGAACACATTAATTGCAGCTTATGTTTACCGACAATCGATGGATATGGCTCAATAAATGGTTAAAATGCAAAGTTATAAATTTTGACTTCTATTTTGCAGTCTCGTAATGGGAAAATTTTGGAATATTGTTGTTCTCTGTGTTACTCCCGTAGCTATTGCAGGTAATCATCATGGCACTCAAAAACGGTTACAGCAATGCTGCTGAAACTCATCTTCCGATTATAATTGCAAAACAATTTTTTGAATAAAAAAATTCGGCAACCGAAGAAAAACAACCGTATTGCTAAAAACAATCTATGAAATAACATTAGTTCTGGTAACCTAAAGTTTCATACTTTTTACAGTTGTTACAAAACATCAATCATTTTAAAGATTTGAACATATCTAAACGAAGACCTTTTTCACTGGAATGGCCGAGTGGAACATACACTTTGGTTAAACCAAAATCTGGCTGTCCGCCTGGTTGGAGAGAAGGCTGGACCTACCAAGACAACGAGGATGGCAATAATAAGAACAGTTACTCCTACGATCCTCATTTTGCTGGTACATATAAAGCACATATTAAGGTGACTGGATGGTCACCAAATTAATCATTAGATCTAACCTAAAATATTCAGATATGATTTGGTTACATGTAGCTATAAATGATTATTTAGTAAAGAAAAAAATCCGTCAGTTTTACTTTTGAATTTGGGCATTTCTCTATATTTTTATATATATTTTGTAGCTCTTCTTTTAAAGGAGATTAATTCAGTCTAAACTTGGCCACGGCAATCGAGCCCTCTTAACCCCTCTCTGAATTAAATTTCTACAGGACAATGCAAATTATTATTCTGAAGATTAAACTTTGTTGTGTGTGTAATACTAGAACAACATGTTTGCGTCATTCACTTAAAATATAATATATACTTTTCCTAGAGTCTTTTTTTTGTGATAACACTTGTAACACATAAATTCAATTCATTTCATCAATGACCCAATAGACTAACTGTTGGGGCACAAGCAGATTTCGCATAAAATATACGAAATGAAAATATAGTAAAAATGTCAATAATTTAATAGATAATCGTACAGTCGCTAAAAACTAACTTAAAATAGGTCATAAGGAGAAGTTCTTTGAATATTAAGAGGTGGTAATTCATTGGTTGGGTCGTGATCAAATTTATCATAAATTGGATTTGATCACGCCCCGACAAAAATTATCATCTCATAGTATTCAATGATTATTTATTCCTTAATAACATACATCTCTAAAAATCATAATTTGATGTAATAATTTAGTATTTTCATTTCTAAATAACAGGAAGTTTTGGAAGAGACATGAAGTTTTTCTACTGTACAAAGATTGTAAATGTTAATTAACGTTGGGGATAGAGGGGGCAGGTGGCCAGCCGGGAATTACTGTATCCTGCAACACGGAGAATCCTGCCCGGCAGGGGGTAAGGATTGAAAATCAGTAAGCAATTCATAGGCCGTGATTTAGGATTGACGTTTGATCTTGAAATAATTATATGAACGTCCTTTTTTAACTTACCTGAGCAGAAAGCTCATGTAAGCTTTTTTGATCACTTTTTGTCCTGCGTCCGTCTGTCTGTAATTCCTCCATTGTATGTACATATATAATAAACGAGCGCAATCCACCACGCATAGTAAATATGAGGCACGGATCAATATCGTCTAAAGAATTTCGGGGGGGGGGGGGGGGGGGGGGCGAAAAGTCAGTAGGGGTGTTTTGGGTTTTTTCTCGAAAAAACAAAAACCATTTAAAATTACTGTGGAATCATTATAATTCGTGTTGGCTCAATTTTTGTGGGTAGCCCTCCACCCACAAATGTACATCCTCGACGAAAACTAATTAAAAACGATTAAGTTTTTCTACTGAAACTGAAAACCGACGCATCCACGAAATTACATCCTGGGCATCGAATGAGCAAAAAACCCACATTCCAAAAAAATTGTTCCGAACAAAATTAATGGAAACCACAGTAATTAAGTGACCGTATTTTTAAGAGAGGATTTGTGCACCGTCGTATATTGCGGTCTAACACTGATAATAAAGAGATCCGATATGACCTTCACATTAACTTGGGTTCAAAGTCACTGCCGCGTCATTAAAAGTAAATATTAGTCAAATAGGGCTAAGTGGAGAGTATATATGCTCTTAAAAATGGATTTTTGCAAAAACTTATATGACCTTGACACTTGAACTAACATATCATTCAAGTTCACTGCTTATTCTTTGATCAAAGCACCATGTGGGTAAAGTATGAGCCACACTGGCGCAAGGGAGAGAAGATATGCTCCGGACTAGGATTGTCATATCATTCTGCTATGACCTTCACATTTGACCTTGAAAATTGGTTCAAGATTACTACAAACCCCTCACTTAAAAGCTCTTTTTATGTGAAGTATTAGCCAAATAGGGCTAAGTGGAAAGTATATATTATGCTCTGAAAAAATGATTTTTGCGTGGTCTTATATGACCTTGACCTTTGACGTACAAACTTTATTCAAGATAACTGCACATTCTCTGACCATAGATACTCTGAGAGTGAAGTTTGAGCTAGATTGGACTAAGGGGAGAGAAGTTATGCCACGGACAAGGATTTTATATAGAATTCTGATATGGCCTTAACCTTATACCTAGAAACATGGTTCAAAGTAACTGCATATTCTTTACCTAAAGGCACTTTGTAGGTGAAGTATGAGCCAGATTGGGCCAAGGGGAGAGAAGATATGCTCCGGACAAATGATCTCGGACGGACAGACGGACGGACAGACGCAGAGCGGGGTCCTAATAAATCAAATATTAATCTGAATGATTTTATTAATTCATTCATTTATAAATAATACATATTTTATACTAAAACAAACTGCAAGCTATATAGTACTGTTCATGTCACTACTGTTGCTGTATTGAACAATTTGCTCTAGTATTAATGGCGGAAACTACATGATTCAACTGCATCCCCAATCCTATCCTGTAGAACGCCAAATTTAATGCAGAATAAGAATTTTATAACTGATTACAATCATAGAAAGATATTATGTGTCATGCAGTTAATAAAAGTTTCCATACTCGTAGCAGACGACTAAGATACTGTATCTCGGATAAACGTGTTCTAAATACACTAACTTGTGATTCAGCTGATTTAGAACCAGTATATATTGTCTGCCATTAATTTTAGGTAGACGACTATTAAAATAATTGTTTTTGTAATAAATCCTAAAAATAATCGTACCTTACTATACATGCTACAGATAAGGTTTGTTTGTTTATTTGTGATTTGGCTAGGACGTAAGACATTTTTGTGTAATTATTGTCATTTATCAAGACCTCTATCCTAGCGACACTAACTTCTTCTATTCAAAAAAGAAACGTCTATCTACATGCAAATGTTACATTATTACTTGTCGAATGAATATATCAACATGGAGGAATTATTTCACACTATGCAAACTATTTAATACATGTAAGGTAGATAATAATGTAAACTTTGCGAATCTACGGTACTTTGCTCGTACTATATGCATTTTCCTCTCCGATACGTGTTTTAAGTTACATGTAAGCCCGAGTGTATTCTTCCCGATTATGTAAAACACTTGTAGTGAAGGAATATCATTATCAGAAACCTGCTTTAATAACATGTAAGTGTATCAGTCTTGTTTCAGCTATAAATCAGAGTACTATTTGTCATTGTGTATTCGGTAGATGTATTAATTATAGATATGTACCGGAATTATCACATCGAAAAAGATTTATATTAGTCGACAAGAAAACACTTTATGCATATGCTAGTAGTTTTGGTCCTATTTAATCATAAAACAATTCATAACTTATAGTAGTAAAAAATCACTTTGTAATCCCCTACCAAATTAAAATTATCTCTATTTTGGTGAGAAAGGTCTAGCATACTTCATTATATTCCCTTTTCTGTTTGTGTGCATGTCCGTTTGTCTGTCCGTCTGTCTCTCCGTCTTTGTGCCCGACTGCCTGTCTGTCTCTTAATGTAAAATAAAATTGCCGATTCTAATAATTGCGGCAGTATATGTACTATGGCTTCAGAACTTGCCTCTGTCCGTTTGTTTGTAGAATAGTTATAAATTTACGAAGAAATATCCACGCATTTGACTTTTCTACGTCTAAAAGACAGTAAAATTTGTTTGAATTGTTTAAATCAAGAACACACAACTCAACATCAACGCAACTTGATATTTCCTTGTTCTGTTCTTGCATATTATTCTTGTAATTTAAATGAATTATCTACAGAAAAATATGACATTCTTGTGATGCATGGCACTTTTATGGGAGTTATGGTTACCCCTTGCCCATGGATTCATGTCTCAGTTATATTGTCTCACTGTATACGCTATAATAATAGTTCATCAAAGAATACTATGAAAAAAGTATTTATGGTCCTAGATATTTCACAATAATTTAAAAGTGGAGCGGTCGAAATTCTAAAAACAATTACTTTCTTACACCTACATTTCAATAACTACATGTAGTATATGAACGGATTTTGTAAATACACGTTTTTAAAAAGCGTCTGAAAGGACAAAATACTTTAAGAATTGAATTGCTTCTTTAACACCGACTCTTTGAACACATATGTAATGCATTTAATTTTGAGGTTTTTAAAAATTCAAATCAATATGAATTATAAAACGAGTGTATATGTACCACGGTTAAAATGAAAATCGGAAATCAATGTACAATGGGTATCTGCACATAGATGCATTCACTTTGTAACCTTTTTAAAATTCTCGTTTATTAAACATAGCAATTGAACAGCCTTTAATCGATAAACCAGACCTTTTTTGATGTTTTAAAAAAAGAATCAACTGCGTCATGTCTGCGCAAATAATCAACATGAACTCAGTTTGACGAATGCATTTCAACAAATTGATTTGTGTTAAACTGCATATGAAAAAGGATTTTTAAATTTATAAATCATTTGAAACTTTAAAAAAACACTGGCCAACAGTTCGCTTTTTAAACTTAGTCTACTTTCAGTTAAAATTATGTGTATGTATCGAATAAAAAGGGTTAAACTTATGGTAGATGTACACAGTTTAAGATGAATCAATACGAAGAACTTTTGTTTCTTGACGACAACGAATCTAAACAAATGCAGTGCATGTAATCATTAGCATAGAAAATAAAACTCTGTTGTTAAGAACGTTCATGGTTATTACGACGGAGATTATTTTTTTCATGTGAATTTGTAAGTTAAACTTTTATTCAATCTATTGAAAATCTTTAAAATTCATCAAATTAGTTTCTTTAGATAAAACCAAATAGATGAATAAAAGTTATTATGACTGTTTCGTTTTTTTTTTTAAATTACTTTGCTTGCTAAAAATATATAGGAATATATAGTTTATCGATATGTTGATAGAGTACCTTTTAAGGCTAAAAAAAATAACATATCTTTTTCTCTGTTTCTACAATTGTAGAATATTTACTGTACTCAACAATAAATATTTATGTACGTCGTGGTTATCCCATACCCCCGGATTTCAGTCCCAATGCTATAATTGCTTAAATCTGTATGTTAAATAATTATTAGACCTTGGAAAAGGTATATATGGTCCTAGCCATCACAATAATTTAAAAGTAGAGCGGTTAAGAAATTCTAGGTAACTAAAAGACTTCCTAACACTTTCATTTCAAAAACTATTATATGATCGGATTCCGAGAATACAACTGTCATAAAAAAAAACCTCTGAAAGAACAAAATACTTAAACAATTGTTACTTTAACACCTATTGTTTGCATATATCTTGCATTTAATTTCCTAATAAGAATTAATAGGAATTTCATAACCAATGTACATGTTAAAAGGAAAATAAGGAAATCAATGTACAATTTTGTATCTTCACATAGATGCATAAACCATGTACTTCACTTTGTGTACATTTCAAATTTTTGCGTATTACATAGCGATTGAATAACATTAATCGATTATTGAACCAGACCTTGTCGATGTTTTATAAAAGAATCAACTGTGTCATGACTGCGCAAATAATCATCATGAATTCAGTTTGATGAATGCATTTAAACATATTTATTTATGTTGAATTATATTGGTTCACACTTCGCTTTTTAAAACTAGATTACTTGTATTCATATCATTTTTATGAATGCATTGAATAGAAAGACTTACAATCATGGTAGATGTACGCAGTTTAAGATGAATCAATATGAAGAACTTTCGTTTCTTGACAACGATGAATCTAAACAAATGCAGTGCATGTAAGCGTGATAATGAAAATCCGTTTTAAAGAACGCCTATAGTTTGAAAGAAAAGAAAGTGGGGATATCAATTTTTTACATGAATGCTTAAGTTGACCTTAGTTTTCATATATCTTTAGAACTTTTGTCGTTTATGTCAAAAAAAATTTTAAAAATAAAACTAAATGGATAAATTAAAGTTATTTTTGTGAATGTATTGCATATAAAGTGTCGAAATAATGGTACATGTACAAAGTTTATGATGAATTAATATAAAGAACTTTTTATTTGATTCTTGACGACGACCAATCTAAACAAATACAGTACATGTACGCATGAGCAAAGAAAATGAAAGTCCGTTGTCAAAGACGCTCATAGTTAGAGAGAACAGATAGTGGGAAGATTGATATCTCATATGAATGCGTAAGTTGAACTTTTATGCCATATATCAGTAGAAAATATTATAAAAAAAAGTTCTTTATGGTAAAACGTAATAGATAAATAAAAGTTATTTTGACCTTTTCCATAATTACATTACATTTTTATTTACATTAGTTTTGTATTAACTATAATGAGCAAATGTATATTTGGATCTGTAACACTGTATATATGTAACGATTGTCCTTTTTTATCGTACTCACAATCTTTTATATTTTTATCTTTTATATTTATCTTTTATATGAAAAAAAATCTCCGAAAACGACATGTTTGTCAATAAAATCTATATTTAAGTACTTAAATTAGGGTGATTTTACATGACTGTATCTTTGACGAATCTTCAAAAACCGCTTAAATAGGTCAAATTATATTCCTGCCAAAATACCCCCAGCTATACAGTATTTCAATTCATTCACCAATATTACATGTATACCTTTCAGGTCTCCAAATTAAACATCTCCCTGTTTCCATAATTGTTTATACAAAAAATAACCTCGGTGAACCATGGGAATTTTAGGATTGACAACCTTCATCAAAAATAATCCACAAATTACGGAGGATTTTTCGCTGCATTCAACTAAGGTTGTCATAGATGGCAATAGCCTATATCACTTTTTATATAATAAGGACAAATTGGATTTCCTACACGGTGGAGACTATGACCAGTATGCTGATAAAATCAGGGATTTTTTTAGCCTCCTTCAATCCTGCAACATTCAGCCTTATGTTGTGTTTGATGGTGGAAATGAGCCAAATGAAAAGAAATTTCAGACTGTTTTAAGTAGAATTGAACGGCGGCTTGAAATGGCCATTCAGTTAACAATACAACAACGTGACTATTGCAGGGTTATGCCAATAATGACACGCGACACTTTTATAGCTGTTTTGTTGGAAATTACAATACCGTTTGTCGTTTGTGATTTTGAGGCCGACAAAGAAATTGCAAAACTGGCAAACCATTTGGACTGCCCAGTTTTATCTGACGATAGTGATTTCTATATTTTACCTTTAACATCTGGATTTATACGTTTTGAAAGTCTAAACTTAACTTTGCAAGAAATCAGAGTGGGGAATGGTACTTTGAAACATTGTCTTCCTGCTCGACGATATCATGTTGACAGTTTTGTAGAATGCTTTCCGTCTTTGGGAAAAGATGTTTTTCCATTATTAGCTGCCCTCCTAGGAAATGATTACGTGGACAAAACTGTATTTAATTCTTTTTGTTTTTCAATCCGGTCAATTCAAGGAAGAACTCAATTTACGGATCCAACAGAAGAAAAAAAGATTCTCAAAATCGTTCTCTGGCTGCAAAGCTTAAAATCATATAGAGAAGGCATTGAGAAAATTATGTCAAAGTCTAAAAATAAGGACGCTGTTTCATTAGCTATAAAAATTACGGAGGAAGCGTTTACGCTGAATGCGACAGAAACCGAATTTTCTCTGAGTTCTTACTTCATGGAAAAGGGCAGTACAGTCAGCAATCCAATACAAGGTCATTATGGATCGATGATTCCGACGTGGTATGTTAGTCAACACAGAGAAGGGATTATTCCCCCAACTTGCATGGACATTATCACATTACACAGAAAGCTTTTAATTCCCCAAGTGGAAGATCCTAAATCGTCAGTGTCCTCCTATCAATGCAGCGAAAGTATAAGAAAATATATGTATGGGGTTTTACTTTCAGAGGACATTGATGATGTTCAACAAAAAGAAGGAGTAGCCTCAAACAGGAAGTGTGTTGTCGAGGAATTTGATCGCAATGCACACGTAATCATGGTTAAACCTGTCTACCCTTTGATTAGTTTAGCAGAATATGGCAAACTACCAAAACTTTCAGAGATTCCAAACCTTTCAACATGTGAAAAAGAAAATATCCTCCGTCTGGTAATTAATATGCCTTCTTTTAGCATAGATCATATGACTAAAGACCTTGAGCTAGTTCTGGGAATCGTTGTATTTTGGATAAAGAAAGCCAAGCCTCAAATCACCATTTTTCATTTGCAAAGTGTCCTTGTTTGTCTGATAATGTTGAAAGTTAAATGGGTTCTTTCCAAACATTATGCTCCTGGGGGTGAGAAAAATTTGATAGAAACTGCGGTTTTGGGAATGGACACTAAATATCGAGAGGAAGTAAGATTCAAACTTAATTCATTTAACACTGGTCCTAAACACAATAAGAGAAATCCCGTAGAGTGTGATTTGATTCATGGATTTGCACAACTTCAAACTTGCATCATGGCAACTATGCACTTTAACTATCTGTTGATGTGTCCCTTTCCAAGTCCATGCATACCACATATATTTGCAGGAACTTTTCTGTACAGTTTTTGTATAGCGCTACAGAATCAACGATCTCCTGACCTTTTTATACATGAACTGCTTTCAAAGGACTCAATGCTTTCGCGTGTATACCAGTGCCTCTATGATGCTGTGATTAAAGCTCTTAGCCCAGGTGCATCAAAATATTTCAGAAAGTACATTGATCACGAGGAAAACAGTAAAGGCAAAAGATCACAGCGTGTTCGAAAAGGTTCTCAGACACCTAAACATTGGTAAAAACGTTACCTGTCTTTTTATATGAGAAGGAAAAGTAACTGAAAACTGACATAGACGATACAAGTTATTATTCTTTATCTACTGAAAAATCATTAAAATCACTAATGGCTATACTTTCATGGGTTTCGTTGGTACATGTACAAGTTCCAAACTCCTACACCTAAATCACCTTCAAATCATTTCACAGTGATTATATTCTTAAATTTCGAGTGACAATAATCTAGGAGGGTCATTTATATAAGCATTTTTATAACCATCACGAAAAGCTCGTTTAGTTAGAATCGATTAAAGTGGACCGTACGTTAAAAATAGCTCTTGATCGTGAAACTGTTAAAACATAACACCAGTTCATAGAATCATAATACGGCAATGCTATCATTGTTATACCAATTAAGCGTTTTCTATGCAAAGATGATTTGTCAATATAAAAAGCACGATCTAATTGTTGGCTAATGCGGGCAAGCTGGTGTGAAACACTTTAAATCTAGCAATTGTTATTTCTTCTATTTTAGACTGATTGGAAAAATTAATCAGCGCACCCAACAATTATTAAATAAATGATAAATGCTATCTTATGCTTTTTTCAGTACATGTATAATGCCAAATGCTGTGAACGACTTGTCCCTATTTTGTTGTAGTAACATACCTATGTTTGATACTGTAAAAGTGGTTATCCACGCTGGTGGTTATGTACGCGTTTTTTAACACCAACTATACGCGTGGGTATTAAATACGCGGTTGCGTAATTTACAACTCTAAAGTTGTGATTTTTTGGAACAATACGCGCGGGGGTATTTTACTCGGTTATCAGCTTACCGTATAACTAGTGTAAATTTACCAGTAAATAAATACTTTTACAGTATTTGTATTTATCATTGTATGTTTCATATCTTACATGATTTTTATTTAATTTTGTTTCTTCCAGTACAACTTTTGTCTAAACTCAAAGGGTATGATGGATTTTCAGATGTATTTTTATTAGTATTGTATTTTATTATTCTTTTGAATTGTTTGCATTATTTCATTGGGTATAATGCATGGATAAAAAATTAATTAATTAGTTTATATCAACAATTTGTAAAATATTCCATAAATGAAAATTAGTTGTCTGTATGGGAGTATTATTACATTTATGTGATTAAAAATTGATAATTATGCATGGATGAAAATATTGATTAAAATCCAATGAGCATCAAATATATTGCACATTGTATTACAAAAATGTAAACTGGCTAGAGAAAATAAAGATGTTATAAAAAATCTAGCAGATACTGTCTGTATTATTCTGCGCTTTATCCACTTGGTCATGAAAACAGTCACTGAAATATTTGATTATTTGAAGTTAGATGCAAATTAAAAACTGGAAACGTCTTAGATGTCCCATAGAAGAAAGAAAGTGTTTTGAAAGATTATTTTGAGTTTGCATTCTATTTAAGAATATACAGTAATTACATGTATTAGTGCATTTCGAAATTTCAATTGATTTTAAATATCGGTAAACTTTTTTGTTTACAAAAAACGTAAAAATGTTTATTATCTGATTACGACGGAAAAAAAATACGTCATGGTGGAATAATATGTATTGACTAGATTTGTGTGAAGTTGGAAAAAATTTTTCCCAAATCAATGTGAGAACGATGGAAATGGGTTTTATTGGGGGGTTTTTTTGTCAAAATTTGGTACCAGAATCAAATGAACAATACGAATTGACGTGATACATACTGAACGTGCATTTGTATAAATGAGCGAGAATAAATTAGCGTGAAAGTTGATTTTTTTTTTTTGTGCTTATAACTTCTAATTTTATAGTGCAATTTTTATATCTGTGTTAATTCAAAGAACACACCGAAATACATAATCTCTTAACTTGTCAAAAGGCTGCAGAGCTGATATGGATTCGTATCACACCCATTGCCGAACTCCTCTGATTTTTCCCTTTCAGATTAGGTACTCATTATTTATGATTCAAAACCTCAAAAAACAACTTCTGGCGTAATGTATGTTACATGTATTACGTCTTGGTTAAATTGAAGCATTGACAATGTATTAGGTCTGCTATTACTATTTATTATATACCCATCAATGTTCCTTTCTTGATACTGTCAATTTTACGGAGTGTGATCCGATTTTCCGGATCACCACACTGTGGTTTTCCGATTCCGTATCACCACTCTCTGAAACTGATGACGTATTACACATAAAATAACGTCTGTATTTTAGCGCGTTTTAAAAGAGTTCATCTAAAAAACGTTTGTTATATAAGTAAACGTCATACAACTGATTTTAAAAAGATAGTTTTGTAATTAAAACTTATTAATGGACAAGGGGATATAATAAGTTTATCATTATTACAGTAACTTGATCCAAAGAGCCGAATCACGTCTCGTTGCCAGGCGCGGATCATCTGATCAAACTCGACGCTTCGCGTCTCGTTTGATCTGATGATCCGCGCCTGGCAACTCGACGTGATCCGGCTCTTTGGATCAAGTTACTGTTATAATAATATATATGTATGAAATAAACACAATAATACAAACTATTTTCTATATTATACCTTGTATCAGCACGAAACACCAATAAAAGCCAGAGGGCCGAAAGCCATAGGTCTGATATTGGTGTCTCGGGCTGATACAGGGTGCAATATGGAAAAGGGTATGTATTATTCTCTTTATATAACAAATTGACTGCACAGTTCTTAAAAGTAAAACTAATGCAACATAACTATACTAATATTATTACGCGAACAAATCAATCTTACTAGTTAGACTGTGACATGTCTTCTTATGGCTATATATTTAAAATCGGATTCTATTGATATGTTTTCAGTTTTTCCATAAAACACCACGTTGTATGAAAAGACTATTATGATATGCAATAATTAGCTCATGTCTGCCCTCCTCCTCCTCCTCCTTCTCCTCCTCCTCCTTTACCTTTAACAAAACAATTTGAATCTTCCAACTGCATTAAACTCATATACTAGTAATTAATTTCATTGTACTAAAACATATCATATACATGTAGGTAGATATCGAATAGATCAATACCATAATAATTATCCTTCATGAGATTAATTGAATATAAAGCTGCCCAGGTACGGCTTTTGACATATCTTTGAAATTTGAATGATTTTATCCATTTCTCTTCTCAATGACCAGTAGTAAAGTAAATCAGATCCAATGAACTAGATTGGGAAATTATTATTTAAAACGAACCAACCTTGAATAATTCTAAAAAATAATATCTAACCTGAATGCAGACTGTTATCGAGTATTAATGAATTCAAAAAATGTAGTTTTTAGTTTTAAAATCCTAATTGAAATACTGAATAGATTTACCAATCTAGTCTGACATTGATGGGTCAATAAGAACCGTATTGAATTTCATTGAGAAAGAAAATCGGTTAAAGGAATAGTAATAACATCAGTTGAATACATCCTTACAAAATGCAATGATCATTTATGCAGTTCAATTTTTGCGAAATAACACAGGGTATGAATATACAAGCATTTATCAATGAGTCGGATCGCGTCACACAAGGCAGTCTTGATAAAAGAATAACCTGCGTCATTACTGCACAAACTGTCGTTCTGAGTTGCATTGTGCGTTCAGGCTTAAAATGAAATGATTGCAAACGTAATACTGAAAAGATCTCATTCATTTGGATTTAAAAAAAACAGTTGGCACTTAACAAAATCTGGCAAACGCCTCGTCCTTTATTATTATCTGTAATTGATAATAAATTTGATTTTAGTGTAGTATTTAGTTGGCCCGTACTCTTTCCGAATTCAATCCAAAGTCCGAGAAATCTTGTATCAAACCCGTTATAGTATTAAATTTTTTATAAGATTTATTCGTAAAATATTTTTTTTTTTTTTTGGGATAAAGTTTTACTGTCTTTTGATTAGATTTTGCTAAATCATTTTGAGATTGTTATCTTAAAACAAAGATTATCATCAAGTGTATCATATATTAGATATTAGGTTAAACATTTAAAATTTACCGGAAAAGTCATAATATATTAGCATTAACTCCCTTTTAACAAGCAACAACAAAAACACGTTTATCATGGTCTTTCTGACAGGAAGGTAAATTGGCAAAGTCTTATTTAATGAATTGTAATATGCATATGTATGTCATGCTTGAACAGATGGACATAATGTATAATAACAAAATTGAGAGGCAAAATCCAAGATAAAAATAAAATTTCTTGGCGTCGTTTGCTTGGCTCTTGGTCATAAAAAACGTTTATTGGAAAACCTCCAACTTTCTGTTTAAATGAAATAAATCATACTAGTCAAAGTTTAAGATGAGATTGTGTTGGGAACACATAGCATGGTTTTGGATCATGAAACTGGTAAATTGATTTATACATTTGAAAAAAATCGGATAAATTGGACTAAGACCTTCATTTTTAAAAGTGATTTTCGTTTATTTATGATGTAAGGTTGTTACTGACGGTAATTCTAAATAAGTGCAGTACATGCACTGATGGCCATCAGAAATGAAAGCTCGTTGTGAAGCTAGGAAGTTGATTGTTAGAAAAAGCATATACCGGTAACGGGCTATTGCAATTTGTAACGTTTTTCCTTCTTAAGACAATCTTTAATTCTCTGTTTTGAATGCATGTTTTGAAGAAAACAGTCACCATTTTAATTATTTGATTATTTTTGCGCGAAACAGTCGAAGTTTTCACTACATTCCTTGTGTTGCTTTGCAAAAAATATTTCGTTGATTATGTTGATGATGTACATTCTGTATTTTTCCTTTTCAGAACCCCCGTTTGAGACATTTTTACCAGTAATCTACGATATCGATTGTTACAACCTAAATAAGTTAACTTTACGACAGTGAAACATGGGGATTTCAGGATTGACAACCTTCATGAAAAATAATCCACAGCTTATGGAAGGTATTCGACTGCATGGCACAGAGGTAGTCATAGATGGAAATAGCTTGTACCACTTCATATTTTATAATAATCAATCTGATTTTCTTCACGGTGGAGATTATGACCAGTACGCTCATAAAATAATTAAATTCTTTAACCTCCTCCACTGTTGCAACATTCAGCCTTATATTGTGTTTGATGGTGGAAATGATCCAAATGACATGAAATTTCAGACAAGTCATAAAAGGATGAAACAGAGGCTTGAGATGGCCATGCAACTGGCAAAAGGACATAAGGGAAATTGTAAAGTTATGCCTATCCTGGCATTTGACACTTTTAGAGCAGTTTTGAAAGAAATTGAGATTCCATTTGCAGTTTGTGACTTTGAGGCTGACAAAGAAATTGCAAAACTTGCGAACAAGTTGAACTGCCCGGTTTTGTCTGATGATAGTGATTTTTATATCTTTCCTTTAACAGCTGGATTCATACCTCTTGACAGTGTATGTTTCACTGAGCAGGAAACCAGAATGGAGAATGATGATTTGGAAAATTTTCTTTCTGCTCGAAGATATTTTGTGAACAATTTTGTACATTTCTTTCCATCTTTAGGTAGAAAGGTCCTCCCCTTGCTGGCTGCCCTCCTAGGAAATGACTATGTTGACAAACAAATTTTTAAACCATTTTATTCTTCAATCTGGAGATATGAAGGGGATACACAGTTTAGTATTCCAATAACTGACAAAAGGACCCTCAAAGTCATTCTGTGGTTACAAAGTTTGAAAACGTATGAGGACGGAATTTCAGCCATCACATCAAAAGCATTAACTTCAAAACATCTAGAAACTATTTTATCAGCTCTAGAAAGAACTATAAAAGTGTAACAAATTTGTTTATTTTCATTATACAGTTTGCATTTTTCTTGAAGTTTTTACAGTTTAAACAGTTTATTGTCATTCCTAAGGTTCAAATACTTACTGTTGATCATTTAATTCTTTCTACTCTCATATTTTGAACAAGTTAAAAATTATCCTATTTATAGTTACACTTCTACAGGAAATAGTATCCATGTTGTCACTTTTGCCTAAGTTATAAAGTTACCTGTTCTCTGATTGGCTAAGTTACTCTAGTTTCTTTGGTTTTCATTGGTTAAAATTAGTGAATAGAATACAGGTATATATAAGAGAGTGTTCGGTCAGTTTTCTTTACTTGGGTTAGGGAGTGATTACCTTATGGTAAGTCTCCCTTTCTATTCTTGGCACTTAAACCTCTTGGTTTTACAGCTATGAATAGGTTAGAGTTAGGTTTAGTATAAGAAAGCATGATTTATGTAGAGTTAGGATTTAGTTCATTTTTGTAGGGTTTAAAGCATTTTTTTTATAATACAGATTTTCCTTAAGGTTTAGAGTGTAAGTTTAGATAGGTTTTCCCTTTCCCAGTCCTGGTTCAAGGTGTTGTAGATAACTTATTTTTATAAGGAGGATTATCTTAGTCATTTTTACATTTATTTGTCATAGAGGAGAAATTTAATATTTATAGAGATGTAGCTCGTTCCTTATTCATCGTTCCTCGTCTGTTATTATTAAATCTATTGTTAGATTCTATGGTGGCCCAGTAGGAGCATATTTTGATTTTTGGCAAATTTTGCATTTTCTTATTTTTTTTTTATTAATTGTAAAAATTAATTCAATTATCAAGTATCCATTGTAATATCAGTTCATTATAAATTTAGATTATACATATTTTCAGAGTAATTTTCCCTTTGAGTACTTCTGTTTGTTAATTTCCATATTTTCGTCTATTATTATAAAATTCTTGTTGCTATCCTTGACTTAAATCAACTCTATAAACATTAATAAATTGTGTTAAATCTTACTGGTGTTTTCATTACAGTGTTGACCATAGTTCAGGAATCCCCTTACCTGGGTTGATTTTTATCTGAGCCAGTATTTGACTTTAGAGATACTTTGATCACAAGAGTTATTGCCCTTGTCGTACTGGTTCCGGTTACAAAAGCATTTACGTTCAATGCAACAGATTCGACATTTTCCCTGTTTCCATACTTTAAGCAAAATAGCAGTACAATTAGAAAACCAATCCGAGGGCAAAATGCTTCGATTATTCCAGAATGGTATGTTTGTTATCATAGACAAGGAATTCTTCCGCCAAGTTCCTTAGACATAATAACATTGCGTAGAAAATTTTTGATCCCTCAGGTGGAAGACCCAAATTCAACATCCTCATATCGGTGTAGTGCAAAACTTAGAGAATATATGTACGGGATACTGCTCTCAGAAGACATCGTTGTCGAAGGATTGGCAGCAGACAGAATTTCTGAAGTCGAGGAATATGATCGAAACGGGCATTCACTTTGGAGGAAAACTGTTCATGTTCTTAGAACTATGACAGGATATGGCGAACTCCCAAAGCTTTCAGAAATTCCAGACCTTTCATCATCGGAAAAAGAAAATATCCTCCGTCGAGTAATCAGTATACCGTCTTTTAGCATCGATCATGTGACCAAAGACCTAGAACTATTTCTGGGAATAGTTTTATTTTGGATTAGGAGAGCCAAGCCACATGTAACTATTTTTCATTTGCATAGTGTACTTCTTTGTCTAATAAAGTTGAAATTAAAACGGGATAATTTTCACCATGGTACGTGTACTACTGGAGGTGATAAAAATTTGATAGAGGATGCAGTTCTTGGCATGACCAATGAATCTTTGAACGAGATCTCTCAGGAGCTCAATTAGTATAGTGCCAAAATTGACCACACCACAAAACACCCAGTTGAATCTGGTTTAATCCATGGGTTTGCGCAATTGCAGACTTGCCTTATGGGTACTATGCACCTAAACTCTCTTTTGATGTGCCCGTTTCCAAATCCATGCATACCTCACCTATTTTCGGGGACATTTCTGTACAATATTTATTTAGAGCTTAAGAAACAAGAAACTGCTGACATTTTTATACATAAAGTTCTTTTAAAGGACTCCCATCTTGCACAAATATATCATTGCCTATTTGATTCTGTGATTAATGCTCTTGATTCAAAGGGAATATCTGCCGCATCCAGATATTTTGAAGCGTGTATGGATCATACAAAAAAGAAGAAAGAAGACAAAAGAATACAGCGTGTTCAAAAAGGTTTCCTGAGTACCGGTAACAGATTTAGCGTTCTTTTATATCTGAGAGAGAGTGACGAAGACTAAGAGCTAATCCGAAGGGGAGTTATATTACATTATTATTAATTTGAAACAATACATTGCTGGTGCAAATAGGAATAATTTATGCCAAAAAAGCTTGAGAATGTGTTCACACGTTTATTAATATCCAAGTATTTCTGGAGGTCGGACGAGAATAGGGGAGGGTTCTGCAAAATTTGTCTTCCTGGCATCCCATGCTTAATCTAGACTTATTTTCACGGGTTTCTCGTAACCATATTCTCGTCCAAAATAAATGAAAGAGAAGTCTCTTTATTGATGGATGCAATAGGACATATGCTTGAGATATATTAATATCACAGTGTTTGGTAAAAAAAAAAAAGTACTCTAATTGAATTGACCCGATGATTCTGATTCACTTTTTGTTAAATGGACTAGCTGATAAATATACATCCCCTGTCATGACCCCATTCTCTCCCTGAATCAAGGAAAAAGAAGTTATATGAAGATTAATGATTAGGTTATTTATAACTGTAAAATCAAACTGCTGTTTTGTGGGAACAGCTTTTATTTTGTTGGAACGAATTTTAAATTGTAGGAATGATTTTTTTGATGGCCACAATTTAACCAAACAAATCTCAATAATTTGACCTGTAGCAGTCACGGTACACTTACCCTTCATCAAATACACAAGCTTTTTTATCGATGCTGAACTTAGTCAGTGTACTTCGATAGTTATTAGTAAGCATTGCAAACCACTTAAAATCACTCAGTTATTGAATGACATTCGTAGTGTTTATGTGGATAATGTTGATTTTTATTTGTGATATATTTCGTTTAGACAGTTTGAATATTTACTTTTCAAGGCTTGCGCTCTTAATTTTTTGCTAATTATTTTGTTATATTGCACATTTTTGAGAGTTCCAATTCAAAGCATTTTGCGCATTTCATAACAATCTATTGCCTAAATTTTCATTTCGTTCGTGACGTTGTGATGTCATCTTTTGTTAAACCGAGTCCAAAATAACTTATTTTTCCTTCAACCGTCCAATAAGTTACCTGTAGCTGCCAAAAACGGTTCAACTTATTAGACGGCTAAAAAAGGTCATACTGTTGCATTGTTTAATTGTTCTTGGGTTAAAATGTATGTTTTCTTTTTTCAAGTGCCCATATAAAGGTGCACATCCTGATTAATATCAGTAGTACAGCTACAATTTATGATTAGATAACTACAATAAATGGAGGCATTTTGTTTGATTGAAAATGTTAGAAAATAAAATATATGTGGGTTCTTTATTTCGATACTTTTCCCTTCTATTAGATTTTATTTTTAGGTTACTTTTCTATGTTCATGTCCCGTTTGACAAAGACCAGATTGTTAAAAGACATGTATACTAGTACTATATTCTATATTTATGGCAGTATAAATAACAAAGAACTATTTATTGTAACGAAAACAAGTTATATAAAATCTATTTTTAAGTACTTTAATGTTTTTTGTTATTTGCATTTAAACTCTGTTCAAATGTCTTTACTGATTGATTAATAGCCTAATTGATATGTTTTTGTATACAAATATATGATATGTGGATGTTTTTTTATCCAAACTAAAAATTGGGAATTTACATCTGTATTTATATTTTATTCCGGATTCATCACCTTCGGAAGTTTTTTGCTGCAAAATGAGATTACTTTTTTTACTGTCTCATCGGTTTCCCTAATTTTTTTTTACAACTTTAACAAGTATACACATACCTTTCATAAAAATACAATTGCAATTGATAAAATAGGGAAAATACAAGATTATTCATTGACACTTCATTTCGATATGCATGGAGAAATTCACAGGAACGTAAACAAATATCTACCGAAGATCTAAAGTGGAAACATTTGAAACACCTGACAAACTAGAGGGTGCACTATTGAATAGACATCGTTTGAATCCTGATGTATTTAGATTATTGAATAATTTAAGAAATGTGTAGATATAGCAGTATAGCATACACTGTACATGTAGCTCATTGATAAAAGATACTGATTCTTAATTAAGAAGGGGATTCAAAATTGTACATACGAGATATTATTAATACCGAAAGAGCATGTCACACAAACGGCAACATCAAAGTTAAACACACGAAAAACCACAAAACATTTTAAAAGAGATACCATTCGTTCCTACGAGATATCAAGTTTCACGAACAAGGAATTATATACTTCTACGTCGAAATTACGAGATACTTAGTCATTACAAACGACATGAATCAAACCAAATCGTATTTACATTATAAACAATTTCTTATCTTGAAAGTTATTTGTTAGGTCTATAATAACGATTTTATTGACTTTACACAGGTATAAAGTTTAAAGCATTTCTATATAAGCGTATAACTTCTACTGGAATTATTTGGGTTTTGTTGGGGCGTTGATATTATTATTACTAATTATTTGTACACAAGATTATGAAGTTTTGAGTTTAAAATAAATCACGTAAATTCATTATAGCTATTTTACCTAGTATATGTATAATTATGTAGATAAAAAGAGTATAAATTGGTTCTATAGTAACTGTCATATTTATATTTTAGGATCGTTAATGAAATGATTGTTGATAAGGATTCAATTTGGTAATGTGAGTTTACTTAACGAGAATTCAAGCAAACAAATGTATGGGGGGAACATTACTAATGGCATTGTCGGTACCCTCCAGTTTTTTTTATCCGCTACACCGTTTTCAATCCCGGTTAAAAACAGTGTAACCGATTTTAGAAAATGCAAGGGTTACGACGATATAATTTATATATTGATGTAATAAAATCAATCACTTTTCAATTTATGTAAATATAGCTTTCCAGTTTGAGGAGTAAGTTTTGTTTAAATAAAGGGTTGGAGCCACGAACATGGTGCAATTGTATCTTGTCATTTCAAGGTTCCCCAGTGGACGTGCCTTACTTTGACATTTATGTATACCTTCACTGCTTCTTCGATTACTTCGATTCCTGGTCATACGTGGATGGGCTTCATAAATCATCTTATTTGGAATGTTGAGTGACTACTAACATTTAATAAGATACACATTTAGCATAGCGCATGTGATAAGGTTAGAACTAATGAAGACACAATCATAGTCGATCAGGCCTTTTAATATGTGTCTAAGTTTTTAAAAAAAATTACTTTGGTTTTACCTTCGCGAGTATGCGCCAATGGAAATTGCAGCAAAGTCGATTAGGCCCTATTTTTCCCAATCTGTTTAAAACCGCTGCAGTACGTAGCTGGTGTCTCCTGCGAAATCGAAGTTTTTGTCTAGGTCCTGTAATAATCCAACTACACCACAATGCCTTAGTAGTTTTATGTGATGCGTGCATATTTTACACATTTATTTAAAACAAAAACTCTTAATTTGCACCATTCGTTTTTAACTATTTAGTAAATTCCGTAATATGCATCCATAAAGTTGTAAACATTTTTTTGACTCCATATTTTACGCCAAATGTGCAAGTACTTTAACAGATATTTATTACGTAGAAATGAAGGCAGGAGATGTAACAGATGTAACGAAGTATCCTCGTCTAGTTTGTTTTGTTTGTGATGCATGTGTATAAAAGGATGACCACATCGGAATACCTTTTGAAATCAAAAGTATAAATCAAGGTGAGTGCAAGTTATTCACATTGCCTGTTGTTCACTATTTTGGCTTCAAACTTTGATTCATCTGCACGAAAATCGATTCTTGTTCAGGTTCATGTATGTTTCGTTGGCGTCATCGAATTACAAGGCTTTGATACATTTCTTGAGCAAATCCACTGCACCGAACTTTATAAACCCTTAAACCGCGAAAGTCACAAATATTTCACGAATGCAATTGAAATGGTTTAAAAAGTTGAAATTGAAGCTTAAGTAATGATAGTATATTTTTCATTTGTTTTTATTCAGTGTGAGACTTATTTTAAAGTATTGTAGTACAACAAAAATGTTTAGAAAATGTACAGCGTTTTTATATTATGAACATGCCATTCCATGAACTGAATTCTTAATGCCTCGCTGGCTGATTCCAATGCATAGCAAAGAGTTATTTAACTTAAAAAAAAAGTTTTGAAACCTATCAGTGCAAGCAATTGTTTTGATGGAATTATAAAAATTCAGAAATGAAATATATGAGGTTGTATACGCTATGGCTAGTGAGTTTTCAGCAATATTTACATTTTTCATTGTCTTTGTCTGTGAAAACACTACGAATCGATTTTGTAATGCACAGTCCAATAAATTCAAATGACGTATTGTTGGGGCGCATGCTGGGTTTGCATAATTAAAAGAAATTAAAATCACATAGATATGTCAATATTATAATATTTAATCGTACAATTGCTGAAAATTATACAAATATAAGTAATAAGGAATCATTCTTTGAATATTATAAGGTGATAATTTCGGTCGGGACGTGATCGAACCTATCATAAAGCCCTTTGGGCTTTATTGGATTTCATCATTCCCCGACCGAAATTATCACCTCATAATATTCAAAGAATGATTCCTTATTCCTTAATTAAGATCGAGGATTTTGTACATGTTTGCATGAAACATTGGTATAATAACTAAATTGGAAAATGGTTGTTATTTCCAGAAGTAATTCGTTTTTATCATTGCAGTCTTTTAATGGAAAACTTTGGGATTTATCTTGCCCTTTGCCTAATTGCAAGCGTAACATTCGCAGGTAAACACCTTGATTCGCTTATTATGGTTTTTAAGATGTTTTGTTAAATTGTTTAGCATATACAATGCCATTGACTAAAGAATGATTACTTATAAACCCCGTTACTTCCTTTTATTAGTGGAATGGCCGTTTGGAACTTACACATTGGTTAAACCAATATCTGGTTGTCCGCCAGGCTGGTGGGAGGGATGGACTTTTCAAGACAACGAGGATAGTCATAACAGCAACCAAATGCCCATCGGGGGACATCATTTTGCGGGTATCAAGTCTTTTTGTCATGACTTTTTAAAGTCTAAAGTTTTTGAAATATTTGCGTTTATCACAATTCTAAAGACAAAAAGTATCCAGTGATTTCACAAGTAACGTAACTGTAGACATTAACATTTCTTGAAAATAAAAGTGGAACGAGATCAGGTGAATTGATATTTTTAAAAAATAAATATTTTTTTAGAAATTCAACCAAATTTAGATATATGTATTGCGCCTCATCGAAGATGCCTTTAACTTATAACGATGAGCATTATAATCCTATTTTGACGTTACTCGCCGTGTTGTTAGCAATTACGGGCTTTTATGTATCAACCAGAAACAGGCGTAATAACCAAGATACGATATTCACAAGAAATTCAAAATAAAATAATTATATTATTCTAAGTTATTTATGAATTAGAAATTTTCTTTTTTTTTGGTATCCATGAAGTGTTTTATTTTAAAAATTGCAATAGCTGGATTAATGATTTTGATGCCAAAGCACTTGACTGGTGCTGCATAAATTATTGTTTGCACTAGAATAAAATGAAAAGATACACCAGTCTTGTTGTTAAGATGAGTTTTTTGAAACAAACTGAAGATGTTCCAAATGCACAAAATATCTGAAAGTTTTGACTACAATGAAAATTAAGAGGCATAGCTTTTAATGCACCTCGTGTTACCTTTTTATTTTAGTTATACGTAGAAAATTAAATTATAAGAAATAAATTTATTATAAAAAGTAGAAGTCATGGGGGTGTCAAGGATGCTTAAAACTATGAAAAACGTTGAAACTTACTGCTTCTTACGTTACTTCGAGGTAACATCAATTTGTGACAACACCGTGCGCAACGTCATTTACAATGTACCAAATATTCTAATTTTATGTCAATCAGTTTAAAAAATTAGATGGTTCAAATTCAGGGAGTTTTGGAAGAAACATGCAGTTCTACTACTGTACGAAAAATCCAAATCTAGGGATTAACGGGGGATTGTGGCCACGCGGGAATTACTGTATATTGCAGCATGGAGAGTCCTGTCCAATAGGTATTGTTTTCAAAACTGTAATTGATTTCATTACACTTATATCTCAGTGGTAATGTTATGGTTTTAATTTAAAGCAACTTCCGTCTATATAAAACATTCTTTCATATTCATTAAATGACAATACTTAGTACACAGTCATTCAGGTTTCGAATACAGAAACTGAATTATCCTCACAAATCAATTTGGCAAGGTCACATCTATTTTTTTTTTACAATAAATCGAATGATATTTTACACGTACCTGTACGTAGAGCTGGTAATCTTATACAGGTAGCAATATATTGAATACAACTTGAAGTCATCAACAGATCAACAGATTAGAGTATATACATGTAACATCAAAACGTGAAACTCATTTGAACGTTATTGATATCACATATTAGTTCATGTGGCAATGTGGCAACGCGCTTTGAAATAATGAAGCACTTTGAAAAAAAACTTTTCTTCATAAACTATTTTCTTTTCTTACATAGCCCAATGTTTTGTAATATAAAAAAAATCTTTTTCACGGGAATAAAGCTGCATACAAATTCACAAAGTAAAAAAGATGACAGAGAGGAATAATAATTGCTGAGCGATGCAGTTTATGTCCTATTTGGATAATATAAATGTCACGAGTTGTTCTTAATAACTACATAAGCTTATGAGAAAACTTTTTAATTGAGAAACTGTTTATCAAGTTAGCTGAGAATCCCTTGGGTTCTCTTTTTGATATAGCCCAATGAGCTAAACATGGTTAAAATAATAATTTATTATATTTAAAAGTATCAAATTGTTCGACCAAACCCTGCACATTTTTTTTTCAAAATGCGTTTACTTGGTCCCAGAAATAACTCACTTTGAAAAATTATTTTCAAATTGCGTAACTTTCAAAGTGCGTAAATTGTAACATGGCAATACCGTATATTGCCACCAATGTTTCTGTACACAAGTGATTCAAAGCGACTGTTCCTTGGACTCTTATGGATACGATAGTTTTTGTTCAATCCTTGCTTATGGCTAATTTGCAAATTGCAAGACAGACATAAAGTTTAATATTAATTATTACATATTATTGCCCTTTATTAAAAAAAAAATTATGAGACAAAGATATTTTATAAATAATCGAACTGTATTTTGGATCTCACGAAAACGAATTATGTTCTCTTTCGCTTCGATAAGCCGAACATAAAATATTTCCTGTTCTAATACAAAAAGCAAAACAAGACAGAGAATAAGATAGGACATAGTTAGCCATTTATTAAGCAAGGGTTGAATACAGGAGGGCAAAATCAGCGTCCATAGAGTTGAAAATCAAAATATTCATGATAACATGCTGAAGGGCAATAAACATCTCCAACGGACTGGACACATACTAATTTTCTGAAAATAGATCTAAAAATGAAAACATAACAATACGAAAACTTGCAAGTCGTTGGCTAACTTTTGTCGAGCGGTTACAATTACTCATTCCAGTTTTTAAATACTCCTGAACCGAATAACTGCAAATTACTTCGATAAACTAAATAGTGCCCCAAGTATAAAGAACATTATAAAATAATTTATATATCCATTACATTGAAGCGATACTGGTCAAGTGGAACAGGCGTCAGTCCAAAAATCCAAAGGACCCTGCTTCGAATCATCCGAACTTCACTATCATTTTTGAAAAACGAAAAGAAATTTATTAAAAAATATCATTGTCTCTTTGGTAACTGCATGCATGGACAAATTGGCATTTATATTTCAAGAAGAAAATTTCTCGTTCAGGTTTTTCTGAAACATAAACAAAAACTGGTACTTTATTTCTGTTAACAGTTAAGTTTCTTCAGAGTGTTACCCTTGTCCATGGTACAAGTACTTGTATATGTACTGCCTAATAAACATATCTTCTGTTTCAAAAATAATTCAATAACTAGATGCCTAACTGTTATGCACACGTGCGTAGTATATTGTTTTAATTTGACGTCTTAGGAAAAAGAGTATTTTGCTAAGATTTAACACTGAGCATGTGAAGAAGTTTGTGTTATTAATCGTTAATCGTTAATTTGATTGCTTGAAAGGATTTCAACCTGGCACTGTGCATTGGGATGACGAGGATTCGCGCAACACGAACTCGCATGGAGGAGTATTACCAACGGGTTCCTATGGAAGAAACACCGATATAAATTACTGTTGCAGGTATTTACCAAAACTTGCCAAAGTCATCAAAATTATAACTTAGTTAAAGTGCTTAGATCAGCGTAATACTAGTGCATAAAGATGGCAAATAATGATTAAATTTGATGAAAAATAAAACATCCGAGTATTTGACACAGCAAAAAAAATTTAGTTTTCCTGTCTCTCAAAGATAACGCATGGGCAAAGGGACTGTAATAATTGTTGCATGACATCAAGCATAGGCAATCAAGCTATTGGTATTTTTATCTCTAAACTGATAATTCTTGCAAATTCATTAAAAAACACTTTTTTTATTCTTTCATAATGTTCGAATTTGTTATTCTTTCTTTGTTTCATCCTACTGTAATTATATTTAAATATTATTTATACCTGTTTGCCTTTACCTCATAAACAATATCACCCTTTCAAGAGAAGAATAGGTCATTAATTACAATAGATAATAAATGACAGTAAACAAAACACAATCTAGAAATTCACGTATAAGTAAAAGTTATTTACATGTAAGAATACAGGTAATGTATTATACACATTGCGAAATCACAATTTTTCACCTGAGAACAATAGGTGTGTAATCTACATGTAGCATATTATGACTAGTAAACAAGGCATATTTGGCATATAAAAAGAAGACCAAAAAATTTGACGAACTTGAAAAAAAATCTGAAAAAAGGGCGTTAACAAGCCAGGCGATATTTGTAGAAATGATTGACCTTCTAGTGACACAAATATTGTTATTATACTTTCATGTTAAATGCTGAAATCTGATTGGTTTAGACGCAGCTTATAATCCGTTCTCTTACCCTCACCGTTAGCAGCACACTTGGCAACGGGTAACGCAACGAATTGTTACACGCGCGTAAATTATGCGCGTACGGTTGCCGTAGAATTCACGTCATTCCTAAAGAAGTCAGTTAAGTTTTCTTTAAAATTAAAACATTCAGTATAATAAATTAAATAGTGCCTGTTTGGGAGGGCAACAGTTGAAATTGACACCCCTCGAAAACCATTGTCAACCTCCGTTTCGCGTCGGTTGACAATGGTTTTCGAGGGGTGTCAATTTCAACTGTTACCCTACCAAACAGGCACTATTTATAAAGTATCAATCACGACCCGGTTTGTAAACTTTTAATTTTAGATATTATCATAACGATGGTAGGGTTTAAAATAAGAAAAATATTGAATAAATGTGAAGTGAGCTTCTATCTTCTAGAGGTTTACTAAATAACGAAATCCTAATGTAGTTTCTTATTGATTGATTAATTGTCGTTAAACGCCCCGTCGAGACTTATTCACGCATGTAAAGTACATCGCCAATAAAACTGTTTATGGTTATCAGTTTTCATTTAATATGCGGTGCATTTACCATTTAAACAAGCTCTTCATGGACCATCGCTACTGAAACAAATTTTTCTTTATATTTCAAAGACGAAAGTATTACCTTTAACGTACCTTGCATGGAACAAATTCACACAGATATTTTATAATAACATAATATCTCCAACATTATCATACACTGTGCATTTATAATAATGATTCTTAATGCAACTTTCCTCCTCCCAGCAGGCATTACAACGTTGTTTCAACGTTGAAACAACGTCACCCTTCAACGTTGAAATGACAATGAAATTTCGTTGAATATGAAAGTTGAATGGACGTTGAAATTCGACGTTTATTCAACGTTGAATTCTGACGTTATTTCAACGTTGATTCAATGTCTTCTGACATTTATCCAATGTCTTAATTTGGTTGAAATATGGTTGAAATTTCGTCATTTCGCTTTTTGTATAAATCAAAGCTTTTGAACTATAACCCAAGTAGTTTTATTAGTTTTACAATAAATCAAATTATTTTATACACAACAAGTCACCCAATGTTAGATAATATTCAATTTATTTATTCCGTGAATTTTTTTTTTCACAACTATTCCTTCTGAGTCAATAAATGAGCAACAATTTCAACATAACGCTGATGAAACACATTCTAAAAGTTGGTTCGAATCACAAGAGGTTTCTTCTGAACAGTCAATCTTTTCTCTTTCTTCCATCTCCTCCATCAAGCTATGGGGGCATAATCATGGGACTCAAAATTTTGATCCGATATACATGATCCCGTACAACCGTACCTGCAAAAAATAAATGCAAAGTGTGTGCACTCATTCGGTTGATGTAAACCTCTTTTATCAGTCCAACTGTCTGGTATTTTTCAAAAATCAAATCATTGTATTACATCCGGCCAATCCCATATGCAAGGAGTACATGTAAATACATTATGTGATAAATTCAATAATACACGCGAGTCTCCTTCACAATTATTTTACATGAATCAATGTTAAATTTTAAAAAGTGCAAGAAGAGACAACTTACTTTACTGTTGCAATAATAAAATCCAAATTATTGTTCCTCAGTGGTCGATGTGGTGCTTCACACATTCAAATTCAAAATGTGCTCTCTATCTCCACAGCTGGACTCAATTTCTTTGTTTAGATCGCGCTAGTAATTTGATACTAATTGGTCAGCCCGTTTCAAGCAGTGCAAATTGAGGAGCGGTGTTAGGCTAATGGCTAACTCATCTTCACTTACAATTTGTTTACATGATGCATTTTATAATTTGTAAATTAACTCTAGGCCTATTGTCTTTTTATATTTTTTTAATGTCTATTATAAAAATGGCATTGTTTACAAAACTTGGAAGTAGAGAGGTTGATCATTGCTTGTACAGTTTTAATCTATTAAAATGATTATTTATTTCAAACACAAAACAAAACAGAAAGTTGGATTTTGTTTTCTAAACATCATGTTTTGGTCGATATCTGTCAGAGTACAAGACGTCATACTGACGTTGAAAATTAGTTAGGTTTTCAACGTCTTTTTTTTCAACGTCTTATAACGTTGTTTTTTGGTTGTTCAACGTCGTCAACCATAATCAACGTATTTTCAACGTTGGTACAACGTACGTTGTATGCCTGCTGGGCTTAAATTTATTAGTCTTATACATACAAAGACTGTACTAATACACATAGTTATTTATATTATATGATTTATATTCTGTCAGTCAATATTTATTATAGGGACGATGGGCAATTCAACGCATCAATTTCCCTTCCGACTTCTCGTCCATTTTATCTGCTGAGATTTACGTCCCTTTGTCAGATGGTAAAAGGGATGTACGTTAGGGAAGAGGCTGTCCATTTTGATGACGAGGACCACCACAATGAAAACTCCGCGAGTGGGAAACACCCACTGGGGACAGGGGGTGGAAGGAACCAGGAGCTGATGTACTGCTATTATTCTCATTTGCGTGCTAAGTAATAAACTGTTTGTAATTTGAAGCACTCTCGTTGGGATTTTTTTCTTTTATATGCAGGTGTTATAGTAGTGAAATAAGAACTTGTCTTTCATATATAAGTTTTGACACGCGAGAATACTTATATTTGTATCAATTTCTATTGGCCTTGATTTTTATTGGACCTTAAAATACAAGCCGTTTTCAAGTCTCAGAAAAAGGCTTAACTTGATCAAATAATTTGTTTTCTCTTCAATTTCACCACAACGCAAAGCGAATCTCGCTCTCGACACCTCTGTAAAAAAAAAGAAAAGAAAAAAAAAACCTTCAGAAAACGTACATAAACTTCATGTAGGTAATGGCAATTCCGAAAGAGCTGAAGAAGATGTTAACTAATTACGATACATTTCGAAATCGTCATTGTTTTAAAACTCATTTACAACTTTTTAGGACATATGTGATTTCATTACGACGTACTGAAATCTGACTACACTCATCCCTGATAATTAACTTTATTTAGTAGATGTGTCTTTACGGTAAGCCTTGACGTAGTGCACATTGAAATAGAAACACTGCAAATCCTGTCTTGATTTTCGATCAGATTAGTAATCCATTTCTTTTAATATTAATCAGTTAGCTAGGCTTATCATACGCTAATCTAGAGACCTGTGATTCGGGGCCCCAGACCTTTCCCCAACCCCTGGAAAATTTAAACTTCATATTAATTCAAATTGTATAATTACCGAAAAATGGCATCTGCCCCCCCCCCCCCCCCCTCCCCGGCGAACAAGATTTTCCCTTGGAAACCTTTTCCCCAATAAAGAAAATTTCTGGATCTGCGCTTGGCTTATTACAAAATTTAATCCACTTTCACAATACATGTACACTATCAAAATCAAATAGATTCAAACACGCAAACGTTTTATTTTGTACTTTTAACACAAAATGAAGGGGGGGGGGCTACTTCTACACTCTTTCTTCTAACTAGGTATCCAAATTTTTAAAGAAATTTTCGAAAATTAATGTGGTTCAGTCATGAATAAATATTTTACATTGCTGAAATTCTTAATGATTATATATTTATTTCACTCGTATCTAAATGTTCACAAAGTGTAGACTATATACACAATCAATCAATTTGATTGACAATTCTTCTCTCCAAATTCATTTTAATGAATAAACAGAAATAAACGAATATATGTAAATCTATATTTGAAAATTAACCTGTAAACATATAATGATAATCAAAAACAGTTGGAAATCTTTTAATGAAGATCGGAAAACAAACAATATAATCTCCTTATTGATTATTATTATCGGGAACATGTACATGTACTGGGGTCTAGCAGACATATGGAGGGGTATAGCTATTATTATGGTTAGTGAATATGCGACTTTATAAATGTATCGAATATACCGTAGTGATGATTATCATTCAATAGAAAAAGTATTATCATCAGTTTAGTTTGTTTATTATGAGAAATCAATCAATAAAATGTACATGTATTAATCAGTGAGAAACATTTTATGTTAAAACTGATGGAAATTTAATGATCATGCGTGCACAGAAAAAGCCAGGTACATTCATTCATTCACTCATTCATTCATTCATTCTGATTATTTATTTATTATTACAGTATTGGCGATAATTTATAGAGAAGTCCAATAAACAACTGATTTAATATAGCTCTTTTCCTTATTACAAATACCAGAACGACATCGACATGCAAGTATATCATACGTAGAAGAATTTCTTTTTACATGTACATGTATATAAATAAGGACATATTAAAGTATCCTTAATAAGTGTATACATCAAGTATTTGAATTATACGTGCATACATGATGGGTGTTTGGAAATTTTTGAGACAATTAATAGACAAATATTGCCACAGAATGGTCTCGAAAATTATAGATAGATAGTCAAAAATTGGCGTTTACAAATCTCTGTGCGTCGAAAAATTGCAGGTTTATTTTAATGCCAGGAAATGTACGTGTGGCTACGCGACCTTGATGCACAAAGTTTTCAGCTGCATAAAAATCAACAAACCGTACAACTATAAAACAATCATCAATTTCTCTAATGTTTACGTCAAACCCCAAAATCCAAAATGCATTTTGGCAGATTTGGAATGAACAGTTACTGACTTACGATCCCTGATAACAAGTGCATTACTTATTAATAATTAATATTACACGGACTTCATGGCAAATCAAACGTGTAATAGTTTCAAACTTAAAAATATGTGTAAATTAATTTATTTACACTCTTGTAATAACCTGTAACGCGCTGTGTTTCGGTTTATTTTTTACTATTTTATATCTTTGGTGTTCGTCATGAGTCTGTCTTCACTAGCAGTACTCTCCATTTGAATTCAATTCACGCCGCAGTCCAGTTTAATTAAGCCTGGCTACATAACTTGATCGCTCACTACACGGTAGTTCTACATGTAACTGCCCACGTGACCAAGAGCAAAGACCATGCACGCATTCACCTGAGCAGTCTTCGAGGGAACAAGACGCTTTTACCTTCACGGTCTTAAAGAATAGCTTCTCGCCATTGAAATGCTTCCTTTTAGAACTCACAAGGTATGTAGAAAGTTAAATACGAATGCATTGTGTGCTTTTTTTCTTCTTGTTTGCTTTTTTATTTTCTCTTTTCATTGGGGGGGGGGTCAACATTGACAGTAATTAATATGCAGATGCTTTTTATTGTTTAAAAACATTCGAATAATTGCTATACCTCCTGGCATATAAGAAATTTGGAAAGATGTGATACGCAAAAAGGATGACGTTGAATGTGTGTTTTGAAATTAAATTAACCAATGTCTTCCCTCTATATTAGATGAAATCCCTACTCCGTCCCCTTCCTGGTAACGGGATAATGGCTGAACCAAGCTTGGAAATTTGAACAATTCTAAGAATGCTTCAGAGAGGGATCACACAAACGTTATGCAACTCGAGTATCCTCCAACTAATTTGTAAGTAATATGCGAAATGTAAGATACCAAAGCAGACCTATTGTTTTTAAAATGACTATCAAATATGCATTTGTGTTGATTTATAAACTAAGGGCACAGGGGCATCTTGTCCGCTCTGCTCTCTATCACACACACACACACACACACACGTCACACACACACACATATATATATAAAGTAATACACAAGGGAAGAATCGAAAGTAGGACACGATTTGTAAACAATATCAAAAAATAATTTAATTCATAAATAGAGGCGTGTTTAACAGCATACGATTATATTTACATGTGATTCAATTAAATGTTGTCCCCAACAATAATACAACACCAATTATAGATATTGGGGTATATCGTAAAATTCTAATTCATTTCTTTGCATTTGTATGCGCGGATCAAGAAATTTCCAAGGGGTGGGGGTGTGTTGGATGGGGGTGGTTTCAGAGGTATAATTTTGTTTGCAAAGAAGTGGTGGAGGAGGGGGAGAGTTTTGGTAACTATTTCACTCTGTGGATTTAATAACTTTAAATTAAAATTTTACAAAAAAGGGGGGAGCTGAACCCCCCTCCCCCATCATGCCTCAGGTTCCATCAATCTTTTGCATCATTTCAAAAGCATGAAATCCAAAAGCAGCAGCAGCTGGAAGATGAGATGAATAGTACATTCTATGACTTATTAGATTCATATTTTTCATGGTGTGCTTATCAATACACCCCCCTCCCCCCGTAACACATAAGTAAAAATGTGAAAAATGTTCATCTTAGCTAATTAATCTGTATTTTATACACTGATTGATAATTTATTTTTATTGATTATTCATGCATGCAGGTTAAAAAAAAGAAGACTTTTCAACTGTAGATATTGATAGGTCAATTTATAAATGAGTACTACTTTTTTATGCATATTCGTTGATTTCGGATGACCTAAATTTATGTGGATTAACTCATCCTGTCCTAACTACCAAAGTAGAAGATTAATTGTCTATTAAAGATCACTATTCCCTGAAATATTTTTTTAATATTAAATCACCAGAAATCGATTTGATTATGAAAGAAAACATGATATATAAGAGGTAATTAATATATCTAAAATAGGCAAAATCTAACATATTCTAAAACGATTTTCAAAAATTTGATTCAGGTAATATACATGTAAACAAAAGCCTGTGGTAGATTTAAACTTAGGATCTGTGGTTCACAAGCAAATACATGTGGAATGATCTTAATTGACGAACAAAATATTAAACCATTAATTTAACCTTTATTACGATTTCTTTTATTATATTTTACATCTATTCTATTAAATATAAATATTGATTAGTTTGTAATTAACGATCTCAGATCCTCAGCAATGTTCGATAACTCTAAAATATCCAGAATTTTGTTATCCGTACCATACAACTGCCTTTTATATAGACAAGTTTAATTAGTCTTGAGGTGTTAATATTACGCTCATCTATTCAACAAACTGCATGGGTAAGTGGCTCCACGGAGACCTACTACCTAGAGGTAAAGGGGTTTGAGTCATCGTTGCACCGGTACAACTTTTTTTTCTAATTTGATCTCAACTTGTATACGTTATTTATTCCATTATATTCATCGTGGCCAAAATTGCAATAACTTCGTAAAATGCATGGATACCATCAAAAAATTACTTTTTATTTTATTTCATTTATAAAGTTTGAAGGATAATTAAATAACAATTTTAGGATGAAAAAAATACTTTGAGACTGAGGATCGGAGAACCTTAATAAGCATTCATGAAATTTGGTCGTAAGTGATCGTAAATTCTTTTGTAAAATGCTGCCCTGTATTCTTTAACTTAATTAACTGAGCTGAATATGATGAAACTGAACCAAATTGATCAGTACAAACAATATATCATAAACCATTTAAATCACCATTTTATGATGCTAAAGGTAGAGGCCTCGGAGTGGGTTGTGAGCTGCCTTAAACACTATCACTATGATATCATTTTTTTTCCTTTGGTGATATTTTTTAATTTACTTAATTGATACGTCTGTTTATCCAAGTAGAGTTGTTTTGAAATAAGGAGTAGAGTGGAGTAGTTGGGGGGTGGGGGGGGGGGGCATGCACTTTCATTAAAAAAAACAACAACTTTACTTTCAATTATCAATAAATGATTTTGTTATGGTTTTTGTTAACAAAGTGCCAGTTATCAAGACAACAAATATTGAATACTAGTATGATTTTTAACAAGGACACAATTTAAGAATAGTTGCTAAGACTTTTTTTCATATTTTTATTTCTTACATAGTTTACATATTACATATCAAAGGCTTTGACAAAATTAATACATTTACAACCATGATTAGTGTTTTGGAAATGACAGATTGTCTATAGCTGTAAGGTGATGAAATGAGAGAAAATACCTGTTTTAAATGAGAAATATTTTTCTTATATTCGAATTGTGATTATACATGTAATCACACAAAGCCTTAATTAAACTAATTATAAATTGATTAAATAATAATTGTGAAAGAGCTTTGAATACTTGTATATAGATTTATCAATCTTAAAAAGCTTCGAGTAATTTGTAAATAAATGCTTTGTAAAGAATGACTGCACTTAAGGACATGCGATATTTTCGAGAAAATAAACTTTTAAAAGAAGAATTTTTCTTTCAATTGCAGAAATGGTCAACATCTAAACTGCAACTGTATGTAATTGCGTTAAATAAAAGTATGTTGTTACCAAGTACAAATCTGTTTTCATAGGCGGGGGTCATCACGATTTCGATAATGAGGACGCCCACTTTTATACTGACTTCATACATAGTCAGCACATGTTTGTCTATAATTGTTCTCCGTTTAACAGTAGTTGTATATTTGCATTATCAAAGTTATGTCAAAGGGAGATTAATAGACAAACATGCGCTCATGGTTTAAATGAGAAAAAAACTGCTTCTTCTTACTTTCGCTTTCCCTGTTGTAACCAAGGGTTGATGCATGTTGAATATATATATATTTTCTTTTTTCGAAAATTGTTGAATATATTTATATTATAATTCACCACGTGATTTCTCACCTCAGGTAACTTTGTGAATACAAAATTCTATCACGTGACGTGTAAGGTAGCATGTTATGTGCTAACTAGGACAATGTTTTCGAACACGTTAAGTTGTCAATTAGCATTGATTAAAAGTCTTCTGTACTTACATGGGCGTGGTCTAATTGTTGAAACCATAGTAAATAGTATACTTGTACCATATATAATAGATATAGGGTTATGGTGAAAGAGTGACCACATAAATTTTTATACATGCATGGCATTATTAATTTTAGTACCATTCTGATAATGTCAGTTCCACCTCTCATGCATATTAATATCAATCGTATGTTCGATCAAGGGCAGATTTATAAGCGAATATTTTCTTTTTTCGAAAATTGTAAGAAGAAAAACATAAAATGAGTTTATTGTATCACAGTCTAAAATCTTAATTCATGTTGGAAATTGACTAGACTCTTTAAAAAAATTAACAAAAGTGATATTAGGTTAAGAAATAAACGCAACAGAAGCGACCTAAAATGGCCCAAAAACCGGCGCTACCGGTAAGTGCAGTCATCCTTAAAAAGTTTACTTTTCAATATGAATTTTGTATGTGAAGATAGCGTTGCATTGATGTCTTAGTAATGTATTTTATTTTCCTTCATATGAAAATTGGTTTTGATATGCAGTATGTTTTATTAATCATTTTAATTCTATTTTTTTTAGGGGAGTCAATCGGGTTGTTATGATCAACATAAAAAAGATACGCTTTTTTATAAGGAAGACATCCATCATCATCAACATCATCATCATCATCTTTACTGCCCTTCATCATCGTTATCATCATCTTCATTAGCAGCAGCATCAACATCAAAGTTTGGCCTGATGGTCATGCTTTTGTAAGTAAGATTTTTATTGTGTTCTGGTTTTTGTCCCAGGTCCTGTTTCTAATTTCCTCCATCTTTATTTGATTTAAATTCTAAATAAACACCACAGGTGCTTGAGGACAGGACCTCCTCCACCCCACCCCTGATTTCTACCCCTGGGGTAGTTGACACTCCTTTTGATAGAAATTCCTTAAAAGTCATGTACACAACATGCTCCATCTCAAGTTTCTGAAAGTTAACTAAAAATTAACAATTTGAAACAATGTAAAACTATTCCCAATCTACATTTAAAAAGATGAAAGTAATGCCACTCTGCTCAGTAACTTAAACTTCTTTTTGTCACTATGATATGATAACATCCGAAAAAACTGTTTTACATACGTGTATTGGCGCGCAAAAAGACTCCTTGGATTTTATCCTATGAGTGTACATTTCTTCACTGAAAGATGTTGACTTCGGTGTCAATTACCTCGGGGGGTAGGTGGGGGTCATTTTGCTACCGTATAGATGTTTGTTTTGGTGGGATATAATTTTGGCCTATTTTGGTGATTTTTGAAAATTCGCCAAAAATAAAACCACCAATTTTAAGTACTTCTATTTAGATTTTGTTGACAAACATTAGTTTTTGGAGCTTATTTTTTCATACATCTTTTAAATTCTGTGAACTTAATAAAAAAGGACAATTGTTACATGTACATGCACATAGTGTTACAGATACAAATGTAAATTTACTCATAATCAATACAAAACTAATGTAGATAAATAAAAACTAAACATTACTATAAATAAAAAATTAACTGTTTATATAAACAACCATTTCACTTTTCCCTGTTTAGGAGTGTAATTAACCCGGTTAACATTAACCGCAGTGACAAGGGGTGTTAGCTTGTATTGTTGTAGGATTCAGGTGGAGATGAGGCCAAAATGAAATTATTGTTTGTTTGGTATTGCCTCTCGCCTCATTAAAATACCCACCGCTGATAAAATTTTATTAGCAAAAAATAAAAAACTCTTTTTTTATGTGGAGATTTTTATTTTTTACCAATTTTTAAATAGTTAAACTTCAAGTTTGAAAAATAAAATAAAAATTCCCTCCCTCCCTCCTGGGTCTAGAAACCTCCAGGCGGTAATTCCAAACAAACATTTTTTTAGGGATGGCCTAATTGTCTGAATAATGGTTTCTTCACTAACAATGAAATTGAAATTGATGGTTAATAAGGTATACTTTTTTTCATGCATATTGAGTACTATGAACGTATGAAGTGTGTGAAGCCAGGATCGGACCACAAATTTTACCACCTTGTAATGGTGACTTACTAGGATTTTTGTACCCCTGCTCCGAAGGAGAAGGGGGTGTACTGTTTTACCCTTATCTGTCTGTCTGTCCGTCTGTCTGTCTGTCTGTCTGTTCGTCTGTCTGTCTGTCTGTCTGTCTGTTCGTCTGTCCATAACAAAAATTTCTGTCAAATTTTTCTTAGCAACTATTCATCGTGGATGCTTGAAATTTTAACACACTATTTGTTTAGACATGCCATATGGTGGGATTTATTTTTGTATCAATATGTCAACTTCCTGTTAAATAATGACTTTGCTTATTTTTTAGCCTAAATTCTCAAACAAATTTATGTCAAAGATTTCTCAGCAAATGTCAATCGCAGATGCTTGATATTTTAATATATTCTTTGTTAAGGCATGCCATATGGTGGGATTTTTTTTGGTATCAATTGGACGTCAACTTCCTGTTAAATGATGGCTTTGTTTATTCTTAGCCTAAATTTTCAAACAAATTTTTGTCAAAGATTTCTCAGCAACTATTATTTGCAGATGTTTGAAATTTTAACACATTCTTTGTTTAGGTATGTTATAAGGTCGGATGCATTTCTGTATCAATCGGACGTCCACTTCTTGTTAAATGTTGACTTTGCTTATTTGTATATTCACATCAGAGCGGGGGTATCACTAGTGAGCATTGGCACACAGATATCTTGTTGCTTATTAATAAGTACATTAACTTCTCAACTGTTAAAAGTAAACTGACAGAAGAGTTTTAATGAAGGTAAAATGATTCACCAAAATTATATCCACCAAAATTAATGGTATACCTTGTAGGCTCAAATCCGCCAAATTTGTCCCGTCAAAAATCCGGCTATATGGTATAAACCCTAAGCTTAAGGTTTAAGTTTTTAAAGCAGGTACCATATCTAAGTTAATACTGATCCTAATTTCACTAAACTTGCTATAGTGATTTATCTGGTGATTCTTTAGGACTAAACAGACATGAATGCTGAGTCTTAGTCATAAATTTTTGATGCAGGAGGAAGTTAGGGTATTTGAGCAGGAAAAAGTTTTTGGAGCAGGTGCCCTTTATTGCACTTTCAAAGTTATATAACTATAGTCCTATCCCAACCGATGATAAATGAAAGTGCATCTTGTGATACTTATATGTATCAGGCTTCATGGCTAAATGCTAAATCTAAGCAATAGGTTTTGGTTGCTGGAGGAGGTTATAAAGTTTGTTTAGCGGGTCCAAGTTAACATTTTTTAAACAGATGGCCAGATGCCCTGTTTTGACAAAATATGTAGTCATTATCGATCCAGTCTTTAATAAACTTGTATGGATGATGCATCATGTGATATATTGTATGTGTATATTCATGTTTATAACTTGAGTTTTAAATGCTAGAAGTAGTTTAAGTTATTGAAGCAGGCTAATGTATTGGACCATGACTGTTCTTCTCTTCTGAAATTCGATAGGTCTCCAAATGAAAATAGAAAAAAGATTTTAAACAAATTTTGAAGGTATAATTGTAAAGTAAACAACTAAGATTTCTCTATTTAAATTAATTTTTAATTAAATTAGCACAATTAGAAAAAGACAAATACACAATGGTATATATAGAATATTGAACGCTTTGGCTTCTTCGGGCTCTTGCTCGGTGAATATTGTACTTCTTGAATAGCTAAATCATTGCATTGACCTAAAAAAAACCCCAGCAATAATTGTATAATGTTGTATTACTTTTTTCAATAATTATCATACGATACATTTAGATTTATGTCATATGAAATGATAATGATTTTAAATATGATAAAAAATAATGTGGTTTTAGTATAATATTGTATATATCAATTGATAATGTATGATACAGTAAAACTCGGTTATAGCGAAGTCCTAGGGACCAATGGATTTTCTTCGTTACATGTATATCCGTAATTCGTTATATCCGTATAACGAATTCGTAATAATAACTATAGCGAATTCACTATAGAAATGTTTTCTTTCACAATGCTACAATTTTTGCTAATTGAGGCTTAGAATGAAAATACATTCTTTTGATACCTTTAATAATCGGATGTAAATTGAAAAATTCAAGTGAAAATAAATTAATTCAAGCTATAATGTTAAATGGTAGTGCAAACTTTTTCAACTGTAAAGAAATTCGTTATAAAAGAGTAAAATTTCGTCATTATTCCCCTCTACGGGACTCAAAATTAGTTCGCTATATCCGTAAATTCGTTATATCTGATTTCGTTATAACCGTTAAATTTTGCAAAGATTTGTTAAGAATTTTACCGGAGACTCAAGAAAACTTTGCTATATCCGAGATTTCGCTATATCCGTGTTCGTACTAAACAAGTTTTACTGTATATGTATAACACCCAATCATATATCACTTTAGAGTGCAACATATTCTTATCAAGTTATTGGAAACTATCTGATGATAATGATTTTTTCTAAGATTGGCAATTCAATTATGACATGTATGTAATGATGCTTTTTCGATATGTTTGTCTGTTTTGGAAGAATTGCATACCTTAATTTGTCAAAGTTGAATTTCTCAATGTCGCATTAAAATAATGCATATAGATTATGCCGCTAGATATAAAAATTGCAGATTTAATTACAACATATGTATGTTGACTTCACAAAGGCATCTTATTTAATTTAGAGAGAATAAATTATCCAGGCTTGAAAGACTAATTAAAAATAGTTATTTCAGAATTCTTTATATCGAAAGCTTTGATACAAATTATGTGTGTATATAAAGGCAGCTCAGCTTGATCATTCCTCTACGCTCGGGAAGCTTTGCAGGTAGTTAGTATGCGTAAAGCTTTATTATCTGAAGATGATTTAAAATTTAGTTAAATTGTTAATCAATTTTAGATGACAAACTTGTTTTGACATTCCTTGTTAACAGTCAAAAGTCATTTAAATATGGATGCGAAAAAAACCTAACAATTGGTGCATATATCATATAATCAACCTGATTAAGGATCCTCCGCAGGGAAAAGTTCTGCATACAAGCCCAAATTTCTAAATTACTTAAAAATATGGATTTCTATCATGTGTTTGGCTTGAAAATAACAAAAAGAAATTTCAATTTTTGGGAAAAAATCAGCCTTAAAAAATTTACTGCTATTCACGAAAACAAAAGTCCTTACAGTATTCGAATTCGGGCCTGCGGTTCAGTAGATTTCAGCTACACCCATTGCGCTAAAGAGATAGAGACCAAATTTTGGCGATATAAACAGTTTCATAATGGGTTTAAATCGCCATATTGTGACGTATTGTCTTTAAAAAAATATAGATATCACGGGGTGTCAAGGTTCCTAATTCTCATTATACTGAATAGTAGGAGTATTTCTACGTTTTGTATCTATCACAACTGTGTTGTCAAAAATTTTCATAATTTAATCGACCAAGTCGACAAAGATAGAAAGGAGCATTTAAATCATCAAAAGGATATCAAATTGTTTTGATCTCCTTGTACACTCTGATATGATTTTGACTTTATATTCATTTTAAGCAGATGACACTACTTTTATTAGGCCATTTGAAAGTTTAAAAACTTTACGAGATGGTTGATATACGCTTCCGTACAACACTGCACAATATGCTGTCACGCTAACCAAGCTGTGCATAACACGCTGTTGTGATTACGCAACTTGTCATAACTCCCTATCACGTTATCTAGCATTAGACGCCATTAGGCTGTGTCACAACACTCCATTACACTTGCACACAAAAATTGTGACAGCACTGTTTCATTTTTGTTCAAAGTTGTGTTAGCACGATTGCGACTTGTGTGATGGGACATATTGTACATGCTTTGATCCTATCTGAAGGGATAAACTTTAAAATTGTATTTCTTATTTTTATCTGAATGTAATTTAATTCCCTAAAAAATCTTTAAACATTATTGCATTAGATATTTCATTGAATTTTGATCTTCACTATTGCAGCTACTATAGGGAGTTCGAAATCTGAACTTATTGCTGAGCAAGAATTAACAACAGTCACTGTGGTAATTCATCAGCAAAAGCTGTGTTTGTCAGCTCCATTGAATTCTTGGGAGGATTTGGAACCGCCTGAGCTGCATGCATTGAAAGATGGGAAAAATATTCAGACAGGCAGTTTTTAAAAAAACATTATACACGAATATTGGTCTGTTTAAGGTTTAATATATGTACATCATCAGTTTCACTTCTATAAAACACATTACTAGTTGATTAACTGGCAAAATATCAAAATATTTGTTTTTGCTTCAATATGTATGTATTTGCATTTATATCAATAAATTGTTTGGGTTTTTTGTCCTTCAGAGAGAGAACGTGAGAGAGAAAGAGAGGAGTTTGAGAAGGAAGAGTGTGTGAGAGAGAGAGGGAAGAGTGTGAGAGGGAGAGGGGGAGAGAGTTTGAGAGAAAAGAGTGTGAGAGAGAGAGAGAGGGGAGAGAAGTGTGTGAGAGGGGAGAATGTTTGAGAGTGAGAAAGAGGGGGGAGTGTGTGTAAAAGAAAGAGGAGGAGAGTGTGTAAGAGAGAGGGAAGAAAGTTTGTGTGTGTGAGAGAAAGAGGGGAGATTGTGTCTGAGAGAGAGAGGG
>WFKH01003881.1:40075131-40090187 GCA_016163765.1 Magallana hongkongensis | reverse complement strand
TTTTTTTAGGGATGGCCTAACATATAATACAATAATAAGTTAACTATGCCAACCATTATATCAAAGAACATATATAATAATGAATATCTTTTGACGAAAACTTATTAACAAACATAGTTTATAAAAACAAAAATTATACAATTTGTGTATATCTTCAGAAGATGCAGTTTAGAAATTATCTACATATTGTTCAGGCCGTTTTTTGAAAATCGTTACCAGTATTCTGTGGCGTGCAATAATAAGGTGTCCTGTCAATAGGGTGATATTTTAAAATCATTAGTAACGTGTTTCAAAGTGTATCGCATTTCAGAATATTACCAACTGTGCGTGTATATAAAAGGTTTGAAATAATTCATACTGATATTGCGAATAATTTATCAGATATGGACGTTCGGTAAGATTTGTTTTTTTTTAATTTTTATTATTCTTTTTTTAAACTTAAAAATGAGAAATATCAGCTATTTTCGTAAAGATTAAAACAAAAAAGAAGAACAAGGGGAATTAAGACATACTTTGCATTTATTTATTGTTTTTTGTTGTTGCAGCTTCATGATTCGAAATCTTGAAATTTGTTTTGTTCTCTGTGTAATCAGTTGCACAAGTGCAGGTAATTATCAAATTATTTCATAATTCCATCTTTTGTAAAATTACTTGCTATTCATAACAAAATAATATTCTTTAAACACTTTTAGTTGAATGGCCACAAGGAACATATACTTTGGTCAAACCAAAGAGTGGCTGTCCGCGTGGCTGGTTGGAGGGCTACCGTTACCAAGACAACGAAGATAAGAACGAAAATTTCATAACCCCTTACCACCACTTTTTGGGTAATCAACCTTAATCGAATTTAGAAAAAATGTATAAAAGAAATATATATGTTCATTTCAGTTAGCATAAACCTGTTCTAATCTATAATTAAGTTATATAAGACAAGACATTGTGTTCTTTACATATGCGGTAATGCCACTTTTTCACTAAAAGTTAGTTAAGTATATTATACATTTTACTAGATTATCTTCTTTTTTTAAAATTTATCTAATTTGTACACTTTATGATATATTGTCTTTTTTATTTATTAAACGTTAATAATAAACGTATTGAAATCTCTTGTTCGATGCGTACTAAATGAATTTAAAAATCTTCTGGCGGGAAGTTTTGGTAGAAATATGAAGTTTTACTACTGCACAAAGGATGCCCATTCGTATAGTGGTAGAAGGTCATGGCCACCTGGAGATTACTGTATACTAAAACACGGAAGATCATGTCCGAAAGGTAACATATATTATTTTTTTTTTACTATTTTGAAAATACCATGACAGGCTTCATTGCAACTGTACAAATTATCTAGTATTGCGGACGCTCATACACAAATTAAAGAGGTGCGGTTATTTACAAATATATGTTTGGTGAATTAAAAAGCACCCATGTTTCGCATTCGCGTTTCTCAATAGTTGTAGAGGGCTCGATTGTTTTGGCCATTTTTAAACCTTATTATACATTCTATGAGACGAGCTCTGTATAAAGATTAAGAAGGTACTCAAATTTTAAAATGAAAATATATGGATTTTTCTGTATTAAATTATTGTAAAAAGTAAAGAAAAGTCATACTTTAAGTTTAAAGAAGAAAAATTTGTTGACCAATTTTTTTTTATTTTTTAATGTAGTTTAGTGTAATATTCCTTGAACATATGCTTTTAATAGTATTAACAAGAGATCAATCTACATTCATCGCTTGTTTAAAAAATATTCGTTATAAGCATTTTTTTTAAATGATCAAACAACCAATGCGGTTTAAGGTGTACTATACCATGAATTCATTTAATTCATTTAAGATGTGTTAAGTCTTGATTAATGAACAGAAGTATTAGAAGTAATAGCAATAGTAAAATGCAACGTTAATTCATATCTTTTCTATTCAAAATAGGTTTTCAGGAAAGCAGTGTGTATTGGGATGACGAAGATTCCAACAATGCAAATTCTTATGATGGAACATTACCTAGTGGTGTTTACGATAAAAATACAAGGATATTTTACTGTTGCAGGTAAGTTAAAACTTATGTCCTTCCCATACACTGAAATGTTGCATTTTAAAATAATCGACCTTCTTTCCTAAAATTTCTTCATTTACATTGTAATCCATTATAAGAAGTATCTTCTCTAGAAACGATGGTTCATTCAGAAGAGAAATACAACTCCCGACATATACACCTTTCTACCTGTTGAGGTTTGCCTCCCCTTGTCAGAAAGTAAAGGGGATGCACGTCAGGGAGGAAACTGTTCGTTTTGATGACGAAGATCGGCACAATGCAAACTCAGTCACAGGCAGACCTCCAATGGGTGCAGGGGGAAAGAACCATAACCTGCTGTATTGTTACTATTCGAAATGAATGGTATACATGCATTTAAAAACGAGATCTTGTCAATTTGAAGTATAGAATTGGTTTCATTAAAAAGCAACTGCATTTTATAATATGTTCTTTTCATCATTTCTCTAATTCGGGAACAATTTAGAATATATCTATAGGTAATGTTTGGCATACCAATAAGTATTCAATATTAGGAAAAATTGTAATTGAATAACAAACAAATTCAATTAATCATCTTTATTATAATCATATCAGGAAAGACAATAATATTAAGGTTGAATTTAAAGAATGTTTGAAAAGATAATTTTATGGTTAAAACATATTAAGAGACAATCATCAATCGTTAGAAAAAAACCTTTCCAAATATAATTTAACACTTATTTACAGAGAATAAAAACAAAAAGCTTTTAATATATTAAATAACTCTCTTTTCTATTTTTATTGAATAATTATGCTTAAAGGTGAATGGTATCTAAAAGATATTATACACAAAACAGGAAGTTTATCCAGTCATACTAAAGCTTTAGACAGGTCGACAACCTCTCTTAAAATCAAGATTCTATATCAAAATATTACCGACTTTAAAGATGTTGCTCTATGCAAACGTTTAATGATTTCTTCTATTAGAGTATAAATATTAATTAACAATGTCAAAAATCAAGTGACACGTGGGTTGATTAAAGGATTTAACTTTGAAAAATGTTTCTCACACAAGCCCAAACTTTTGTATTCCTTAGAGATATGAATTCTATCATGCGTTAGACTTAAAATTGAAAGAGATAAGCTTCCAGTTAGGAGGGAAAACCAACTTTTAAGAAAATATCGCTATTTATAATAAAACAAATATCCCTGCTATAGCAGACCTCGAGACTTATGGGTCAATATACTGAAGCTGTACCTATTGCGTTACAGATATAGACACCCAGTGTTGGCAATATAAAAAGCTTCACAATGGATTGAAATCGCCATGTTGTGACGTATTGTCATAAAAAGTAAAAGCTATGGGGTGTCGAAGTCCCTTTGCGATCAAGGTAAAATTTAAAGAGAAACATTGAGATGATTATAAACGTTTCGTGACAAAACATTAACATAACACATGAATGATATGCAAACTCAAAAACCATACCCTTTTACACTATTTTTCGCATGCCAATAATTTATATTTACATTCACTTTCTTTCCCCCTATTAAATTGCATTGATTGATTTGAATGATATTTACGCATAACACAGAACACCCAATCACCAAATCTGGTGAGTATGAATACAATCTTCCTTCAGTATTTTTCAAAGAACATGACTGACTCTCCTCGCGACTTCAAACCGGATCACGACCTGATATTATACTTACGCTGATAAACTTTTCATTGATATAAATATTTTGTAACAGTTAAATGAAATCAATTTATTTATTTATTATTATACCAAAGGTTATATTCATTGAATAACCGATTAAAAAATAAAATTGTGAACTTAGAATTTATAGCGGTGTGTACTATTTTTGTCAGCATAATTCGGCTGTTCCAATGGCACTTCCGTTAATTGCGCATTACTCGTAGAATAAGGCAGAGATTTTAAAAAATAAATTTTAATTGCAGAAAGGGAATAAAGTTAAAAGAACGTAAATATAAGCATTGAATCATTTTTTTTGAAAGATGTGGTCTCATAACTGCAACGGTGTGTGCAAACAAATTTTCATAACGCGCTAGCGCGCGTTATTCAATTTGTATGCACACAACGTTGCAGTTATGAGACCACATCTTTCAAAAATAATGATTCAATGCTTAAGTATAAGCTTGTTTTCAATAGAAAGTTTGTTTGAAGAATAATGGAGTTCAAGCCTCTTCATTTTCACGGTGGGTGTAAGTGCAAGGAAATTAAACATCTTTGTAATGTCCTATCAACACAGAACATGTAGTTTAAAACGCATTAGCATCTTCAACCAGTTTATGTAAAAAGTACTGCAATACATACTTTTATTCTGTTTTCAAAAAGGATTTGAACTTCAACAAAATGTGACATTTTTATGATGTAGTCAAAAATGATGAAAAATGGCACATTTTCTCATAGTTTTTCGAACACGAAAATATATTCGCAGCCATCGCACACTACGAAAATAATTACTATGACATATGTGATATCTCATAATAAAGCAATAATGTGCAAAAATTATAGGCGAAGGTTGCGGACACAATTTCCTATTTAATAAACTATTAAATAATTGGTGTGTCTGCTGTGTTTTCAAAAAAAAAAAAAAATACGGGAAAAGGCAATTTTTATGACGTCACAATTACTCCAGTGAAAGTTTATGAATGTAATTATTTATAGATTAACTCTTTGGTTATTTGCGTAAACTAATGCTACATTTTCATTATTGTCAAAACTCACTCCAAAATAGGCAAAATATCTCTGAAAATGAAATTTCTTTTTAACATGTGGTGTTTTGTTTCATTAAAGGCCTTCAACTTCAAAGATATTTAATCCGACATGTGCGTACATTAAATGTATTTGATGACATTTTACATTCCTTTATGTGAAAATTGTTACGTCTTTTTTCAGGATAATTTAAGTCTGTTAAGAATATTTTCCTGATATCTTAGTTTACTCATACATGTTCATGAAATTAACTTGATAAAGAAAAAAATCCGAACAAAATGACATATGCTGTATGCTTTTCACAACTACTATATACCCACAGTTTATATTGAATATTTTTAATTGCTTCAACATTGGGATAACAAACAACCACAACTCTCTCTCTCTCCCTCTCTCTCTCTCTCTCTCTCTCTCTCTCTCTCATGTACATGTAGCATGTTTTCTTCCTTTTTTCTCTGCCGCATTCTATTTGCTTGACTTTCTCATCATGCCTATATTGATCTTTTGTGCGTGTGTCTGCTAAAATTAAGTGATGGAGATATGGAAATCTGAACGAATGCTCTCTCTAAATTCTATGAAATGTTACAGAAAAAAAATTAAAGTGCACGTGGTATCATTTTACATGTAACAGAGATAGAAGGGAACCTCTTGTAATGATCTCTTCAAATAGGTTAGATAGATTTCACTCCACATGAGAATTTTAAATGGTCATTACGCATTTTTATCAACAAATAAATCAGGAAATAGCACTTCCAATATATTCATCGTAGTGGTGAAAAAATCCTTGTCCGTTATTATTGCTCATGGCGTCCAACAATTCAATTAGAAAGTTTTTTTTCTTCAAAACTGTAACATGTTTGATGAAGTATCAGTTTTCAAAATATTTGTTAAAGGTGCGTTTACATGAACAGGTAGATTCATCATTCATATGTTATCCTCAGAAATTTACAACCACTTATAAAGATTTTTATATATTTTCTTAAACATTTTCAATCAATCGATATTTCTACATAGGCAATTTCAACAACGAAGAAAATATTTATCACTGCTATTAAAAATATTGTTAAATATTTGGCTTTGTTTTTTTTAGATTTACAATGATGAAATTGGGGGTTGTTTCTTACTTTATTTTACTGCATTTAAGAATGCAGGTACTTGCATATTCTTTACATATTTTTCTAGTGTCTATCATAGTTAATTCTGAAATAAAGTTTTTTTTTAAATTTTTAGTAAAACGGCCTAGTTGGAACCCAATACTTTAGCAAAACCAAAATCTAGATGTTCATCAGAATTGTTCAAAGGAATAATTTCATAACATAACACTAAACGAAATACGAATACTCTTACAGCAATAGATAAAACAAAATGTGATAAAAAGCATGAGAAAAGTACGTTTAAAAAACATTGTTCCCATTAGTTTAACTTTTTTTCTTAACTCCTAGCGGCTAAGGTATTACATGTATCAAACATAGAAATGAACGTGAAAACAGAGAGAATGAACAAATTTTACTTTTAATTAACTTAACTAAAACATGTCTGTATGTTGAGTTGAAAATATTTCGATGTGATAAAAAAAATTTCTTAAACTTGTTTATTTTGTTTTGTAATGGAATTTACATAAAAACCTTAACCTTTTATCTATTCCATCATATATTTAAAAATTGAAAGCTTTCTTTCATTGTCTGTTCTAAATTTTGATGCATGCAAAAGTTCAATAAGGAAGACTTTTTTTTTTTTTACAATGTGACAGGTTTCAAAGAGTATCAGTTTCCGATTAACATATAGGTTAGATGTGTACTTTTAGCTACCTCCGACATTTTGTAAACACGCGATGACATTTATATATATTTTTCTTATACATTGATTTTTTAAAGTTTACTAAACTATGAAAAACTTTGTTTGGGAAATCTATTAATTTGCAATGTAGTTAGATATATCAATGTGTCTCTGTCTCTTTAAGGTTAAGTAAAGAAATTAATTTATGAATCTGCATTCAGGGCTTCACCGTTCACAATACGTTTTTATAAATTGACACAAGCATAAACTTGTAAGACTTGGGGTAGACTGAAGTAGCAGAGTATTTGGAAATCTAGTTGCGATGTACACTAATGATAAGCAACAGAAATATATAAATTAGGCAGTGATAAGCATAAAAATGAGAGCCTTTGGCAAACATTGAGTAATGCTTATTAAATTTATGAACACTATCTTGAACATTCTTAAGAAAAAATTAAAGATTGGGAGTGTTTTTCCTAATCCATACCAGATACATGTAAATAATCTAGGTTATTGTATATTAAAATAAGACATTCCGTTATTCTATTGTGAAAAAGCTCATAATCAAGATATAATAAAATGTTAAGATTTTTAAGCTACACATTTAATAGTGACTTGGATCCCAATATCCATTACAATTATAATGATAAGTAAAATGTACATAGCTGCTATATGTATAATGTACATGATGTGATTGCCTGTCTGTCTTTTTTCTTTGTCTCTCTTATTAAACTCTTTTACAAAATTTTATGTTATTATATATATATTTTTTGGTACCAATACCATATATATGTGAAATTGTAAAAAAAAAGTTTTAATAAATTTATTGAAAAAAGAAGATTTTTAAGCTAAATTATGCTGAATTTAAACTTAGATAAAAGTTTGATTTACAGCTTTGGAAAAGAAATTCCTTAAAAAAAAAACCTAAATATAACCTATAAAATATTAAACTATATGTATCACACTTAGTTTTTTTTTTTTGTCATATCACGAACATTTTCTTGTTAAAAAATGTTTTTGAATGTCAAAACATGTCCACACACAGGCTGATCAAATTTGAAAAAGGAGATTTTAAAAGTTTTACCACAACTACGCCCTTCTATCACCCTTTCTCTCCAAACGATTTTTTCTTCAGAGTTTATGGACGAGAATGCCCCTCCCCAACCCCCGCACCTGGGGTGGGATGGTCTTCACACTTCACTCCATCCCCAGATATTCTTTTCAGATGATTTGAAATAGTAATTTTGTGCGTTAATAGGATATTTCATTCCTTTTTTTTGGCTGCTTTTCATCATAGATCAAGACACAACTTTTCAAACTAAAATATGATCTAAATATTTTTCATAAGTGTGCTGACGCCAGTGCAAAAAGTATTTTTGAAAAAGAGGATCGGGTGTGAAGAGATTAATTAAGTAATCAAAAAGAAGTCCTGATTGGCATAATTAAGTTTTGTACAATATTTCTGATATCTAAAAAAAATGACAGTTCTTAGCCGATTTACCGCTATTAAGGCACAACAAATCAAAAAAGCTTGAAGATAGATTTTAAACAAGGCAAATTTTTGTTGATTTGTTTCTCCTACAATAAAAACTCTGAAGTAAATATTTAATATGCTGGTATAATAGGCTGACTTTTTTTGAGCAATTCTTTAGATTTAAAACATACAACAGGATATTTTTTAAAATGCGATAAATGATGAAGAAAATGAATATACTTTTTTATTAACAATGTTATTCGAGATCATTTTCCTGATGGATTTCAAAGAATGTAATCCTTTTCTGTAGGAAGACCTGTTATTCAAAACAGAAAGTGTTGTGACAATCCTGATAACCAACATGAGTTTAACTTTATAACATTTCTAAATTTGAATCTTAATGCATTGTAGCTGCAACTTATGCTCAATTTTCAATAAACAGTTTTCTTATGATAAATCACCCAAGAAAGGGAACCTACACGACATCGTGTCGACTTAGAAGAAAGGCGACAAACACGTGCACGTTAAACAAATTTGGAAAAGAATTAAAACAGAACAGATAATACATCGTATTTTGATTTCAAAATTTCTGTGCTATGTTATAAACAACTTTTTTATTTAATTATTCGAATCCTCCATATGTTTTAAATGCAATGCTGCATATATTTTGAAGAATTTAGTTATGTAATGATATGTAAAGTTGGCAGTCATAGTATATCAAATTTCGGCAATCTTTAGCAATTCCTTTGGTGTTGTATATTGTCTCAAACGTTTTGAAGACCCAAACAGTCAGCGATATTGAAGAATGTTATAAAAAGAACATATCATGGATTCGTCTTTGTATTTCTCTATCTCCCTTTCTCAATTAAACATCTAGACATCTCTCTCTCTCTCTCTGTGCCAAAAAAAAAATAAGTCCCTTAAGATGATTGCACATTTCAGATAATTGAAATCGAAGAAATTGCAAGATTTTAGGTTTTTTCCCAATTGTTGATATCTAAGATGTAGAAGCGTAGATTCTAGTCCATCCCTTACTTGCCTCAATTCTGCAGAAGGGCCAAAGGAGAGCGTACAGCTTGTGGCAGCTGCCAGAAATTCCATTTGGTTGTTTGCTTTCTGCAACGAGGAAAAGTCGCAGCATTTTGCAGACAAAACATTTAAAAGCATTTTATGGTTAAATAACGTGTTGGAAAAAGTAATTTATTAAAGGGGGAGAGAATACATTTGTCACTTGACTTTTAATGATCATGTGGCAGTTATTGTGAAATATATATCTATAAAAAATCAACATTTCAAAGGTCAATTAAGTTGTTTGAATCGTGTGTAGACTCCATAGATAATTTACAGAAAATATATTTTTGTGTCTCAAAATAGTTAAATTAAAAAAAAAAAAAAACTAAAATTAAAAATAATTAAAAATATCCAGTATTAAAAGATATTGGTTTAAGTAGGGACAAAACATTTATCATATGACTTTTAAAGATCATATTTAATATTTAGTTATTGTTAAATATATAGCAATATCTAAAATCCTAAAATCCAAAAAATTGAACTATGAACAAAATTGCCTCATTTAGAGAACATTAGGTGCAAAAATGTAACGTTTATGGTGTATGTATGTTGGTGTACAATATCATAACACCATATGTCAGTTGACGTCGTGAATAAATTAATCAAAATATTATAAAACTCAATTTCTAAAACAGTATTTTACTATCTATGTTTACCGCAATACTGTTGCACGCAGAGCAACCATTCATATTATTTCCTGATCACATGATACTCTCTATATTTTTTTAAGAAAAAGAAACTAATCACGGTTTTATTGGCTTATCGAGACGAAGTCGGTGGGAGCTTATGCTATACCCTCGGCGTATCTGAGTTATTACTTGTTCTATCTTCACCAAACTTGCATGGTTGGTGCATCTAAACCTACTTATGGACTTAAAAGTCTTGGATGTTGAATTTATTTATGTTTATGTTTGATTATGACCAATAATATTTTAAAAAGAGGGATTTTAATTGAGATCATATAAATAGATTTATTTCAATTTCATAACTTGAAAGTTTTATTCTTTTCGTGATAGTAACTTTTAGTAGAAATATGAAGTTCTATTATTGTACAAAACACCCAAACGCTGGGATTAATGGGGGCTTATGACCGTTAGGAAACTACTGCATACTACAACATGGAGTGTCCTGTCCCATGGGTAAAGTTTCCGATTGTGTTAACTTGTTCATTTTCACTACATTTGTAACCATATTTCATATATCTATTTAAATTGGCAATAGTTAACTTAAGTTTATAGTTTAAAAAATGAACTTAGATATGATTTTAGCTCAAAATTATTTAATTTTGATACTTTGTTTTTAGTGTATATAATGATTAAATTGTGGGTTTTTAAATTTTTTTTCAACCAAATAACTACATCAGATATGGTGAAACATCTGCCCCCAAATTTTAACAAATTTTAAATGGTATCGTATAAAATATATATCTTAGAAAATAGAGAATCACAAACTCTGTCACTTGCTGTAATCTTGATGCTTGACACAATTCATAATTGTGCAGATTAAAACATTTTGAACCCAAATCGTAGTCCCTTAAGCAAGCATATTTATTGAAGCTTGATTTTTAAAGACATACAATGGGAAATCAAATCAGTGTCTACAGATATTATATGATTGTCTCATTTTAATATCTGTATATGTGTTTTTCATGCAGATATTTTGCTTTTGATATCCACCTATTTAATTTTATTTATCTGTCTGTACGTCTGTCTGTCCGTTCCTCCTTCTATCTATCAGTCTTTCAATTTATTTGTCTCTCTACCTATCTAACTATCTAAATATCAACTATTTATCAAGGTCGTCGAATCAAGCAAGCATGGTATTTAAAAAAAAAACCAATTTAAAATCCCTTGATTTTTGTGTATAATACGTAAGTGAATTATATGCTTAATATAAAGATAATATATACTAAACATTGATTGTAAATAATACGCTTATATTAATAACTGCCTAATCCGTGTCCCTGCCTATCAGACCAACCTTGTTGTTTTTTAGGGCTAAAATCTACAATATCCTACAATTCAATGCCATCATAGACAGGCATGGGGTAATCGTAATCGAGTAATCGTAATCGATTGTAATGATTACTCTTTTTCAAGTAATCGACAATAATCTGTAATCGAAGAGATTTTCGATTACTTGTAATTGTAATTTTAATCGATTACAGCTAAAAATTTCAGTATAATAATACTTACTTTTTTGATTACTTTCGATTACTCTTCAAATAAATATTTTGTGCTGCACATATTATATCAACATACTCTACAATTGTTGATAATTTATAGAATTAAATTGTTTATATTTAATTAATATTAAGATTTTCTACTTTCACTTAAGATATTGATAATATTGGTTCGTATGAGTACATAGTCAGATAATCAGTTGTTTACTCTGTTTCACACTTCCTTGTAGTCTTTTTTCAATTATTCAACCTATGTCCTGGAACAATCACTACAGCTAAGTAATGATTGACCATTAACAAAAGAGAGAGAGAGAGAGAGAGAGATACAGAGACAGACAGACAGACAGACAGAGAGGGGCAGAGAGAGAGAGTGAGAGAGAGGTTTATATTATATCTTGTGTCTATTTTGTTTGAGAAAGAGACAAAAGGGTGTGTAAGTGTCATTAAGTGTGTTTGTCCTGGTCAGTTGAGGAATCCAAGATGTAGTTAATGAGGTGTGACCACCCTAATGTTTAAAATAGCTAAACAAGGAACAACTAATTTAGAACAATTACAAGCTCCTTAAACAATTCATTCAACTCATGAAGCAAGATCCTTCATATTTCTATGCATATTGCTAATAATATTTTAATTATCAAATTCTTATTTTCAAAAGTTTAATAATCAGTTTTTTTTTTGATGGCTAAAGGTCAAGATTTCACCTATGTACCAGTAACACTCTTAAACTTTAGAGAAAAAACTCGTTTACATTATATAAAAGACTAAGCTATTGCTTGTAATTTGAGATTTGAATATTAAGCGAGAAAAATTAAAAAAGGTTATCTTATAAAAATTTAAATATGAAGTTAAATTCTTATATCATTCATAAAATAACCCTTTCTCTCTAAATCCATATCAACTTGAAGAGTTGATACAATGTGTTCAGAAGAGGTTATTATTCACACTTTATTGAATAACAGCAACAACGAGAAATCGATTATCAATCGATTTCATGTTATAAAGTAATCGATTACAATAGATTACAGGATTTAGATTAATAATCGATTACATAAAATTACCCTATGTAATCGATTATTATTCAATTACATTTTTAAGTAATCGTGCCCATGCCTGATTTTAGAAAGTTCATACACTACACCTATTCTGCTGCCAACCTTTCTGTCGTTTTATCTGCTATGATTTGCTTCACCTTGTCAATTGGTAAAAGGGATGTACGTGAGAGAGAAAAAAATTAATCATTAATCTATGTAATGGTTTGCTTCAATAGTGTTATTATTTCAATGTTAAGACTATTTAAACTCATTTCATTTTATGTTTAAGAGGAAGAACATAAATAAGATTTGTTACTCTCAGACAATTTCTTTGTGATAGAATAAAAATCACTCGCCATCAAATAATAAAAAAAACAAATTATTAAATTCTTTAGACTAATAACGGTCAAGTGAAGAAAAAATACGATTTATTGAAATGGAAATACAATACAAAACATCTGTGATTTGATTAGTTCAACAGACACCTTTATAGTTTCTAACAAAAACCCAAATAAATGCGTTTTCAATTAAGAAATGTTTGGAAAGGACGTAAAATTATACTACTGTACGAAATCAGGCGAATATGATAAGAGAGACGACGGGTTGCGACCAGCTGGAAACCACTGTATGATACGGCAAGGTTCAAATTCTCCTTCAGGTATTGACAAATTTTCAATAAAAAAATTATAATAAATTTTGCATTAATATTGCTCAAACATTTCAAAACATTTCTCAGAAAACCAAGTGTTATTTACATTAATTTAATGTATTTATATGATACTGATATGCAAAGCTAATAGATTATAATTCCGATGAATTTGCCGTACCACATGTTTGCAAGCCAAGGGTGAAGATCCAGGGTGTTTCTCCGTGAATAGAATAACACCGTGGCTCGACACTATTGTCTAACGAAAATGGTCGTGCTAGCAAACGCAGTTTATATATTGCCAGAGTAACCTTTAATTTAAATATTTATTAACTTAAAAATTATTTTATACTGTATTCGTTCATCTGAGCCTTTTCTGCTCAGTTTTTAAGTATTCGGCGTCATCATAATTTAAATTTTTTTTTATCATTTTCATATTTTAAAATTGTGTAACTTAATATTCATCAAAGTCTGACCAACACCGATGGTACCTAAAGGGGTTTATGATTCGGTAATGTTTAACTAATATGTGAATACCCTCTATACAGATGACTTTGAAAATATTTGAAATTTAACTTTTAAGAAAATTTAGAGGCACGGTTTTTATTTAACATTTAGACCAACATTTTAAAAATCTTTGCTTGATATTTTTCAAATACTGTAAAGGTAGATTCAACATATTTTTCCATTCTGCCGGTCTGAAAGCTGTCCAAAAAAAGGAGATGGTGAGAAATTTATGTACAATTAGAATATGAAATAAGAATGTTAAACATCAATAATTTAAATATGTTTGTTATTGAAATGGAAAACAGTATTTGAAAACGGTAGTGTTTTTTGGGATGACGAGAATACAGAAAACAAGAGGCCATGGGCCACATCGCTCACCTGAACAACAGTTCCTTGTAACATTCAATTTGGTATCATATGCTATTTCTATTTTAAACTTTGAAACCCTTTCTGGGGCCCCAGAATTGGTGCGGGGTTTATGATTGGCTTTAACAATTTAGAATCTACACTATTTGAGGATGCTTGCATTGTAATCTCACAAACTGTAGCATTGTAATTCTCGAGAAGAAAATTTTAAAACCTTCTCCAAATATATTTCTATGTTAAACTCTGAACCCCTTCTGGGGCCCCAGTATTAGATTGAGGGTCACGGCGCTTTTATAATTTAGAATCTACACTATTTGAGGATGCTTAGGTAGTAATCTGAAAAATTAAAGCATTGTAGTTCTCGAAAAGAAGATTTTTAAACATTTTCCTATATATGTTAAACTTTGAACCCCGCCTGGGGCCCCAGTTTTGGTCCGGGTGTCACGATTATAACAGTTTATAATCTTCACTATGTATACAGGCTTTTGTGTAAATATTGGCATTTCTGGTGCAGTGGTTCTTGAGAAGAAGATTTTTAAACATTTTTTTTTTTACGTATTTCTATGTTAAACTTTGAACACCGCCTGGGGCCCCAGTTTTGGTCCGGGGGTCACGATTCTTACAATTTATAATCTTCACTATATATACAAGCTTTTATGTAAATATTGGCGTAACTGGTGCAGTGGGTCTTGAGAAGAAGATATTTAAACATTTTTCCTATGTATTTCTATGTTAAACTTTGAACCCCGCCTGGGGCCCAAGTTTTGGTCAGGGGGTCACGATTTTTGCAATTTATAATTTTCACTATATATACAAGCTTTTGTGTAAATATTGGCATTTCTGGTGTAGTGGTTCTTGAGAAGAAGATTTTTAAACATTTTTCCTATGTATTTCTATGTTAAACTTTGAACCCCGCCTGGGGCCCCAGTTTTGGTCTGGGGGTCACGATTTTTGCAATTTATAATCTTCCCTATATATACAAGCTTTTATGTAAATATTGGCATTTCTGGTGTAGTGGTCTTGAGAAGATTTTTAAACATTTTTCCTATGTATTTCTATGTTAAACTTTGAACACCGCCTGGGGCCCAAGTTATGGTCCGGGGGTCACGATTTTTGCAATTTATAATCTTCACTATATATACAAGCTTTTGTATAAATATTGGCATTTCTGGTGTAGTGGTTCTTGAGAAGAAGATTGTTAAACATTTTTCCTATGTATTTCTATGTTAAACTTTGAACCCCGCCTGGGGCCCCAGTTTTGG
>WFKH01003881.1:40057467-40075121 GCA_016163765.1 Magallana hongkongensis | reverse complement strand
GTGTAAATATTGGCATTTCTGGTGCAGTGGTTCTTGAGAAGAAGATTGTTAAACATTTTTCCTATGTATTTCTATATTAACTTTGGACCCCGCCTGGGGTCCCAGTTTTGGTCCGGGGGTCACGATTTCTGCAATTTATAATCTTCACTATATATACAAGCTTTTGTGTAAATATTGGCATTTCTGGTGCAGTGGTTCTTGAGAAGAAGATTTTTAAAGACACGCACCCTATACTCACTGTTTCGCAATTATCTCCCTTTTAAAAAGGGGTTAGCCACCCTTTTTTTTAGCAATTTATAATTCCCTTCCCATAAGGATGCATTGTACTAAGTTTGGTTAAATTTGGCCCAGTGGTTTTAGAGAAGAAGTCAAAAATGTGAAAAGTTTACAGACGGACGGACAGACGGACAGACGGACGGACAGACGGACGACGGACAACGGGAGATCAGAAAAGCTCACTTGAACCTTCGGTTCAGGTGAGCTAATAAAAACGATTGTGGAGGAACATTAGTGATAGTGATACCGAATAAACTACTGCTGCAGGTACAGTTTAATCATAGTGTTTTTACTCACATACATGTTTTTTATTGATATATTCAAATGAATTGAGTAATATCGTATTTAAAATATCTTTCAAATATAAAGTGAGAAATATATTTCGACACATGGGGAGCTGGAGGGAGGAATCAATGGCTGAAATATTGCTACGATTATCGGCGATGATTACTTATGATGTGATTGATGAAATAAACGAAAAAAAGTTTTTATATCATTTATAAAATTCTTCCAACTTTATTCAATACCAGCAATTACACCCCCCACCCCCACCCCCCACCCCCACCCCAGGAAAAAAGGTTTGTAGTAATGGATTATGATGTTACCTGTAAAACAAGTTTGTGAGTGCTGTTATCCAATATGATAATGCAAATCCATAGTTAAATAAACAATACCTCTATAGTGATGATAGCCATAGCGCCCCCTTTTGTTCAATTGAACTGAGGACTCAGAAGAAAAGAATTATTAGGAGTAAACGTAAGGTGTCTGTCGTTGTTTGAATCATCGAGGTCCTTAAGAGGGCTCGATGGTCGTGGCTATTTAATTCAATATGAACCTCCTAAGAATAAGAGTTCGATATGCAAATAAATGGAAATATTTGAATTTAAAAGTAAAAACATTCTGAATTTCTCTGTACTTACATGTATCAATGGTTTATAGGTAAATAAATCGTTTTTAAAAATTAAGGTAGATCTGATGGGTAATTTATCGACCACCCAGCCTCTTTAGTTCAATATTAGGAGTTTAATAAAGAACAAAAGTGTCATACTAGTTGTAAAATTTGTGTAGGAACAAGTTAAGTTAAAATCAAAGAGTCTGATTACTAAATGTTAGACTATAACAGGAAAAATAGTTTTAAAAGAAGGTAGTATTGAGATTAAATCTTAAAAAGTCATAACTTAAAAAGTACATGTACTGATATGAATGCGATACTAATATGGAAAGAGGTAGAATGAAAATTGATTAAACAAATTAAGTACCTGTACATATTTTCAAAGTTCTTTGGTTTTAGTTCATATCTATGTCATGTTGGCTTCACGCTGTGATCGAGCCTTAACAATTTATATTTTTTCCAACACGGTGATGCTTGTTATAATAATATCAGCACATAGATTAAAAAATTATAGAAAAATTCAAATTTAAAAGAAACGGGAATTTAAATTTGTTTAAATAAGGTTTGGTTCCTAATGTATCCCCTCTCCCACCCTCCAAAAACAAAACAAAGCAATAACATCAGAATACATTAAGTATTGCCTACTTTTCAAATGAAAGTTTTGTTCGATTACCTCCACGTACACAGTGACGCTTCTCAAATATTATGCAATGATATTGATCAAACGACATATGGATCGTTATCACCACATGTCATGGATCTATTTATAAAAAAAAGAAAAAAAAAACCCAACGATGATAAATAAGAAGCCATCGAACTTTAAATCACTGCCATGCTCTCAGCAATTCTACGAAATAACTAAAAGAGACAATCATGCATCAAAAATACATATTATTTTAATCATATACAATTTTTCATGTATTTTGTTTATACCAAACTATATTTCATTACAATGCATTATTTTGAATTGTATTAATATTTCTGCAGACCACTAGAAAAATATCACATTTTTGTATTTTTCTTTTCAGCATGCTTGCTACTTTTATACTGTAGATTCCTAATTAAAAGCGAAGAATTAATATCCGCGTAAAATCGCGAGAAGCAACCCTCGCGGATTTTAAAGCACGCTTTTATTGTTCAGACAGTTTTGTACTATAGGAAATTATAACAAAAAATTGTCCTCGCGATTTTATATTTTCGCGATTTGATACAAAACAATGGAATCGCGGAATTAAGTACTCGCGTAAAATAAGGAATTTACAGTACCCTTTATTTTTGGAAATGAAACTTTATTTCAATTCCAAATCGTTTTGTTGACTTTGCGACAAACACCACCCTAACAGTGTTTAAATTTTGTGAAATATAAATGATCATGCGACCGATGGATCTCTTAATCTAAATAATTAATAAATAAGCAAACGATGATTGGTAAAAAGCTATTGTTCTAATCACTTCATCACTGCCATACAGTCAACAAGGCCTCAAACTTGCTAAATGAGACCAATTATTATCGGAAATGATTTATTATTATGTACGTCATTTTTTTAATTAATCAGCGGTTATTTTTAATAGTATATGTCATTAGAGTGCATAAATTTTAAAATGGGATTCTGGTGAACACCACCATGAGCACAAACATCTGTTATCTAAAATTCTGAGTTCCGAGCCGGAAAAGATTTTATGTTTGAGAGAATTAATCTTTTAAAACACATGTAAATGTGCTGACATCGTGACCATAATATAGCCTTCTTTTCAGGACTTTTGTAATATATTTTATTTATTCTACATCGTAGCCAAAATATTGTCAATCAAAATATTGTTTCGTTGTTGAATTTCTAAATCAAGGTCATTTTTCACTTGTTGAAAATTCGAGGGAATGCCTTTTCGTTGCTCGCAACGGAATTACGTTTAGTTCCGTTTATATTTTCCGAAAGCTATCTAACTGAACATAATAGAAAAGAATTATGTTCGTGCTAATAATCTTGCAAATGCCATTTTCCCTATTGCTAGTGTACTATCTAGCATTACGTCTACTTAATGATTTCAATTTGTATAAAGTATAAAATGTAGGAAAGTGTCATTTTTTAAATTCATCATAAACTGAGATAAGAGGAAATTCTTCTTTGCAACGATTCGATCATACACAAACTCCATTTTGATCTACAGCCACATGTCTCATATCTATTAAAAAAAAAGAAAACGTGTCAGAAAACGCGCAACAGCAATGATATGTTTTTGTGTTTTGTTTAGAAATGACATGAATCATGTAACATATTTACCAATGTATAATCGTTTACTTGGAATTTGTTTCTCAAAAAACCATACCTCATGCGTATAAAAGGCTAGTAACATCGCAATGGTTTATAACAATTCTCATTTCCGAATGAATGGTATGGCAAGGTAAGTGCATGATAAAACGTTATATTTAGCTCATTCAATTCCTGTTTCTGTTGCATAAAATAAATAACTTTTGCCAATATAATAAAAATTGATCAATGAGCTTGCTGATACACTGCTATTGGTTCTAAAAGTATTTCGTCCAACAACTAAGTTTAATTCTTCATCGCCGCTCAAATTGCTTAGATTTTTCAAACAGGTTCACAAGATGATTTAAATGCAAAAGTTATCATAAAATGTGAACGTATATTCAATATTTTAATGTTTTAATTTGCGATTTTTTAAGTTTACTTTTGCTGAGTGTAAGTTATGCAGTGTTAGACCGGAAGATCATATATGTGTACGTGTATATGTTGATCATATATGTGTACGTGTATATGTTGAGATTGATTTCTATCTAATTTTTTGCAAAAGAGTTGAAGAACCAGACACCATTTTTTTTCAGAAACATTATAGGCATTTGTACAATCCTTCCAAATGTATGCTATCACATGTACGAGTGTAAATCGATCGAGGTGAAGAGCAGTATACGATTCATAAACCGCAGGATGCTGTTTTTGTTTTTATTAAAAGCGTTAACGGTTTCTATCCATTATATTAACTTCAGAAAAATTAGCTTAGCTTGTATTTTTAATTCTTAATAGTTATATGTTTCATCTTAAAAGCACTTATTCAGTTAAAACGTAACACTAGATGAATGTTTGCACTTTCCGTAGTAACGTTAGCTAAATAGATTTTTTAAAAAAGAGTTTATCTTTTCAATAAGCTCATGACTTGGCCCGCTACAATCAGAAATTAAATTTTAACGTTTATCGAAAACTATATGAAACACATTTTAACTTTGTTTGCTACATCTATCTCAGTTACAAAGTAACGCTCAAAATGTTTACCGAGTAGAAACTGGTCTTAAAGTCAATATCTGGTAAATGAATGGTGTCTACTAGTTTATTAAAGTCAAGATAATAAATTCTACCGATGATGCTTCATAACAAGAGCATTGTTAAATAGGGTGAATAATGTGTATTGGGGTAAATGTTTGGTAAACGTAATGACAAATCATGTATTAAACTGTAATTTTCTATGAAATAGGAAGGAAAAAAGTTACAAATCTCAAATTGTGTCCATTTTTGACCAAAGCAATATATCTAGAATGCTTAGAGTCTCTACAAAAACGACATTAAACAAGCTCTTGACGTTCTCTTTTAAATGATTTAATTAAGGAATAGGAAATATTACTTTGAGTATAATGAGGTGATAATATCGGTCAGGTCGGGGTCAAACCACGCTCCGACCGAAAATATCACCTCATAATATTCGAAGAATGATTCCTAATTTCTTATATTTACAATTTTTCCCATTTGTAAACTTTAAAACAACATTTTAAAACCACTTTTTTTTCATGTAGCACATGCTATGTATTACTTCGCGGCGCAGCCAATACAGTTTTTCTGTTATGCTATAAGATACGCCCATTTTGTGACACTCATGGTTTTTGAAGTTATTTGGTTATAGGGTTCAAAATTGATTCGTAATGCTAACACAGACAAAGACAGTTGAAAATGTAAATGTTATTGCATAAAGGGATCGAGGTTACTTTTCCGATGATTTCATATGGAATGTAAAAACTGTTTTATTTTCTACAATATTCCCTTAACGCTGCCACATCCCGGAAAAGATTCATCAAATCAATTATGACATCAAAAAGGCACTCTGGACTCATTTACCTGATCTTGACCTTAATCAGATTAATCGATATATTTGTTTACAGTTTCAAAATGAAAAAACTTGGGATTTGTGTTATGCTCTCTTTGACAAGCGTCACAACTGCAGGTACTTAACTTTTTAATAAAAAGACCATTTTTTTTGTGCTAACTGTACAAGTATTTAGCCGATGTATCCAAAAAGGAAAGTTAACATTTTATTTTTACTGTAGATGTTTAAATTTTTTTCTTCAGCAAAAAAATCAAATGTGGTTTGGCAAAACAAAAAAAATTACAAACATATATTGAAAAATGGTTCATCTGAAGCTTAGATTTTTTTTTTGAATGGGAAGCCATATCAACAAATTTTTCATGACGGAAATATATAAAGAAATTAATTTCAAAATGTAAAATCCCTAATTTATATATCACTCTCAGTGGAATGGCCATTCGGAACATACACATTAGTGAAACCAAAATCTGGCTGTCCTCCAAACTGGTTGGAAGGCTGGCGCTACCAGGACACCGAGGATTATACAGCTAGCAACAGTATTACCCCAGGCCACCATTTCGCAGGTATCAAAACTTCTTTAAAAATTAAAAAAAAATTATTTTTGGAAAATATTTTCTTTCTTACCTTTTTTTAAAAAAAATTTTAGGTTAAAATAAAAACTGTTCAAGAACGTGTTGACTCTTAATATATGCATTAAAATACAGCATTTCAAAATTGTTTTGCTAAAAAAGATTCTAAAATTAATTTAAAGAATTTTTTGTAAGCAATAACGCTGTTTATGAATATGTATGAATACGACTAATAATATTTAAAATAAGAAAGTTTTTTTTTAAATCATATAATTAAATTAATATCAAATTGAAAACTTCAAAGTTGAATTTTTCATGATAGGAACTTTTGGTGGAAATATGAAGTTTTATTACTGTACAAAGAACCCAAACAGTGAGAATAACGATAAAGTATGGCCAGCCGGGAATTACTGCATACTACAGCATGGAGTGTCCTGTCCCACGGGTAATGTTTCTTTTACTGTAAAACGTATTTATTTTCATTTCATCAAATGTAAGGTAACCGTATTGTAATTATATTAAACATACAGATTGACAATAGGAACTATCTTTTCATTCTTACTTAACACGTTCGTCGCAGTTTAAATTTGAAGAGGTGTTATCAAAAAAGCGCCGTTAGAGATTTGTTACATGATTTTATCATCTGCATGTGATTTGTTTAAATGTTGAATGCATTTGTTATTGTGCTGTGATTTTTGCCTTTGATATTCTCCCATTAAATTCTATCTATCTATCTATCTATCTATCTATCTATCTATCTATCTATCTATCTATCTATCTATCTATCTATCTTTTTCAATTTATCATAAATTATAATAATTTCAATTGTTGGAAAGAATTTCAATCTGGAACTGTGCATTGGGATGACGAGGATTGGCCCAACAAGAACTCGGCTGATGGAGTGTTACCAACGGGGATATATGGAGAAAACACTGACATTAATTACTGCTGCAGGTATGACATTAATGAAAGTTTTCCATGTATTCATCAAAAAATGACGTGGTGATACACCAATCGTGGTTTCGGACAAAATCAATTTTATTTTACAATATACTTAAAAATTGCATTTTGCAACTGAATATAAACTTTGAAATTCTCAGTATAAAATTTTGTTTTTTAAGATCATGTTACTAATTATGATCTCTTTTCAATCTTGAGTAAAAAGTCCAGAAGGAAATTTTTTTAACATAATAAATATTTATTTCGAATGCTGTTTGTTGTTTGCTTAGCCAAAAAAAAAAAAATACACGGTACATGTACTTGCATTATATTATGGTCTATTGCAGCACTAAATAGAACCTTCTAGCACTCAAAACAACCTTGTTGTACCCCATATCCAATTGTTCTCCTTCATTTCTTTTTCAACTGATCTTCTTCAGGTCTATTTTGATCTTCCCCTCTTTTTCTTTCAAGTTGGTGTCCATCTCATTGCAACCCTTGGGATGGAAGTTGGGTGTATTTTACATACATGTCCAATCCACTGCCATTTTCTTTTACTTATAGCCTGGATAAAGGGATGGTGTTAGTTTTGATATATAGCTCTTCATTGGAGATGGTGTTTGGCCAGAAGATGCGCAGTAATCTGCAAAGACATCGGGTCTGAAAGGTTTCTATCTTATTTGAGATGACTTTCGTCACTTTCAAAGATTCAGCACCATATAGGAGGACCCCAAGCACATAACTCTTGAAAATACTGGTTTTGGTGTTTCTGCTGATCTTTACTGATTTCCAGATGGCTCGCAGCGCAGCATATGTTCCTGTGGCTTTAGAAATTCGAGCTAGGACATCAGCCATTGAGTCCCCATCTGGAGTAATCTTGCTTCCTAGATACATAAAACCTGGGACCTTTTCAATATTTGTACCACCTAACGTGATGGGTTCTTCAGATTTTGCTGATCTTCATTACATTGGTTTTGGTGTAGCTAATTTTCAGGTCAATCTTTTTGGTGTGTTTGCAAGCAGTTTTGTGTTTTCTTGCATGTCACGGTGTTAGCATTATTTGCTACCTATAGATAATTAAATATCAGACACTGATTGTTGATAATAAGCTTATACCAATAACTACCTAGTACGTGCCCATACCTATCAGACTAAAGCTTTATATTTTCAGAACCAAAATCTGCAATATCCTACAATAGAATGATTTCACAATTTATTTTCAAGGTTTTATATATTTGTTAGAAATGATGGTTCATACACTACAAGCATTCTGCTGCCAACTTCTCAGCCGTTTTATCTGCTGAGATTTACTTCCCCTTGTCAGATGGTAAAAGGGATGTACGTGAGAGAAGAGGTTGTGCACTTCGATGACGAGGATACCAACAATAAAAACTCCGCTTCTGGGGAACACCCAATGGGGACCGGGAATGCAGGGAACCAAAACCTCTTCTACTGCTACTACTCGCCGTTGCAGGCTTAAAACAATAAAAAGATACACTTGCTAATTTGTTTTGACTTTTTTTTCAATGTTCAATAAATTGCAGGAAATGAACTACCTGCATATCTCAAACAATAGTTTGAATTTTTGTGAACGAACCCAATGCAGGCACCTGTTGGTAATTGGATATCAATTAGTAGAATAAAAACTTTTCTGGGTTTTTTTTGTTTTAAATAATCATTAATAGTTTTAAGTGGTAATTTTCAAACACAGTATTTACTTATTAGGGCCTTAGTGTGTCTTTCAAAAGAAAGCCGTACTTTTGGTATTTAAAATAATCAAAATAATTATAGTGTAATCTAGCTATATTTTTGAAATTTTTAGGCTTGGGACCACCAAACTTTGTTGGTTGATGTATCTTACATCCTAAAAATATGTTAACAAAAAGTAGATGTTACTTAAGAAGTATTTTAAGCAGTCAAAAAACTTAATTGATTAAAAGTCAAGAAAATGAATGTGTTATCCTTCCTCTTTAATGAACAATGCCATTCCAGCTAATTTTCCTGAAATTATAAAGAATGTAGACCTTCTTCCAAAAGAAGAACTGTTATTTGGATCAGAAAGTGTTGTGACAGACCTAAAAAACAAACACGGGTACATGATTGTATAATTTAATAACATTTCTAGGTTTGAATATCTTCAGTTTTAGATGGAGTTTGTGCTCTATTTTCAATTCACTGTTTTTGAAATTTTTGTTTTAAGCAATGCCATTCAAATTTTTTTCTGATATTAAAAAGAGTGTTGACTTTTCTTTAAATTTAGATATGCATGCTATTTTATACTGAGCTGTAGTTTAAGTCCTCTAGTACATAGACGGAAAGTTAGTCTACTGACGGACAAAAGAATGTTATCAAGAAACGGAAGCTACACACACAAAGTCGTGTCGATATAAAAGTAGTGCGACAAACACGTTGAAGAAATTATGAAAGTTGAAAATTCTGAATATCAGGAATAACTGACATAAGTGAAACCCGTTTGGATTTGAGAACCTTGTGCTCTGTTAAATATAATTTAAAACAAGCTTTAGAAAATTAAAAAAAAATGAAATGTTGGCAATCATTTCCAAGTCCTTTGGCGCTGTACATTATTTCTGACGTTTATACATGTAGACCCTAACACGATTCAGCGTCTTTAAAGAAAGCTATAAATAGAAAATCTTCTGGATTTGCCACTCTCTTTTTTCTCTCAAACATCCTGAAACGTCAAGATTCTCTCTCTCTCTCTCTCTCTCTCTCTCTCTCTCTCTCTCTCTCTCTTTAATTTCAAGTGTTGATATTTTTTATTTATTAAGAGATTGTCCCTCCTTTGGGTTAGATGTTTTTCACACCCCCATTTCATTCCCTGATATTTTTTTCGTATGCCCTAGAATAGTCATTTTTGTACGGATGTGTTTCGTTTTGTTTTTTTTTTTTTGTCACAGTTTAAGACACAATTTTTCAAACTAAAATGTGGTCCAAACACTTTTCATGCGTTTTAACTACGCCACTACCGATAGTATTTTGGAGAAAAAAAATCAAGTGTGAAGAGGTTGATTTTATGTTTTGAATGTTTATTTCACTATTTGTTTTAAATTAAATGAAAACAAATGTTTCATGTTACATGATTGTATGACTTTACCGATACCAACACCCACCCACCCGCGAATCTAAAAGCTTGTGCGTAAATTTAAAGACATTGGGTTGCGTTCTCCTAGCGCGTAGTCCTTTTTTTAGTCTTCATACGTTCTATAAAAATTCGTTTTTATTCGTAATACATTGATGGATAGCAATTAAAAGATCATATGAAGAACTTGTACACTTCTTAGATCCGCTCCATTCCCTAAACTACAGGTGACTCTCGATGGTCTGAAGTCCATGGGACCGAGGAAAAACTTTGAGGGATCAAAAGTTCGAGTTTTCAAGAGTTGGAAATTTACCGGGTTTACCGACGGGTTTTTAAATTTTTCTTACCGGATGATATGATAAAGCCATTTATTTAGTGTTAACCTTACGCACATGCACGTGCTTTAACAACGTTTTCTTTTCAGTTAAATGCACAGATCCGGATGTTTTGAAAACTAAATAGAAACAAATATTGAATAAAGTCATGATAAATATTTGTTTTATGCATCATATCATGGGTTTGCTCAGCAATCCAAAAGGTATTGCAAGGCATTGAATTTTAAAAATGCTTAAATTAACTTTTGACAAACATTTTGAGCTGTCAAAAAATTAAAGCAAAACTTTAACAAACAACATAGCATTCTAAAATGTAATCTAAAGTCAAGTAAATAAATGTGTTATTGTTAAATTTAATGAACAATGCTACTCCGGATCATTTTCCTGAAAAATTATAAAGAATGAATACCGTTTTCTTAATTAGGGCGAACTGTTAATTACAATATGTAGATAAGAAAGTTTTGGGACAGTCCTAAACACAAAAACGGGTACAGGTATAATTTAATAACATTTTTAGGTTTAAATATATCTATTTCAGCTGCAAGTTGTGATCAATTTTTAATTTACTGTTTTGTCAATTTTGTTTCAAGCAATGCTATTCAAAATTCTTTATCTGATATTAACAAATGTGTTGACTTTTTTTTTCAAATTTAGATATGCATGTTCTTTGATACAGATGTTAAGTTCATGGTTCATGCACTACACTAGTAGTACAAAGACAGAAAATTAGTATACTGACGGACAACAGAAAGAAAAAGAAGGTACACAAGGTCGTGTAAAGATAAAGGAAGGGTGACAGACATGTTGAAGAAATTATGAAAATTGAAATTTAGAATAGCAGGAATGAATAGAAACTCGTTCGACTTTCAGAATTCTATATTCTGTTGAAATAACTTTAAAACAAGCTTAAGAAAATTATAAAAATTGTTTATAAGTTTGGTAAATAAACTGTTGGCAACCATTACTATTTCCTTTAGCGCTGCAAATCGTCTCCAACGTTCTAAACCCTCACATGAATTAACGAAACTAAAGAAGGTTAAAAATAAGAAATCTTCTGGATTTGTCCCTCTCCTTCTCTTCTTTCTCTTAAACACACTAAAATGCCTTCTCTCTCTCTCTCTCTCTCTCTCTCTCTCTCTTTCTCAGATGTTGCAAAACTATGGGATTTAATTCTGTTGTTTTCAAAGATGGAGAGGCAAACATTTTCGTTTATCCCTTGCCTACTGGCCTCAGTCCTGCAGATATCCCATACCATCTTTTTATGGATTAAAAAGAATGAAGCCTTTTTCTTGTGCTCAATGTCAAATAAACAGTTTTGTATATAACAATGCTATTCAAAAGCATTTGAATTTTATTACAAAGAATAATGAATTTTTCTTTGACTTACAAACACCTGGTATTCCATACAGTAGTGCAGTTCTCTAGTAAACAGACGGTAAATTTTTCTACCGACAAACAAAATAATTCACCTAAGGAAAGGAACATATCGTATATCAGGTTTTTTCCGCGTGTATCCAAACTGCTTTGTTCGCGACGATTTCCGAATCGCGGAATATAAATCAGTGTAAATTTGATACAAAGTGTTGTTCTTTTAATAGAAATCTCTCTTTCCCTATCAAGTAAGAAAAAGTATGGTGTACTGGGTTCAGTTAGTTTAGTTAGAGATAGAAATTGCGGGATCGGATGACAAGCGCCAGATAACAGGTATGCAAGCCTCGTTGTTTATTTAAAAATCCATTGACAATCTAATTAAAACGGTCACTTTCCTTGAGTAAACTGATGTCTAATTATACCTGAGGAACTGGTATATGTAACGGTACATGTTCTATTGATTTATGACTGTTTGCGTCTCTGAAAAAAATTATTGGTAGTTCTTTCACATTAAGGAAATCGTGTAAATGGTTTCATTGTCGGAATTTTTTATTATTAAGAGTGACAATTTAGATACTTTTTCCCCTCTTACTTCACAGGTTTAAACAATCGTTAATTGTATCTTCACTATGACTTTGAAATAGTAAAATTATGAGTCGCGTAAATTTCATATACCGTTCTAGGGTCTGATTCGCGGAAAAAAACCTAAAAAACCTGATGTACGGTACACAAAATCGTGTCGACTTAGAAGGGTGGTGTCAAAAACGTTGAACAAATAGGGAAAGAATTCATATAGAATTTGAATACATTGTGTATGGACGAAATAAGACAAATATGATATATACTTACAGAAATTGCTAAGATTTTAAAACTCTGTGTTTTGTTATGAAAAAATAAACTATGAAAAATTATAACATTCTTTAGTCTGTTTCAAATGTAAGGCCGCATATATTTTGGAAACTTTAGGTATCTAATGGTAACTCCATTTAAATATGTTTAATTGACAATCATCGTACATTATATAAAATTTTGGCAATCATTAGCAATTCCTTTGTCGTTGTACATTGTCTCAAACGTTTTGAAGACCCTAATAAGATTCAGCAATATTAAATATAATAATAATAATAATAATAATATTTATAGCGCCCTATATGATAAGAATATCACTTTAAGGCGCTTTACATAAAATGGACATAAAATGAACATGACAAAACATAGAATGCGTAGCTAGCCGACAAATTGCAATTGTAAAAATATGGATATAATAAAAAGTCTGCAGAGTAAAGTATAAATCTTAAAAATTAATCAAAGGCTAGTTTATAAAAATAAGTTTTCAATTGTCTTTTAAAACATTGGACGGATGTAGCTTGACGGATATGCACTGGAAGGCTGTTCCATAAATAGGGAGCAGCATAGCTAAATTGTCTTTCACCATATGTTCCAGTGCGCACCCTCGGTAAGATCAGTGACAAGCTCCCGTCGGATCGTAGTGTCCGGTTTATCTTACGGATTGTAACTAGTTCCTGTAGGTACTCTGGAGCGAATCCATATATTGATAGGTAGGTAAAAACAAGGATTTTATATTTCGGACGGAATTCAATTGGAAGCCAATGTAAGTCAGCAAGAATAGGGGTGAAATGATCTCGTTTCCTTTTCTTTGTCACAAGTCCAGCTGCAGTATTTTGGATTTTTTGTAATCTATCCATGGAGCCTTTCTTGATGTTAAAAAGTAGACTATTTCCATAGTCGAGTCTTGAAGTAACTAAGGAATTTACCAGTGTCTTACAAGCGTCTGTTGAGATAAATCCCCTGATTCTTCCAATATTTCTGAGACGATAGTTACAAGTTTTAACGATGTATGAAACTTGCTTTTCCATGGTAAGAAAACTGTCGAAATGGATGCCTAGATTTCGAACTGATGTTACACTGTTGATGACGCTTTCTCCGACTTTTAATTGTAGGACTGGCACATTTTTGGATTGAAATTTTGTTGTAAAGATTATCAATTCGGTTTTGTCCTGGTTAATTTAAGAAGATTATTTGACATACAGTTACTTATACCCTGCACGCATTTTTCGAGTCGTAGAAAGTAGTTGTTTCAGTTTTCATGGGTTTTAATTATCATGTATAATTGGGTGTCATCAGCATAACAATGATATTTGAAACCGTGGTTACGACAAATGTCTCCGATTGGTTTAGAAAAAAGACAATATAATTTTGGTCCTAGGACGGATCCCTGTGGAACACCAAACTGAAGATGACAAGGATCTGACGTGTCCGATCCAATGACAACACGTTGGTGCCTGCTGGTAAGATATGATTTTATCCAAGCCAGGGATTTTTCATGGATCCCGTAAGTTGTCTCTAGCCGTTGAAATAGAATTGTGTGGTCTATGACATCAAAGGCTGCTAAAAGGTCAAGGAGTACCATTACAGCGGACGATTGATTATCCAAGGCCTCCATGATGTCATGATTAACCTTGAGAAGTGCTGTTTCCGTAGAGTGTTGTTGTCTGTAAGCTGATTGCAAAGAATTCCTTAACAGATTTTTGTCCAGATGTCGAGGCGGTTTGCAACAACTTTTTCCAATATTTTTGACATAAAAGGGAGATTAGATACAGGACGATAATTTTTATATACTTCCTTATCCAGACCAGATTTTTTCAGCAATGGTATCACTAATGCCTTTTTGAACACTGGTGGTACCTTTGATTGGTCAAATGACACATTAATCATGGTAGTAATAAATGGAACAACAGCATCTAAGTTGCTGTTATTCCAGCTTAAAGAAGGTTATGAACAGAAAATACTTTTGATTCGTCTTTTATTCACTATTTCTCTCTATTCAGACATGTCAAAAGTCTCTCTCCTTTTTTATATTTCTCTCTCTCTCTATCTCTCTCTCTCTCTCTTTTTGAAAAAAAAAATGTCCTTTCAGATGAATATTTCATTTAATTTCTGTTTATTTATATCGAAAAAATACAAGATTTTGGAATTCGCTTTCCAATTGTTGATATCAAAGATGGAGAAGTGTAGATCCTAGTCCATCCCTATAAGAGGAGCCGAAGGATTACGTGCAGCTCGTGATATATCACTGATAGTCCATCTGAGGTACCGGTATTGCCCTCTGCAACGAGGAAGAGTTGAAGCATTTTTCAGATAAAACATATTTAAAAACATAACATAATCAAATAACGTTTCTTGAAAAGTGATTGGTTTGAAATGAAATTCCGTCATTTAAAGAACAGGAATGCACATTTTTGAACATCTATGTTTTATGTCATATTGGTGTTTAATATCATTAGTGACTCAATAAATATAAATAGTTTTTTTCGTAATCATTCTATTAGCGTTAAGGTAGTATGGGACAACTATAGATAGTAATGAGTATAAAAGTACATTATAATCAAAACACTTTGACCGGTTTAAAACTTTCAAACATTACAATATTTAACCCCCCAAAAAATAAGTTTGAAAAAGTTGGAAAATTAAGAATTATTTATCCCCGAGCGGTATTCCAACTTCATACTTACGATCTCGTTGTGAACGCTCTAACCCATTGCACTACGCTTTTAGAAAACAATTTTGGGAAAGAAAATATTTACAAAATTAAACTAGATTTTATTGTTCATTTCGATAGAATGTACATCACATCATGGAGGTATCCCACTCTACCATTAATAATATATCTAAAATTCAAAGTAGTTTGAAAACAGAAGCTGTTACAAAAATTTAATTCTAAAAGAATAGTAGGAGTATTCCCTAATGTAGTGTCCCCGTTGCATTCCAGAAAATGAAATATGCCATTACATTTATATAATTTACATAATAACGTGAACATACGTATCTAGCGTTCTTTAAGGATGTTGTTTACTCAGGTTATGAGTTGTCAAATTCCGATTGTTTTAAAGTTCAATGTCATTGGAAAAATTGCTCTAAACACAAAAACTATTTAAAAAATGAATTATCATTGACATTTCATTCGATATTTTTACTGAATCGTAGCATTAGGTTAGTTTCAAAATGACTTATGGCAAAACAGACGAAAATCAGACTAACTTTATACATAATTTGTTTTCCGCTAAACATTTTTGGCAGTACTATAATATTAAAAGTTGATGTTTTATTTGCTTATCAATATTAGTTTGCATAGTATCTCAATCATTTATTAAGATTATCGTATGGCACGCAATGCAGAAATATTGAAAATGCTTAAAAATAATAAAAGACACCATATCTCAAAATTTTGATAATTGACCTCATATAAATTTTATGCCAGCAGAATAAGGTCAATATACATGTAATTAGTTTTATTTAAATTGAGAGCTAGATTTCAATTAATTCAATTTCCAACAAAATGTTCTGCTTTATAAATAAAATAATGTTTATTTAAGATCAACATAATTTAAATCAATATATTTTTACAGTTGACATTTTTGTATCTCTTCTTTCAGCCAAACAATTGACAGTCCTGAACAAATGGGTTAAAACCATCGTCTCAAGCAACCGTCCGCAGTCTACATAGCTCTTTCCTACAGATGACTGCTTCACAAAACCAAAATCATAAAGGCGAATATTGAATCGTACTCTGTCAACATGCAGTGCGCCGTAACCACAGCAGCAGTAAACAACATGGATTATGTAATGTGCAATTGGCTAATGGAAGGTCAATCAAAGAGCAACCTTAAGCTATACTTTACTCACATTGCTTGATACTACGAGATATTCTCATCTCATGCGGCCATGGCTAAATGGGGTAGGATCATACGTACACATTGGCGGTGTTTTGCCACGATTGTTAAACTGAATATTCTAAATTCACGAATATCAGGTGAATTGTGCAAGAGATTTTCGAGTTCTACAATTTCATGAATAAAAAGGAATGCTCAGATAACTTACATTGTGTGAAAACGTGGCTGTGGTGATAAATAAGTGTTATATAATGATATGTTTAAAAAAAATTACAACAGATGGTATACACATTAAATTAATCAATTAAATTGCGCTTTATCACATAGACGCCTTGTATGAACAATAACATGATTAAATATCAATTCCCATTCAATTATTTGCAGTGTGACTGAACGTTGGAACATGTAGTTTGCCCAATTTTACAAATCTTAATTTATACCAATCAAATTAGTTTGACATAATAAACGCAACAATGCAGTAAATAAATGCGTCTGCTAAATGTTAGGAACTGAGGCCTACAGTTTTTCTGAACTTGTTCATTCAACTCTCAATATATTTTTAGGGTACACGCCTGGAAAAATTTACATAGATGTACTTTGATGTAAAATTTGCATAGATAACATTTTATATATCTTAAAGAGGCATGGTCACGATTTTGATCAAAGACTATTTTTTCGTTTTTAATGTTTACAATGCATATGCTTCAGTAAGGCATTTCTAATAGTCAACCAAAATTTGAGTGCCAGTCGTCGAGTCATAACTCAGCTATGTTAAGGAAGGTATCAGAATTCTAGCACGTGTGATTTAGGAAAATTTGCATATGCCCCGCCCCTTATTCATGAGATTCTACGAGATATTGTATTTCGGTAATTAACAAACATCTACCAAAATGAATATGATCAATTATTAGGTTTGATTGTATCAAGAAAGGTGTACTGAAATAAAAACTTCAAATATTCTTTATATCTCGCGAAATTATGAAATTTCTAAGTCGTCTGATGACGTGTCGAGATTGACTACGTCACATCAGCGCTTGCAGCTGTGATCAGAATAAACATGTGGACTTCAGTGATATATCTGGGAATTTAACTCATTTACAACCAGCGTAAACGGAAATCGGTGGAGGATTCAACTAAACAAGGTAGGATTTATCTGTACTTCCCCTAGATATTGTTTTATATTGTCTAATACTGTAGGATGAAACAGAAACGAAGGGAAATTCCTCGGCTTCGATTTTGTTTACTTGTTTACATTTGTTTTTCATGTAATATTGTGTTTAAACATCAGTTTGGTGACTCGATCAGGCAAAGCAAATGATCTGCAATTCACTTATTTTGATCATTAAGAGTATTGAGGCTCATTGTATCTTT
>WFKH01003881.1:40039680-40053259 GCA_016163765.1 Magallana hongkongensis | reverse complement strand
ATTGCGCATCAAATGGTATATAGGTTATACCCCCTTGGAGACACCCCAACTTTCTAGAACTGGAAATAATAAAGTATTTTATCTTATTCATATGTAGTGTTTGACCCATGTGGCTTATTCCTAGCCTAATGATGAACCTGCTTTGTTTAGGAGACTTTACAATTGCCCCGAATACATATAACATTTTGTTTATCTTAAAAATTAAAAGCAATTTCCAAAATTTTAATGTGCATCTAGAGAAAAATACCAATCAAGAAATGATTTATAATTCGCTACTGTACACAGGTAAGAATGTAAGAAGACTCCGAATCTTTAGAACCTGAGGTTTGATTGGGGGGGGGGTGGATGTGGAGGATAAACATTTAATTTTAATCATTTATTGTAATTAATTTTAACTTTAATATTAGTAATTGATCCCCAGGTAGCAAATAAGACTTCTGATCATATCAATAGATCATTTGACAATTATGCAAGGTGTAATGTGATTTTTTTTAAAACATTTTTTAACAGTTTATAAAATCTTTTAAGACCCCAAATTATATTTTGAATTTAATAGATCATTCGACAATTAAATCAAATAAATGCAAGTTTTTTTTAATTTTAAGAAAAAAAGTCATTTTATTTACAGTGTAAGGAGGGATACATGCGCAGATCAGAGTTTTTCCGGGGGGGGGGGGGGGGGTTATTCGAGTTTGCTGGGGTGGGGGGGGGGGGGGGGGTGGTTTCAAGGCATATTTTTGGCAATTTTATAATGCATTTTAAAGAAATTTGATTTTTGGAGGGGGATCTGGACCCCCCCCCCCTTAGACCCCATCTCTAGATCCGCACATGGGATAATGATAATTTTCTGCTACTATTTGACTACAAGGATTTAATTTAATTTTTCAAATTTTATTGCACATCTATAGGACAGCCACTATCATATCCCAAGATATGATGTGTCTATTCATTAAATCATAAGAGGAGTTCTGGGATCTAGGTTTTTTTAGGAGTGATAAACGTCAATTTTTTGCTATTATTTGACTCCCTGGATGAAATTTAAATTTTTAAAACCTTATTACACATCTATAGGACAGCCCCTATCATATCCCAAGATATGATGCGTCTATTCATTAAGCCATAAGAGGAGTTCTGGGATCTAGGTTTTTTAGGAGTGATAAACGTCAATTTTTTGCTACTATTTGACTCCCTGGATGAAATCTAAATTTTTAAAACATTATTGCACATCTATAGGACAACCCCAATCATATCAAAAGATATGATGTGTCTATTCTTTAAATCATAAGAGGAGTTCTGGGATATAGTTTAGTTTTTTTTTTTGAGTGATAAACGTCAATTTTTTGCTATTATTTGACTCCTTGGATGAAATCTAAATTTTTAAAACCTTATTGCACATCTATAGGACAACCCCAATCATATCAAAAGATATGATGTGTCTATTCATTAAATCATAAGAGGAGTTCTGGGATCTAGGTTTTTTTAGGAGTGATAAACGTCAATTTTTTGCTATTATTTGACTCCCTGGATGAAATTTAAATTTTTAAAACCTTATTGCACATCTATAGGACAGCCACTATCATATCCCAAGATATGATGTGTCTATTCATTAATTCATAAGAGGAGTTCTGGGATCTAGGTTTTCTTAGGAGTGATAAACGTCAATTTTCTGCTACTATTTGACTCCCTGGATGAAATTTAAATTTTTAAAACCTTATTGCACATCTATAGGACAGCCCCAATCATATCCCAAGAGATGACATAGCTACTCCAAAAGTTGTAAGAGGAGTTCTGGGAACCATACTTTTTTTTGCAAAAAAAAACGTAATTTTTTGTTGCCCACCGATCCCTGTGATAAAAAAAAATTCTGAAACCTGATCACACTTCAAAATGACACTCCCAATCATATTCTAGAAGATCATTTGGCTACTGCAAAAAAACGTTGACGTTTTTGAATCCAGATTTTTTGTCAAAAAACGTCATTTTTCAGCCACCAAATGACCCCCAGGACAAAATTGAAATTTTCGAAACCTTATTGCGCATCTATAGGACACCCCAAAACATATTCCAAGAGATGATTTGTCTATTGTTGAAAATGTAGGAGGAGTTCGAGGAAGAAGGTTTTTATGTGAAAAAAACGTCATTTTTTACCAATTATTTTACCCCCAGGACTATCAGAGAATTTTCGAAACCTTTTTACAAAATAACATAACACCCCCAATCAAACTCCAAGAGTTCAGATTGCTAGTTTATTCGATTTAAGAACAGTTTGAGAAAGTAAAACGTGACAGACGGACGGACGGACAGACGGAACAGGATAACAACAATATACCCGAACTTTCTTTAGAAAGTGCGGTAATAAAAAATCGAACCCTCTTCTGTTTTAATTTGTTTAAATTAGGTTTAATTTCTAGTGTGCCCCCTCCCCCACCCTCCAGAAACAAAACAAAACAAAAAAACTAATAACATCAGAATACATTAAGTATTGCCTACTTTTTAAATGAAGGTTTTGTTGGAATTCCCCCACGTACACAGGGACACATCTCAAAAATTATGCAATAATATTGATTAAACGACAGTTGGATCTATTTATCTATTAAAAAAAAAAAGCAAACGATGAGAAATAACAAGCCATCATACATGTCATCACTGCCATGCAGTCAGAAATTCTACAAAATAACTAAAAGAGACAATTATGCATCAAAAATACATATCATTTTAATCATATACCATTATTGAGGTATTTTGTTTATACCAAACTATATATCAATGCATTATTTTGGATTTCTGTAGACCACCATAAAAAGATAACATTTTTCGTATTTTTCTTCTCAGCATGCTCGCTAATTTTAAACCCTTTATTTTTGGAACTTGGGCTTCATTTCATTTCCAAATCGTAATAATTTACAAACAAGCAAACGATGATTAATAAAAAGCTATTGTTCACTTCATCTCTGCCATACAATCAACAAAGCCCCAAACTGCTAAATGAGACCAATTAGGATCGGAAATGATTTATTATTATGTACGTCATATGTTAATTAATCAGCGGTTATCTTTAATAAAAATATGTCATTAGAGTGCATTAATTTTAAAATGGGGTTCTGGTGAACATCAAAAAAGAACTATATCACCATGAGCACAAACTGTTACCTAAAATTCTGAATTCCGAACTCGAAAAGATTTTATTTTTGAGAGAATTTATCTTTTAAAATATTTTTAAATATGTTGATATCGTGACCAAAATATACCTTACCTATCATGACTTTTGTTATATATTTATTTATTCTACATCGGAGTCCGGCTTTAATCAAATCTTGTTTCGTTGTCGAATTTCCAACTCAAGATCATATTTCACTTTTTAAAGATTTGGCGGAATGCCTTCTTGTTGCTTGCAACGGGATTGCGTCTAGTTCCGTTATATTCTCCGAAAGATATCTAACTGAACGTAACAGAAAAAATTATGTTCTCGGTAATCGTCGTACAAATACCACTTTTCCCTTTTGATAGTGTGCTATCAAGCATAACGTCTACCTAATAATTTCAATATGAATGTATGAACGATAAATTGTAGGAAAGTGTCGTTTTTTTAATTCATCATAAAATTACATTATAGGAAATTTTTACTTGCAATTATGAATCGATCATACACAGGGATCACTTTGCTCAACGGCCTCATGTCTCATATCTAGACAGTAAAGGAAAAAAAATAAATCGAAACGCAAATTTAGCCACCCTTAAAATTGTAAACATTTTTTTAACTCTATCATTTAACGCCATGTGTGCAACAACATTGACATGTTGTTGAGCATGTGGAAATAACATCAATTGCGTAACATATTTACCAAAGTATCATCCATCGTTTAGTCTGTTTGCCAGAAAATCATACCTCATACCTATAAAGGCTAGTAACATCGCAATAGTTTATAGTGTTGTAACATTTCTCATCCCCAAATGAATTATAAGACAAGGTAAGTGCATTTTACTGGTACATGTAAGGTAAGGTTGCCTTAACGGTCCATTTAATTTCCTTTTCTGTAGAATTATATGAAATAACTTTTGCCAATTCGACATATATTTATCAGTTAATTTACTGCGCCAAAGCTTTTAGTCCTAAAAATCTTTAAACCAACAACTAAGTTCATAAATCATCGCTCATATTCATTTAAGTCGTTTCTTAGATTAATAAAAAAGTTTTCAAGATTAAATGCAAAAAGATCTAATAGTAAATGGTTATTCAGTAGTTTGACATTTCGAACTGCTTTGTACATGTTTACTTTTAAACAATGTTGAGTCGTATGGCTAACTATGTATTGCTTGGCCAGAACATGTTTATATTGGTTTTCTTATAGCAATCATATGCAAAAGAGTTAAAGAAGCAGTAGATACTATATTCGAGAAACATAAGCATGAGTTAAATACATGTACCTCTAAATTTATGCGAGCACATGTTTAAGCTGAGTTTGGCAGTTAACGATTATTAAAAACAGAATGATTATTTTAAAGGCATGCACTGTACCTATTTAGTCATCGTCGGAACCCCACAGCCAGTCTCGCTTACGCTTATTGACCGTGGGCCTAAAGTTCAGTGGGTGGGCCCACGGTCAATAAGCGCATGCGAAACTGGTCGTGGGTATCCGACGATACTATTTAGTACATTCGTGAATAAATATCGAAGCTATTGAATGTATTTTTTATAGATCAATGCTTTATCATCAAGTACTGTACATAGTTGAAAAGTTACGTCATATGGATTTTGCGCATGCCTTAGTGACAGTTTGCAAACTAGAACAAATGAGTATAATTTTTCAATTAACACGAAATGGCGTGCCATTAAGAGACATTGAAGTTAAACGTTATAAACAGCAACGACTTAGCTCGAAATTTTATACACTTTTAAACTTTGTTTGCTTCCTATTTATCATCTACGAAGTAACGCAATAGCTATGATTCACTGTGAAGTACAAAGAATATCTGCAAAATTTACAATCGTAATACAACATATTTCAGTAATCCGACTTTTGCGCTTTAATCAGAGTTGATTCATCATTTCTCATTTCTTTTACAGTTTCGTTTTGGAAAAACGTTGGATTTGTGTTCTTCTCTCTTTGACAAACGTCACAACTGCGGGTACTTTTCTTAGTATTAAATTCGACCGAAAGTTTTTTGTTCCTGCTGTAAAAATTCTATAGCCGATATTTCAAAATAAATATTAACATTTTGTTATACAGTAGATTTCTTAATTCATTTCCTTCTAATAGTTATGCTTCGGTAAAGAGATCAAGCTTGACAAAAGTTTCAAAACATTTAATATTTAAAAAGTGGTTTGTTAGAAAACTTCGATTTATTCCTTATGGAAAAGTTGTATCAATAAATTTAAAGTAAAGTGAGTATATGAAAGAAGTTACATGTACTACAAGAATAACTTTCTTCTTTTCTTCATCACTCTCAGTGGAATGGCCATGTGGAACATACACCTTAGTGAAACCCAAATCTGGCTGTCCTGCAAACTGGATGGAGGGTTGGCGATACCAGGACAACGAGGATTCCAGGTCTGACAATGGTATTCCCTACGATTACCATTTTGCTGGTACGAATGCTTCTTAATTGTATTTTGATTGTAAAATATTTTATCGTTTGATCATAATACGTTCAAGCTGAAATCTATTCAAGACATGATTACTAATAACATATACAAAAGGTTCAACTGAGCTTTTTCTGATCACCTGTTGTCTGTCGTCCGTCAGTCTCTACGTCCGTCTGTAAACTTTTCACATTTTTTACTTCTTCTTTAGAACCACTCGGCAAAATTTAAACAAAATTGATAAAAAGCATTCTTATGGGACAGAGATTCTAAATTATTAAAATTAAATATAAAGGGCGAAACCCTTTTCAAATGGAAGATAATCACAAAACAGTGAAAATAACGTGCGTATTTTAAAAACTATTCTTCTCAAAAGCCACTGACCAGAAATGCCAATATTACACCAACGATTGTATATATATTGCAGATTCTAAATTGTTAAAACAGTGACCCCCAGATCAATACTGGGTCCCCAAGAGGTTTTCACAGTTGTTTAAAAGTCTTCTTCTAAAGAACTACAATACTACAATTTGTGAGATAACTATTCAAGCATCCCAAGATAGTGTAAATTCTAAATTGTTAAAACCGTGACCCCTGGACTTATAATGGGGCCCGAAAAGGGGTTCAAAGTTTTACATAGAAATGTATAGGAAAAATGTTGAAAAATCTTGTTCTCAAGAACTACAATGCTACAATTTGTATTGTGAGATTACTATGCAAGGACCCTTAGATAATGTAGATTCTAAATTGTTAAAACAGTGACCCCGACTAATACTAGGGCCTCAAGGGGGATCAAAGTTTAACAGTCAAATATAAAGGGAAAATGTTGAAAAATTTTCTACTCAAAAACTACAATCTTATGCTACAATTTTTGAAATTACTGTCCATGCAAGGGTCCTCAGATAATGTATATTCTAAATTGTAAAAACCATGACCCCTTGACTAAAAATGGGGCCCAAGGGATTCAACGTTCATAGAAATATATAGGAAAAATGTTTTAAAATCTTTTCCTAAAGAAATACAATGGGTTTTTTTTTTAATAAATTGATTTATGTATTGTCAATGCTTGGAATATATGAGCATTTTTGTGAGTTTTACAATATTTTGAAATATTACAGTATTTTGACATATTCATTTTGAAAGAGATATAAGAACTGTTCTTCAGGTGAGCGATGTGGTACATGTACATGGGCCTCCTGTTCGGTTAACCTGATGACGACCAATGTTTTATCATACAAAAGTTGGATTTTATTCGAAATAGGATTAATATCAATTTGAAGTTTGATTTTAATTTATAATAGGAACTTTTGATAGAAATATGAAGTTTTATTACTGTACAAAGGACCCAAACATTGGGATTAACGGGGGCTTATGGCCAGCTGGGAATTACTGTATACTACAGCATGGAGAGTCCTGTCCCATGGGTAAGGTTTCTTATACTGTAAAACTTGTTCATTTTTACTTCATTAAAAGTAAATTAAAGGTAACCGTGTTGTAACGATATTTAAAATACAGATTGACAATAGTTTATTTCATTTCATTCTTACTTAACACGTTCATCGAAGTTTGAATTTTAATGAGGTGTTACCAAAAAAGTGCCTTTAGAGATTTCATATCTGATTTTATCATCTGTATATCATTTGTTTAGATGTTGAATGCATTTGTAATTGTGATTTTGCTTTTGATGTTTCCTATTAAATTCTATCATCTATCTAAGTATCATCTATCTATCTATCTATCTATCTATCTATCTATCTATCTATCTATCTATCTATCTATCTATCTATCTTTTTTTTATTTATCATAAATTATAATAATCTTAATTGACGGAAAGGATTTCAATCTGGCACTGTGCATTGGGATGACGAGGATTCGCGCAACAAAAACGATCACGACGGAATATTACCAACGGGTGTCTATGGAAGAAACACGGATATAAATTACTGCTGCCGGTATGACATTAATCAAGTTTTCCCCTGTATTCATAAAAAATGACGTGGTGATACACCAATCGTGGTTTCGGACAAAATTAATTTTAATTTACAATAAATTTTACAAATTGCATTTCACAACCGAATATAAAATTTCTCAGAATCATTTTTTTTGGTTGTTTTTTTAAGATGTTTCTTTTTTAAGCTTTTTAAAAACTTTTCTTAAATGTCCAGAAGCAAATCTTTTCTGACAGTCACTATCAATACAAGAAAGATTTTAAAGTTCTAACTTAATAAATCTTTATTTCGAACGCAGGATGTTTTGTGCTTAGCAAACAAATACATGGTACTTGTTTATATTAAGATCCATTTCAATTGCAGTAGTAAATGGAACAAATAATATAATTGTTTATATCTTTGATAGAGAGGATGGTTCATACACTACAAACATTCCGCTGCCAACTTCTCAGCCGTTTTATCTGCTAAGATTTACTTCCCCTTGTCAGATGGTAAGAGGGATGTACGTGAGAGAAGAAGATGTGCACTTCGATGACGAGGACCACAACAATAAAAACTCTGCATCTGGGAAACACCCCATGGGGACCGGCAATGTACGGAACCAAAATCTCATGTACTGCTACTACACGCCGTTACAAGCTTAAAAATAATATAAAGATACACTTGCTTGTTTGTTTTGTCTTTTTTTAATTTTTCAATAGATTGCGGGAAAAGAACTACTGTGCATATATCAAACAGTAGTTTGATTTTTTGTTAACGACCCCAATGCAGGCACCTGTTGGTAATTAGATATCAATTAGTAGAGTAAAAACTCTTCCTTTATAATCATTAAAAGGTTTAAGTGTTAATTTTAAAAAAAAAAACAGTATTTACATATTACGGCCTCATGGTGTGTCTTACAAAAGAAGGCTACAATGACATAATTTTGGTATTATAAAATGTTTTTAAAAAAAAACATAGTATAATATATATTTTTGAAATTGTTAGGCTTGGGATCACTAAACTTTGTTAGTTGGTGTATCTTACATCCTCAAAATATGTTTACCAAAAGTAGATATTTACCAAAAAAGGATTTTAAGCAGTCAAAAAATAAAATTGAATAAAAGTCAAGAAAATGAATGTGTTATCGTTTCTCTTTTATGAACAATGCTACTCCAGATCATTTTCCTGATGAATTTTAAAGAATGTAGACCTTTTTCCAAATTTAAGAAGAACTATTATTTGGATCAGAAAGTGTTGTGACATACCTAAAAATCATACATGGGTACATGTATAATTTAATAAAATTTCTTGTTTTAAGTAATGCTATTTAAAATTCTTTTTATAATATTAAAAAAGAGTGTTGACTTTTCCTCAAATTTAGATATGCATGCTTTTTATACAGAATTGTAGTTCAAGTCCTCTATTACATAGACGGAGAATTAGTTTACTGACGAACAAAAGAAGGTTCTCAAGAAACGGAAGCTACACAAAATCGTGTCGAGATAAAAGAAGTGTGACAAACATTTTGAAGAAATTATGAAAGTTGAAAATTTTTAGTATCAGGAATAAATGACAGAAATGAAACCCGTCTGGCTTTGAGAATCTTATGCACTGTTGAATATAACTTTAAAACAAGCTTTAGAAAATTAAAACAAAAATCAAATGTTGGCAATCATTACCATTTCCTTTGGTGCTGTACATTGTCTACAACGTTTAAAGACCATAACACGATTCAGCGTATTTGAAGAAAGCTATAAAAAGAAAATCTTCTGGATTTACCATTCTCTTCTTTCTCTCAAACACCCTGAAACTTCAAGATTCTCTCTCTCTCTCTCTCTCTCTCTCTCTCTCATTTTAGGTGTTGATATCAAATATGGAGAGGCAAAAATTCTTATCCATCGCATACCTACTGGCCTCAGTTCTGCAGAGGATCCAAAGGAAAGCATGCAAGTCTTGATGACAGCTGCATGACACTTATCGATTTGTAGCTTTGATCTCTACAACGAGGGAGAGTAGATGCATTTTGCAGGTATAACATGCTTTAGCATTTCATTTTCCACTTCCAAGTTTGGTAAAAACAATTGGTTTGAGGGAAACAGGACACTTATCACGTGATGTTAAATGATCATACGACAGTTTTATTGAATATATCAAAATAAGAAATAAGCATTGCGAACGTCAAGTTGTTTGAATCGTGTTTACATTTAATAGTTACTAGATTTAACCTGTGCACGCACAGGTTGATCAAATTAGATGAAGAGAATTTGGGAAAGGAGATAATAAAAACTTTGCCACGACCATGCACTTTCTACCACACTTTTTCTCTGAAAGAAATTTCTTTCGTGTTTATTGGCGAAGACCATGGAAGATGGAAGTGTCCCTCCCTTGGGTTAGATGGTTTTCACACCCCCACTGCATTCCCGGATATTCTTTTCGTATGCTTTAAAATAGTAATTTTTGAGCGTAAATTTTTCGTTTTTCGACCGCTTTTCGTTACAGTTTAGGAGACAAATTTTCAAACTAAAATGTGGTCTAAACACTTTTCATGGGTGTGACTGCAATAAGTATTTTGAAAAAAAAAATGGGTGTGAAGAGATTGATTTTATGTTTTGAATGTTTATTTCACTATTTGTTTTAAATTAAATGAAAAAAAATGTTGCATGTTATGACTTTAACTAAACCAACCCCCACCCACATGCAAATCCAAAAGCTTGTGTGTAAATTTAAAGTGATAGCTGTTGCGTTGTCCTAACGCGTAGTCCTAGCTTCATTCCTAGTCTTCATACGTTCTTTAAAAATTCTTTTTTATTCTTAATACATTGATGGACAGCAAGATCATTTGAAGAACTTTTTCACTTCTGTTAAACCGTAAAACGTAAATCCATCCATTCCCTAAACTATATGTAAACCGAAAGCTTAGGTCTTGGCAATTATAAAATTTATATTCATTCTGGTTTAAATTCCGGATTTTAGACTTATTTTTGCTGCTAATTAATTGATTAACGAAAACAGAAAAATAACTAGTCCCGATTGACATAATTACGTTTGCTACATTGTTTTTATATCTAATGATATCTAAAACGATTAACAGTTCTCAGCCGATAAAACGGTATTAAAGCACAAAAAATCGAGCTCATAATTTTAGTAGTATAGATTTTAAAGAAGACATTATGATATCTTTCTTTGATTTGTGTCTCCTAAGATTAAAACTATCAACTTTATTATTAATATACTGGCATAACAGGTTGACATATTCTGTAAAATTGTTTGATTTTAAAACATACAACAGGGTTTTTTAACATGCGATAAATGATGAAGAAAATTAAGATGTTTACTTTTTATAAACAGTGCTATTCCAGATCATTTTCCTGATGGATTACAAAGAGGTAGCCTTTTTCTTGTGCTCAATTTTCAATAAACAGTTTTGTTTTTAGAAATGCTATTCAAAATCATTTCACTAATATTACAAAGAATATTAATTATTTTTTCTTCGACTTAAAGCAGACTTGTATTCCATGCAGCAGTGTATGTCTTTAGTAAAGAGACGGATTTTTTTTCTACCGACGAACAAAAGAAATTACCCCAAAAACGGAACCTACACAAAATCATGTCGACCTAGAAGAAGGGCGACAAACAGGTGCACGTTTAAATTTTCGAAGAAGAATTTTAATAGAATTTGAATACAATGTGTAAGGAAGAAATAAGAATAAATGATAGAAACTAACAGAAACTGTTTTGAATTCAAAACTCTGTGCTTTGTTTTAAAAAAATTTAAAAAGAAGAAAATTATACAAATCCTTCTTTTGTTTTAAATTCTGGGCCGCATATATTCCGGACACTTTAGTTATGTAATAAAAATTCCATTTACAATTGGTCATGGTATATCAAATTTTGGCAATCATTAGCAATTCTTTGGGCGTTGTACATTGTCTCAAACGTTTTGGAGACTTTAACACGATTCATCGATATTGAAGAAGGTTATAAATAGAGAATGTTCTGGATTCTCTCTCTCTCTCTCTCTCTCTCTCTCTCTCTCTCTCTCTCTCTCCGAAAAAAGTGTCCCTTAAGATGATTGCACATTTCAGTTTATTTTATTTAAATCGAAGAAATTACAAAATTTTTGTGAAGGTTTTACATTTGATGATATCAAAGTTGGAGAAGCGTAGATTCTGGTCCATCCCTTACTTGCCTCAGTTCTGCAGAGGGGCCGAAGGATTAAGAGCAGCTCGTGACAGCTGCCAGGTAGTCCATCTGTGTTTTTGCTCTCTGCAATTACACACTTGACTTTTAATGATCATATGACAGTTATTGTTAAATATATTGCTGTAAAAAAATAAATAACATTTTAGAGGTCAATTAAGTGTTTAAAATCGTTTATATATTCCATAGATATTTTAAAGAAGATATATTTTAACGTCTCCTAAAATGCAAACTTCTGTGGAATCATTAGAATTCATGGTGGCTCAATTTTCGTGGTATTCTTGGGTAACTCTCCCCAACGAATTTACATACTCGACGAAAACAAATTTAGAAAGAGGTATCTTTCTTACTGAAACTGAAAACCGACGAATCCACGAAATTACATTCCCACGAATAAGCAAAAAATCCACAATCCACGAAATTTGGCCAACACGAATATAATGATTTCACGGTATTAATTTTGTTTCGATAAGCTGACATATTCTGATTAATTGTTTGACATAAAATACCCTTATTTGGAGAACATAAGGTGCAAAATTTTAACATCTATGATGTATATTATGTTAGTGTACATGTACAATATCATTAGTCACTCAAATTATTATTGATGAATTCTCATAATTATTCTTTTTAACATTAAATTTTAAATCCAAAGAACCGATTATTTTATTGATGTTTGAAAACAGAAACAGTCACAAAAAAATCATAATTCTAGAAAAAGAAGTAGGGGTACTTTCTAATTGAGTATCTCCATTACATGCTAAGAAAGGGACCATGATACTAATATATGCTATAAAATACATATTAACGTCAATACATAACATTCTTTAGAACATTTTATTGAGATTTATATATCCTGTCACATTTAAATAAAATATAAGATCTAAACCTCTTAGCGTTATGGTGTATAATCTATCAATCGTTTAATAAGATTGTGATATTATCATGTAGATATGCCAATACTAAAATTAATTTATGAATCTTTCACTTTTCTTAGAATTTTTGAATGAAATGTACAAGTAAATTCTATTGAATCAATTTTTATGGCAGAAAATGCGGGGTAATTCATATCAAAACATGTCCCTTGCAAGAAAGAAACCACAAAAATAAAATATATTATTGAAGACATCCTAATGATGTATCATAAAAGAAATCGAACATTTTGAGTTATGATTATACATTGAACTATCGTGATCTTCCTTAATAATCAATATGAAAAAGAAAGATTGAATTTAGAGACATCTACTGTCTCGAAAATTTTAAGAATTGCAAAAGAGGTACACAAGACACACACCAGAAAGTTACTAATAACATTAAGCTATGTTCTAGATGCCAACATAAATTAGAATTGGTTAAAAAATAAATGCATGCATATTTCTTACCATTTACGGTCCTTTGTATAAAAATTGTAAATCAGAAAAAAGTTGTACAAGAATGGGCATTCAGAAGTTCGAGTTCTATTCGCTATTCACTATTCCAATAGCGAATAGTATTATGTGATCTATTCACTATTCAAATTACCGTAAGTATGCTAATAGTGGTAAACTTTAAATCCATATTAACTTATATTTTTATTTGAAACAAACAATGCTATATTAAAAATTGTCTCTTCCTGAAATGACCTGACAGCTGCCATAATTAGCTAGCCTGAAGGTAAGAAAAACATCATATAATGTTATAATGGGAATATTATTCAAAGGGCTGGCTAACACCCTGTATTCCTTATTTTGGACTTCATATTTGGTGAGGATGGAGCACCGGGAGAGACCAATCGACCCTCAAAAGGAATTGGGTTTACACGACCAGTAACAGGCATAGCTAGCCTGGTGAAAATAGGAAATTTCGTCTAATACAGTTATAATGGGAA
>WFKH01003881.1:40019823-40039670 GCA_016163765.1 Magallana hongkongensis | reverse complement strand
AGCCTGGTGAAAATAGGAAATTTCGTCTAATACAGTTATAATGGGAACATTATTCAAAGGGCAGGCTAACACCTGTATCAAATATTTGGGGCTTCATATTTAATGAGGATGGTACCCCGGTAAAGACCAGTCGACTCTCAAAAGAAATTGGGTTTACACGACCAGTAACAGGTATAGCTAGCCTGGTGAAAATAGGAAATAGACACCTGGAGAGACCAGTCTTTGGTTGGTGTAGCGATTAAAAATGAATTGAAAATAATTCTATACAGCTTTTTTTACACGTCGCTTTGTTATTTTAAATTCATTTCTCATTTTTCGTCTGATTATTTTTTCTGTCTTTGCTGAAGTACGAGATGTTCTCTCATATTGCACCTTAGGTGTAAGAGCACAGTTTTTTTTTCTGTGGAGGAAATATGGAGCAAGTAATGGTCGTGTTGCTTTTTTATTTTTCAGTGCATTTTTAAATAATTAATTTGTTTAAACTGGTTTACATGCAGGGGAGACAGGTTCATGACTCCTTCATTTCAGCCAATTCAGAATAAGACATGTACCACCTACATAAAACCTTTATTAGAAAAGCCAGTGACGATCTCAAATGTTTTTAAAAATTGCCCTTTTTTCGCTTTTTCATACACGTATGTCTACGAAAGGATTTGTAGGTTAATGTTTACCCATGCAAACAATCAACAATTGATTGGAAATCGATCCCGTTCCCTTTGAGTGAGATTTCATGCTCTGACTGCCCGCCCCCCCCTTTTTTTTAGTTATAAAATCACAAGTGAAAATTTGGGCCACAGTTTCGCATTTTCATTCCATATCTGATAAAAAGTGCTACTGGTACTAAAATGTCATATATTAATGAATTAGACATGGGCTCCTTTATCCACAAAATAAATGAAATAAATATTCTAGCAATCTATACCCCTCAAATAACTATCCAAAACTTACAATTTCCCCTTTATGTACAATTTGACCGGATCTTTCCTGCAAAACTGTCCCATGCTACCTATTCAAATAAACAAAACAAGAAAGCGTTGTCAGTTTGTTGACATGAAAGTCAATGTCGCCTTCAATATTTAAAAAAAAAACTGCGCAAGACACAAATTGACTGGTCTTGTTTATTTCTTAATCAACACTATGCATCCAAATAGTTTATAAGCAGCAATGACACCCCCCACCCCCCCACCCCCAATATGCCTTTGCTTCGACCAATTACACAATGTTTTAGAACTTTTTTTCATGTAAACAAGGCGGATCTAGGTCAAACGGGTGTGTATATGACATGAAAGGGACATGGTGACGCACAAACCCATGATTTAGCAAATATCGAATTTTTACACGATTTCCACATATTTAATATATCATATGAAAAGATTAACTATAGAAAAATTACGGTGTTCCAAATTAAATAAATCAAGTAAAAAAGAGAAAAATAGAATTACGCGTTGGGCCAACACAAAAATATTGAGTTTTCCTTCCGCTTCATAGCCACGCAAGCGCAGGGGAATGTAAATACTGCAGCGTGGCATACATCATGAGCCAGAAACCACTCATTGAAACATGATGTCTTCAAAAACTATATATTTATTAAGATGCATTCTCTATTAATGCATATTTCTTACCACAGTCATCGAATAGCTTCAAATTCAAATTCTTTTTTCAGTGTGTCACTCCCATTGTAATTATATTTAGACAGAAATCACAATCACGTGACACTAAACCAATGTCCAAAACAACTCGGTTTGTTTACATGTGCAATTTCCGGATGAGTTTTAATGACCTGTAAATTGATAGGTAATGACTTATGATGCATGAAACCTTCCGTATGATGAAATTTCGAGTAGCTCTTTTTATTTCCGTTGTCATAATCAAAAAGTAAAACATCTATTTTGAGTCACCGTGCCACTTTAAGTCAATTGACATTATATATCTTTTTATAGATACCAAAGAGAAAAACCCGTGTTGCCTAGAGTTGGCAACTCCATGCGTAGATCTAGATGGAGGGGGTCGGACCCACCACCCCCCCCCCCCCCCCACAAAAAAAATGTTTTTTAGCCCACCGGGGGGGGGGGGGGCGGTTAAAAAAAAATTTTGTTCGCCGGGGGGGGGGGGGTCCCCCCGGGTGAAATTTTCTTGATCTTGAAGGCATCTTCTCTCTCTCTCTCTCTCTCTCTCTCTCTCTCTCTCTCTCTCTCTCTCTCTGTTATACCAACATACCAATATATGGATAGACAGGTGTGAAATTTCCACTGAGTTTACAAGATGATGCGCGGATTCAGAAAATTTCCCGGGGTGGGTGGGGAGGGGGTTCTGAGAGATAATTTTGTTTGCCGAGGGGGGGGGGGGGCCGACCCCCCCCTCTAGATCCGCGCATGGAGATAGCCACCATTCTAGGCAAGGTAGGTTTTTTCTTGGGTAACTATATGGGAAAATTTTGCGGTATGCCAGAACAAATATTCCCACTCTTTATCGACATGCAAAATTGTGATAGATTTGAAAAATTGAGCTTATATCCTGGCAGCAAAATATGTCAGATGTTGTATAATTATCAGTGACTAGTTCATGTATGCATTTTGTTTATAGCAATTTATCTTTTGAAGGAAAAAAGACAATCCAGGAATTAAAGGATTGGCTTGATCTCAGCCCCCCCCCCCCCCCTCGCCCCCCCCCCCGTAATCTACTTTTTTGCAAGATCAGATAGTCTAAATTACTCTAAATTATTCTTTTTAAAAACTGTTTTATAAATAAATAAGTTATTCGTTCGAACAAATAGGAAATTCGTCAGAACTTAAAAGATTTGTTTATTTTTTCATATGGTTCTTGGCTCTTTCACGCCGCCGTACATGCCAAAGCATATTGTATTTTAAAGAAAGAATGTGGTGTGCAAATATTTATCTCATGATTTTACTTGATTTTGCACTTTTTGTTTAAATCGATTTCGTTCGATGTTATAAATCTAGATTTCTTCTACAACCACTACCACCACCTCGCTTGCGAATCCAAAGCATTTGCGTGCATTTTAGTCACCGCTGGTGCGCTGTCCTAGCTATATTCCTAGTCTGCACGTGTTTTAGATCGAATATATCAGGCGCGTAGCATCTGTTTTGAAAGTGGTTGCCAGAATTTTCCGATATCTTGACAAGCAAATACGTATACTTCTTTTTTTATAAATCATAAAAAATCTTCAAAATCATAATATATCGTAAAAATTCAATAATTCTTTAAAGCCTTATAATTCAATTCAATTTATTTATTGACCATTAGGGTTCCCAAAGGGATAACAGCAAGATTGTACAATAAACATTCATAATCCACAATAAACACATCCACAAGATGGAACGAGTTGTATGATTGAAAGGTTACAGACATAAACATTAGCATATATGTATTTTTATATACTTAATATGTATATTTATATATGCATGTATTAAAGACCCATATATAAATATGTCAAAATACATACAACATGATGAGAAATTAGTATTTGATTCAGAAATACAAACTAAGGCAATGTCAATTAAATACACTCTATGTGAAGAGGAAGCTTTAGTCTTGGCAACTACCAAGTTTAATTTTACACTAGTATGAATTCCGTTTTTAAGCCTTATTTTTGATAGGTGATTAGTAAATAGTAAGTATCAATTTTGAAAGAAATATGTTAGTTAAATTTTTTTATACTTAAAACAAAAGACAGTTTCTCCCGATTCAGCAGTATTAAGCACAACCAAAGCATTTAATGTTCTGTAAAGAGGTTAGCGAGCTTGTTGTACGTATTTGCATTAATATTTTCATTCTTTCTCCGACCAATGGGAGGCGTTTTTTTTATGCCTAGTTTCCGTGTTGCTAATCGGATGAAAATCATAGACTCCCTCTGGATGGGACACCAGTCCATCGCAGATTCACTTCCAGCCTGAGCCGGAACCCAATTTTATCGGTGTGGGTTAAGACAAATGTAGATAAAGTGCCTTGTCTAAGGACACAACACACATTAAGTGGTCACACCGGGGCTTGAACCGTTGACCTTTTCATATTTTTATATAACACTCACATAATATATAATACATCATATGGCATACGAATCGTTATGAAATAACATACAATGTGACATCCGGTTTATGTATTGATAGATAACACAAGTCGACCAAAGACCCCTATTGATTCAAATATTCGTTTAACTTCGTTCACGTGATTAAAGAGCATATTACGTAACCTCTATTTTCGTTACCGATTTTATACACTATAAAATCAAAAAAGTACTACATACATATATATGTTATTACATGTAATACCTAAAATTATTAACCTCTGCTCACTTTCAGAGTGATAGTGTTGACTTTTAATATTCAATTTAAAAAAGGTAATGATGACTGTTGTGATATGAATATGTAAGTCGCCTCCTATTATAGTATTCCGATTACAACCATTTATATGAAATTTGCTATTTCAAATAGCTATCTACATATATGTCTGTTACTGGTTATGCAGACCTAATTCCTTTTAAGGTTCGATTGGACTTTCCCGGGGCCCCATCCTGACCAAACATGAAGCCCCAAATATGGGATACAGGGTGTTAGCCAGCCCCTTGAATAATCATCCCATTATAACTGCATTAACGAAATTTCCTATTTTCACCAGGGTAGCTATGCCTATTACTGGTCGTGTAAACCCAACTCCTTTTGAGGGTCGATTGGTCTATTCCGTGGCCCCATCCTCACAAAATATGAAGCCCCAAATATTGGATACAGGGTTTTAACCAGCCCCTTGAATAATCTTCCGTTTATAACTGTATTATACGAGATTTCCTATTTTCACCAGGGTAGCTATACCTATTACTGGTCGTGTAAACTCAATTCCTTTTGAGGGTCGATTGTTCTCTCCCGGGGCCCAATCTTCACATAATATGAAGCCCCAATATGGAATACACGGTTTTAGCCAGCCCATTGAATAATATTCCAATTATAATTTTTTATACGAAATTTCCTATTTCCATTAGGCTAGCTACGTCTATTACTGGTCGTGTAAACCCAATTCCTTTTGAGGGTCGATTGGTCTCTCCCGGGTTCCCATCCTGACCAAAAAAAAAAAAAAATATTCCCATTATAACATTATATGATGTTTTTCTCACCTTTTCTCCAGGCTAGCTAATTATGGCAGCTGTCAGGTCATTTCAGAAAGTGGCAATTTTTTATGTATTACTGTTTGTTTCAAATAAAAAAGTAAGTTAATATGGATTTTAAGTTAACGTTTATTAGCATACTTACGGTAATTTGAATAGTGAATAGACCATAGAATACAATTCGCTATTCGAATAGTGAATAGTGAAAAGCAAATAGAACTTCAACTTCTGAATGCCGTTACAATTATCGTATCAGATGAACGTCTATTTAACTAACTCGATGCGAGTGTGCAGCTGTACAAGGGTTGAACCAAAAGTAATACCACAATTCAAATAGCTTCTTGTTGGCGCTTTATTTATTGACAATATATTTTTGGTGATATAAATACACCGAACATCGAAATTGAGCTTAACTAAGCACATGTCCGTTCAATTCTTAAAGTAGATTTGTTAAGACAATTTAAATCCACAAAGCACAACTATTCAAAGTACATGTATTTCCTGATCACATGATATTCTGTATATTATTTTTGCGAAAAAAGGAAATGTACACCTATATTTTTAACAGATGTATTTCTTGTGCATACTGAAATCCTGCTATGCTTTATATGATAATTTTTAGTCAAGCGTAAACAAATCAAAATAGCGGTGTACTCAGAAGTTTAGCCAAGGTAGAAAAGTTTGTGAGGGCAAAAATGCATAATATTCAGGTTAATCATGACTTTCAGTAACCCAGGGTATGAAACCTTTCTCAAAGCATCTATCACTGATGCGATGGATGAGGGTCATTTTCAAAGTTGTCAGAGAGTCTACATTAATAATCGTGTCCAAAATTAAACGCACTTTAAAAATAAATGTTCAAAGTGCGGTTTTTTCCCAACGGTGCGTTGCCACATACCCCAGTAACTTGTTTTAAGGTTTCTAAATAAAAAGAATAGATTCCTGAAAGTATTCACACCTAAATTAATCGCACACCTTGCTTTAAAAACCGATTGATGACCGGTGCTTGACTCTAATGTAAAGCAAAATCATTTCATTCTGTTATTTTTTAACGTGTTTTTAAGCTTTGAAATTTAATACACATTGATAAATATTAAAGATAAATAAATTTATTTTGGGAAGGTAATTCATATTTTTATCTTGTCTTATTTTGTATCTGAAGACCAATCGTCTTCTGAACAATATTGTCTTGGCCATAACATGAAACTTCTTTAACATAAGGAATTCAAACATATATCTAATATAGTAGATATAAAACATAATTAAACCCTATCAAATACTTTGTCCTATAGATATTTACACAGACAATTGTATTATACCTTTTAATTTATTTAATCTGTTATCGTATTGTGGTATTACTTTTATTTTCATGAATTTACTACACCAATGAAATAATGAAGTGGGAAAGTCACGTCACAAATGCACTCGTATAGGGTTTTCATAAAACTCGAGACACCAAATGTAATCTTTTAAATATCTGTCTATTTCAAACAGTCAGTTTTCTCGGTCTAAGTCCAATTCTCGGTAAAACGAAAACACTCTAGAAGTTTATAATTTCTCCACGTTCAACCAATATTAACACTTGACCAACTATGAACTATTGATAGTCATAATGAATTTATTCCAAGTCCTTGGTAATTAAAACATATGTTAAGGGTTTATATATTTATTATGGTGCATGAAAAAAGGACAAAGATGTTATATACCAAAAAAAATTGTTATACAAACTTCCCTTTATTACCATCCTTACCAAATTTACAACGTAAATGAAAGTAAGCCTGCCATGTTAATGAAAGTCCAAGTAACCCAAACCTAATGCCAACCCACTTAGTACGGACAAAACCCTTAACATGTTTCCTAAGTTAAAATTAGAATAATAGAATCGGAAGCGAGAATCTAACTATGAACGGGACAATGAACAAAGCAGTGAACGAGACAGGAAATGAAGAATGGGGCCCACCTATCAACCAGGGGAAGTAAGTTGACTCGAACCTTAGAGAAGGTTCAACGTCAACTGCTCGACTATGGCAAATCCTGACTTTATATACACCGCGCTCTGGAGGTGTGTTTCTCTTAACCAATTAAAATGACTGTCTGTATTTATAACGCGAACTAGCGTTTTCCCAAATCGTAATCTTTCCGAATGTAGAATACACGATTACAACCAATCATATTTGTCGTTACACGTTTTGCTTAGGCTATAGACGAGCATGTGCTTGACATGTGATCATGCTCAATATAATCTTATCACAAATCATTTGAATTGTCCCTTTATACATACATATACCAGCTAAGAGGAGGAAACGCTGTTTGTTTTGTTTACAGCAGTGAGTATATAAACAATCAGTGAGCAAATAAGGAACAATGCTCTATCAAAATATAGCTTAATCTAAGACCTGTAATTGAATTGTGTATGTGACCAGATCTAATCTGCTACTGTCTTGTAAAAGTAAAGCAATTTAAATATAACAGAGAAAAATATTTCCTTTGTAATAATACACTTCAAATATCACCCCTCATCTGTTTAAAAGATGGGTAAAAGCGTGTAAACCCAGTGGGCAAAGTTCTAGAGACAGCCATTCTCACCCACCAGCAAATACAAAAGTTCCAGCACGGGCATTTTATTTGTAAGAAAAAATCTGCTTTGGTTTGAACCCAGTTTTTCTAGGATATGTATCCAAAGGTTTCCTGACTTATATCACTTTTACGTAAAAAATTACCCATTTTGAGAACCCACAGGAGAAAACATACAATCATTGATACGCAGTTTGTGGTGATGATAAGCAATCTACAATCACATAAGCTTAGACAGAGAAGATTCAACCCATTTAGCATATTCAAGTAAAAACTTAAGGTAATTTCATTTTAACAGTATTCTAATAAGGTAATTCGGAAATATTTAAAGTGTTTCGTTTTTGTTATTCCAAATTTATGGCTTTTTTAAATGATGCAGAGTATTCTACTTTTTCATAATTTCCGGGTTGTTGACAGTGATACATGTAAGAACATTCCAGTAAATACACATGCCAGCAAGACAATTAACCATACATATGCATAGCCTAAAAGAACAAATATTTAATGAAATGAACATGCTTATATATTGAGCATTCTATCCATAAATGATTATAAGAAATCGTTTTTCTTGTGACTGCTCAATTTTTCCTTGTTCATGGATAAAAAGAACCTTACAAATATTGACAATCTACAATGATTGGCTCCATTGGATTTGTCATACAACTTTTTTTTTTTTAAATTTAACTGTCCGTATAGCATTCCCTAGCGTAGCATCCGATAGAATTTCAACTCGGTTTTTGATGATTAACTATTATTTATTTTATAACAGTAAAAAAATATGATGCAAAATATCATAATTTGAAGTGAAAAATATGGAAAAAACAAAATACTAATACTGTTTTTAGCTCACCTGAGATGAAAGCTCAAGTAAGCATTTCTGTTCACGTTTTTTTCCGGCATTCGTCCGTCTGTCCATCTGTCTTGCCGTCCGTTTGTCCGTCTGTAAACTTTTACACTTTTGATTTAATATTTCGGATGCACAGGTATTAAAGTTACTTCGTTCTAAAGATTTTCGGTCTATTAATTAGACATTTTTATTATTGTAAACAGATAGCCATGCTATGACCTTGAGTTACTAGTATTACATATTGGTCACTATGATACTTATGTATACATAGATACTGCGTAATGAATTGTGTTAATGATAACTAACAGAATGAACTATGTGACTCTTGTAGCACTGCGCAGTATTCCTAAATGATGTTATGCAACCAGGTGCAGAAGTCGGGCACAAATATCCAAATTGGAAGTTTGTAAATAAGTTGTCATATTTGGCGATTCTGTGTCTGCATCGATAGCTCTGGTACTCTATATTGAGTCATGTATTGCTTATTCTATTTAACCTTTGTAACCTTAAAGCCATGTATGAATGAATGTATTATGAGTAAACGATGCATCATACCCAGGTGGGGGACTCAGAGACTCGGATTCTGAGACTCAAAACCCGCATCACAATATTCTTTCTGACGGTTTTGACAGTTTTGTTACTTTATTTAGAAATAAAATTTAACTCCGGAATTTTGACACTAATTGTTCACTCATGATCATTGTAGATGGGCCGGACTGGTCAGAACCGTCAATCATAAGTAAAATGTTATACATACTCATGTAAAATGATGTTAGATAGAATCTTTGATTTGGGCTGCTTTCAATTGACTATACGATCACGCTGATTAATAAACTACTTGGTGACCAACAATTGGACTTGGTCATTATTCAGGAGGAAGGCTTACATTATATATTATATATTATATATTACTTGATTATTCGTTGATAAAATTAATATTATTGTCTTAAATTTGGTTTTATTTAACTGTTATTCCTAAGTATAAATGGTATGGTATGAGATAATACAGGATAGATATTATTTGCAGGATAGTCGATAGGATACGATTGTTTTGTCAACTTTCACGATAGCAGCACTGCACATGTAGTTTATTAGCTATTTTTGTGATCGGCTTCGGCCGATCACTGTTGAGTCCATATGAGGCATCCGGCAAATGCTTCCACGTGCGCACACATTCCGCTTGCATAAGTAGTTCTTATAAAAACTTGAAGTTTGGTTTAGTATTTATATAACATTTTACTCGGTTTTATTTCAATTCATTTACCTTAAGAGATGCAAACATACATAAAATACAGTTCGACCTGTTAATTCAAGAATGCACATTTTGTCTCACGCGTAAGAATTTCGATCGAAAGATTCCTTCAGTAATGCAGTTGACCTCGATGAACTGACCTCAACCATAAGAAGATGCTCCATGAACTGACCTCGATCTATTGATGTTGCATAATAGTAGCTAGGAAGACGGCTTGATTTATAAACAAGGTTACGTTATAATGCGACCTCAATAGCAAGTTATGATGGCATTCAATGTTTTTCAGTCGCATTAAATTATTTTAATACAACTCTTTCTTTGTATACGTGTTAATGCTCTTTGAAGAGCCCTACTCAGTATTCTGAAGAAGAAGAAGATACATTAACATTTAATAATTACGTTAAAAATATAAAATTAGACGAGGAGTTTACGAACGGCTTTTCCCGAATTTATTTCAAAATTAAATTTGTTGACGGTTTATAATAATGAAATTATGGTGTACAGATTCAAAATATTCTATATTTTGTAAAAATACAGTACTTTTTTATTATTTTACATCAAACTGATCATGTTGATTGCTATATCATTATTGCCGATCATTCCTTTAAAAGGAATACTTGTTTCCTGATTACCGACGAAATACAATGTAAGGATAACCCCCGAGGCACTCCGAATAAATCGTTCATCTTTCGTTCACATATCGTTCACTGTGCGTTTACCGTTCACTTTGCGCTCCGTTTGCGCTCTGCGTTCGCTCATCGTTCACCGTTCATTAGCGTTCACCAAATTCCGTTCAGCGTGCGCTCACCGTTCGCTCAGAGTGCGCTCACCGTACGCTCAGAGTGCGCTCACCGTTCACTCACCGTTCAAGTGGGAAAGTTGAACGTTTCAGGGACTGTATGATTACCATACCAAAAGTATATATAAATGGAGTTTATTTGAAAAGAAATTTACCGGTACTTCAACAAACTTCCTGGATCTCTTAAGTCTTATTTTTTTTTATAGAAAAATAAAATAAAATAAATTGTTTCTATAATTCGATACTTTTAAACTAATGTTAATAAGCAATTCAATGAACATCTACTTTTCCTGTGTTATCGCTACAGAGTTGGTATTTTGTTATTTGTAATACGTGATTAATGTACCTGTACCTTCCACAGTATCAGAACCGAAGTAGACAACTCAAATAGTGAATTTATTCGGGGGAATTTACAAATTGATTTGACGGATTATTGCGATAATTTCGTTGGTAGTTATGAAATATAAACCAATTGTTACATCACCTCCGAAATAGGTCAAGGTCTCTTTGTTTTTCTGCTCTTAGAGAGTAATATGACTTACTTGAAATCATGTGCGAGTGAGTGTATCGAAGCTGAAAAAGAAACAGTTTCTACTCCTAACATCATGATGATATCAATACCAGCTTTAAATATACATGTTTACACGATAATGTGATGTAATATAAAAAAAGGACATTTTCCATTACCAACTTCTTCTAAAGGAAACAAAGCAATAAATATTTTAAGGGTTTAAGTGTTATAAATTTGTGTGGCCAAGAAAACTTGAAGATAAATTATAACGTAGTTAATTTAATTTTGATGGGATGTTTCTATCGATTCTTGGATCACGACAATAATATGGGATTCGTGAACCCTTCATAGTTTTATTACCCGATTACCTCTAATGATATCGATGTTATTCGTCATTTTAACTCCATATTTTCTCTTTTTTAAAATATTTTTTATGACAAGGAGAGGACACCGCCGCCTCTTGATTGTCAAAATGTTTACCAAGTGCAAGAAACTCTACCAAAGTAAAACATAAGCTTGCTGGTTATGTCAACAAAGATTTCATTGATTGAATACTAAATGTTGGATAAACGGATAGTCATTAACGAAAATTGTTTTGAATTTTGACTGATTTTAGGAAGTAATTTTCAAAAGGTAAAATTGCATGTGCATATGTGGGGTTTTTTTTTTGTTGTTTATGTGTTTGTTTTGTTGGGTGTTTTTTTTCTTGGGGGGGGGGGGGGTTGGGTTGGGTTTTTTTTTTTAATTCCGTCACGACAACCATCTGAATGGTTCATTCCAATCAAATTTAAATTTGATTTAAATTCTATGATTTCTACGTGTGTAATGTTAAACAGGACTTCAGAATATGTTCCGAAATTAAAGACCTCAAATCAAATCTAAATTGAAATTTAACAATTTAGACGATCTTTATCATTAGGTCTTCGTTCCTTTCAGGTAAAAGACCTCTTGTATTTCTTACTGGGTTTTTTTTTCTTATAATTTTCTTCTATAATTTTCCCGGGACAGCTTTTTATTATTAGATATATTGAAAAAAAATTTTCTTTACGTAATTGGCCATCAAAAGTTATGGCACCAAAACTCCCAGAATTTACACAGTAATTGCCCTTTGTGTAGGAAACGCTTGCTATCGCTACTCCTCTGAAACCATAAGCGATATAGACTTGGGACTTTTATCAATATCTTAAGTTCACTTAGAGGGTCCTCCAATCTATTCATGCCGAAATGGACCGAGGCCCCTTCTAGTAGCTATTGCCCCCGAAAGTTTTTTGAGTTCCGGAAATACTCTTACAACTTTTTTGCCGTACGTAGATGAAAGATCGGACAACTTGGTATGGAAGCGTCTACCTTGGCCAATCAATAAGTCAAGGTTAAGGTCATTCAAAAACTTGTGTATTATGGAGTTTTCATATCTCTTTTGTTTAGGGTGGTATAGAAAAACTGTTTCATGGATGTAGTCGGACATTTAAAAATTAGCCCTTTAGCCCCTACCTCGAAATAGTTACAGAGTTATTTCCCATGTTGTAGGAAATGTTTGTAATCGCTACTCCTCTTACATCATAAGCCACCGAGACTTGAAACTTTTACCAATTCATTTAGGTCACTTGGGGGGCTCCTTCAATCTTTTCATATCGAAAGGATTCGATGCACCGTTAATACAGTTATTGCCCTTGAAAGTTGATAAATTTAAAAAAAAAAAAGAAGCATTTACAACTTTTGAACCATTCATCATAGAGATATCGGAACACTTGGGAGGAAAGCGTCGATCTACCTTTGTGATAAAAAATGACATACAGATCAAAGGTGAAGGTTATTTAAAAATCAGCGAATAATTGATTTTCCATATCTTTTTTGTTGAGGAGGTTTAGAAAAACCTTTTCATAGATGTAGTAGGGCTTATAAACACATTTTGAAAAGTAGCCCTCTAGCCCCCATCTTGAAATCGGTATAGAGTAATTGCCTCTAGTGTATTAATTGTTTGTTATCGTTACTACTCTAGATCTGAAACCATAAGAGATAGAGACCTGAAACTTTTACCAATGTCTTTAGTTTACTTTAGGAATCCGGATCTTTCAATCTGTTTAATTCCTTCTTTAAGCAGTTATTACCCCTTAACATTTCTTAATTTCGTTTAAAACATTTTTGTAATGTTACATCGTAGAGACATTGAACCACTTTAAAATGAAGATTTGACCTTGGTCGATCAAAATGACATAAAAGTCAAAAGTCAAGGTCAAGCAAAAGAAAATCATACCAAATCTTTTGATATTTGTTTTTCTAGAAGTAACGCAGGGAAAGCATTTCATCGATTTTATCGAAACAGAAATGTTTTAAACATAAAAAATAAGGTGGAAAGACCTCTAATTGTTCAAAAACAATTAGTATACTAGTTTTTCTCTAGAAACCTTTCTACGTGAATATATATTTTCACATTTATTCTATTAATATCTTTATAGAACTTAAAAGTGTTTTCCTTTTAATTGATAGTGCTGCAGTAGTGGAAAAAAAATCTGTGTGATTAAATAAAAAACATCGCTATTATGAAAAAATTGTCATTTGCGCTCTGATCTAAAAACGAGACAAGTTAAATGTTTTTATAGTTGAAATAGCTATTGCAGAAAGTTTTCATAAGAACCATTAAGATATGCGTAATATCGACGAGGAAGTGTTATTCTGTTACCGCACAATTAGGTCAATTTATTCTTGTTTTTTCTAGTCTGAAGGGGTAATTTTAGAAATACTTGAAATTATATTGAAGTGTACGAGTGAATGTTAAGTCCTAAACAATCTATTCGCCAACCTTTTTTATATAAAATTTATGACACTATATATTAGACATTAAGACTTACTGGTAACTAACTAGACAGTTGCCATTCTTAAGAAGGAAACAATGTTACTGCGTGTGTCATTATTGCACTATTAAGGTATATCTATTTAAATTTATCATTGCAATTTTTATATTCTTATATTCTTCATTAAGTTAATTCTTTCGTAAATCTAATACAGAATGTTTGTTAGTTTTGTAAGTACATGTATATCGTGGATGTTTTAAAAAGTGATCACCATTACGGTCGGTGTGACATTTTTACGTTATCGATGTTCAAGTTCTTCATATTTCTGTTTGTAAGGAATATTGGTTAAAACAGTGGGTACATCTTTTAGCTTAATAAAATTGGTTTACCTTAAAATTTATTGGTTTTTCATGTTTCAGTTTAAGATGGTAAAAATTGAAATTTGTTTCGCCCTTTGTTTCGTCTGCTGCACTGCCTCATCAGGTACCTATTCTTGCAATTATACTTTATTTTTTATTTGTGTGTTTTAAAAAAGTTGACTATAACAAGTGAATGTAAAAAGAAGTTCGTTGTAAAAATTTTCAGTGAAATGGCCGAGTGGGGTATACACGCTAGTCAAGACATGGTATGGTTGTCCTCCAGGCTGGTCTCAGGGGTGGACTTTCCAGGACAACGAGGACATCTCCAATAATAACTATATATCTTATGGACACCATTTTGCCGGTAAGATATTGAATGCTTTTTGGGGAAAAAATCTGATTAATTACCGTTCAAATAATACACTAAATTATTTGTCTGGTCATTGATAAAATAATCAAAAATTTTGATAAACATTAAAGTTACAATAGTTTATGTGCTTAGATATATAAGAAAGTGTTTTTACTTATTGTAAAATGTAACGTATTATAATGATTTTTAAACTGCATCGGGTTAATTTTTTTTTTTAATAATTAATTGACAGGCACATTTGGTCGAGATTTCAAGTTTTACTACTGCTCAAAGACTAGCGGTGTTTCCGATAGTCGGGAACCATGGCCGCCTGGAAACTACTGTATTTTGAAATACGATTCATATTGTCCCTCGGGTGAGCATTCTAAATGAATAGGTGGTTTTTCTTCAGTAGTATTTAGAGCATATTATTCTAATGAATTTGAAATTAATCTAAGATTGATAAAGATTCCGAATGATACAATACAAAATACAAGTTTATAAAACATAAATAACAGGTTCTAAAACACAAACAGAAACTTGGCATTTAAAAATAAAAAATAAAAATAAAATTTATTCATTACAGTTGAAGATTTCAAAGTCTTCGTTTAAAACAAATTAACAAACATTGTTATATAAAACTGTAATTCTATTACACTTGTTTTTTAAAAGTCCAGTTTTCAATTAAAACTCTTTTGGTTTAAGGCTTAACAAACAAAATATAAATAACACTTGATTAAAATAGCAATAAATGTAGGTAATTTTAATACGAAATAGGGTTTACCCCTGGCATTGTACACTGGGATGATGAAGATGCAGTAAATGATAATTCACATGGAGGCTCTCTACCATTTGGTTACTTTGGTAGTGATACGAGGATACATTATTGTTGCAGGTACAGTAAAGTTTATTTCTAAATATAACATAACATATTAATTTGTTGTCCATCCATTGATTTTTAGGCTTCTTAATAAAGCACGTACTGTGGAATCATCATTGTTCGTGGGAACCAATGTTCGTGGCTTTCGTGTGTAACCCTTGCCCATGAATTTACATCCCAATGAACGTATTTACAAGCATTTGTTTAATATTTTTTTTTAATTATTATCCGAACTTGCCACCAACGAAATTACGTCACCGCGAACCAGAAAAATTTTGGCTACCCACGAACATTGACCCCCACGATTAAGAATGATTCCACAGTATCCATCAACATCCATCCATTCTAGTTCCATCTTTGATTTGCAGCTTGTTAGTTTTTACTTCTTGTAAAAACAATTAAATTCGCATTGACGAATATTTTATTTATTTAGGCCGAATCAAAACTAACTACAAATAAACTACATCACTAATAGGGAGATCCTGGACAAACACAATACGCCTTTTGAATGAATGATATGACAGGTTCCGTGGGAGTGGGATCAGTATTAGTACTACATAATGTTAAAGGGACCTAGACACGATTTGAGCTCAAAATTCTTTTTAAAAAATTCCATTTTTAATGTTTAAAATGGTTTATATGAGTATTTTTAATGCTTCGTCAAAATTGAAATGTCAAATATTGAATAACAAGCAAAATACAGAGATTGAAATTCTTTGTTTTGTAACCAAAACTCGTGTCTTGTTATTGTTTACATATATGTTTTATTGGTATAAGTTTCAAACAAATGTTGCTTTATTCTGATGATTAAATTATTTATGAACACATTGAATCAATTTATCTTGTTTGCCAATGGTTATTTTGTCAAAGAAATGGTAATCCCTTACTTTACATTATTTGTAAACAAATATAAGACTAGAGCTTTGTTAACATAACAATGAATTCTTTCCTCTGTATCTCTCTTATAACTTGACTTCTAACATTCAAATTTTGGTCAATCATTAAAAATGCGCAAGTAACCCATTTTTAAATATTATATAAAAAAAATAAAAAATAAAATTTTAATCTCAAATCGTATCTAGGTCCCTTTAAAAAAAAACCACATGAACGAACTCGGTGTACATTTATACCAATTTACCAATACATCAAATACATCAAAACTGGTTTTAAAAGGGGTCGAATACTAATACACTATTGAAATAACTTTACATCTTGGAAAGTTTCGTGTTTCTCCAAGACATACAGTGGTCTTTCGACTTTAATTAATTTTTTTTTTTAATTCATGTTTGTGTCTTTCGAAATCAATTATGTATAACAATTCATCATCTCTTTGCAGAAGGAATGTATATAAATGCTAAATCTTTAAAATCTATAGCCAATAACTTGGTTCTGATGTACAAATGCACATCGCAAAATTTTAGAAATCATAAAAAGCATGGTTCAAGAAAATGAAATATTATTTATTACTAGTCAATACTATTTCAAATCACTGTAAACCAAAAATATGAAAATTACAAAGGTTACATTTACATTGAATTAAAATGTATTGTTATTTGTTTGACATGCATCATCTTTAAACGTCTAACATTCTTAAAGCTTCATATTGAATTATTTTTATGATTATTATTCACTTATTTTTTCTTAAACCTACAGTCTCTTAGTACTTATAATTTTAAAAAAATGCAAAAAGAATACAAGTTTGAAATATGCTGATATGCCATTTCATCATATTGTTATATATTAAATAAATTTGAATAGTTGACAAAATGTTTATTGTTCTTAAACAGAACAGAAAAAGGATACTTTATAATAATTGTTCTAATTAATATTCACAAAATCAGGTCAAAAATTTAGCAATCATTTTTTTTCTTACTAGAAACGATGGTTATTTTAACAATGCAATATCACTTCCGACTTCTCACCCGTTTTACCTATTGAGATTCACTTCCTACTGCCAGCGGGTCAAAGGAATGTACGTGAGAGAAGAGATTGTTCGTTTTGATGACGAAGACCTTGCCAATGGCAACTATATCTCTGGATATACTCCAATGGGAGCAGGTGGGAAAGACCATCAACTGCTGTATTGTTATTATTGGAGTTAAAGATTTAAAAAAACCCAAATAATACATTATCGTCAAGTTCCTTACTACCCGATTTCGCTCTTTCTTTGCATAGGTAATGTTAATTCCACTTGATGTATATCCCTTAATAATTTTATTTTTATAAGATACTTGCATTCAATTCAATTTCTTTATTGCGAAAGACATACGTCTTATAGCACTTATTATAATAATAAACAATACACACACAAGAATATTTCGACAAAAATGGACGGTCTTAATATAGACAGCACAGTCGTAAGCATGAACTCTGATTACTCCTCTTATCTTATTTTTATTGTCAACTATTCTTTGCTTAAATGATCCTCTTCGTGGTTTGTTTTACATTCTATTAAAAAAATACTTCGTCATCAGTGTTTAGGTCTTATATTTTTACTGATTTTAATGGTTTGGTTTTCTCAAATGATGCATAACACAATTATCATGATATTTTGTCAAACCGGTAAATTGTTAATCGGTTTACATTTTCTATCGTTTCAAATATTTTTATTTTACACAATTGTATTATTATATTGTTTACCCTTTCACAATAGACGGCTTCAGTGGATGTTCATTTATAAAATCAAATCATGTATTAATATGTACTCTAATAATATCTACGTATTCTTCTATTTGTATTTTCCTTTACTGTTCTCACAGGGTTATTATGCTATTTTATGACACCAACCTTCATGTTTTATTTAATAATTTAATGTTTTTCCATCTTGACTTATCCTTTTTTTTTTATGGCTTTCAGTTGAATCTGAGCATTATATCGACTACACTCCTTAACTGCTCTGTGCTTAATTTAATCCAACATGGTTAAGTGTCTCTTTTGTTTTGAAAGAGTGTAAATATCAGCTATTTTACAGCTATACACGTGCTAAATTTCATTAAAAATATTTCATGTTTGGTATGATACACATTATGATTAAATCATCATTGTTTTAACGGAACTTTTTTCGTCTTATACTTTAGGTTAATCCTGATCCATGATTTATAAGTTTATCAAATTGGAATAATACACTTAGTGTTTTTGATGATTTCTGCTACCGAATAAATATGATCAGTTATAACCCTGGGTTTTCAATGTTCATGGTCTATTTGAAGTTCTGTAAGGAAGGTATTTTTTAATTTCTTAAGCCAGATGTCTTGATTATTACAATAGCCTGCTTTGCATTTAGTGCTTCCCAAAAATGCAAGGATAGACGGGTTTTGTTTGGTGCGGGTGACAAAGCCAAATATTTAGTTGTTGACGTGTATCACACATGTATTTAGCATGTGAAACGCATCGACACAAAGGTGACGATCAGATTTAGGCTTTCTTTATTTTATTTTTGCTCGTCCTGTATTGTATCTTTATAAAAGTTTCGCAACATCAAAGATTCAAGATTCTGGCCCCTTTAGACCCCTTGTTACGTAACCTATTGACTTTTTAAAAAAAGGATCTTACCAGCAAAGGAAACATGCTTTAAGACTCTACATGAAAAAGAAACAAATTGCTAACAAGGATGAAGAAAAGTTGGAGAAAAATATATATCAAACATATCTGGGCATTGAGCTCAACTTAGAAAATAAACGTACCAACTTTTGTGGTATTCCTTTTAAAGGAATGATCGGCATGTGATATCAAAGCAATAAACATGATAAATAGGATATATCGCACCGTTTTGTTGATTTCCGAAATAGCAAGGAATGAATAAACTTTACTCTTAGAAGGCGAAGTTTACTTCCGATTAAAATTCTTACGCATATAAAGAAAAACGTGATTTGAATCATTATGTAACTGTATATTAAATGTTTTAATCTCAAGGCACACGCATTAGAATAATGTTGTTTTTTTTTAGTAATCTACATATAATGAAAGATTTACATGAAGACGTCACTGCATAGTAAACAAAGTAGTGCGAGGCGCAATACGTGCGCAAATAGTAAAATTTGCCGGATGTCTCAAACGGACACAACGGTGATCGGCCGAAGCCGATCACGAAAACGTTTACATAAAAACGGATATGTCCAAACACGGAACGGAAAGGCAAAAAGAAACCAAGATATCGACGCCTTGGACGCTATCTGTCACCTCTTCCTAAACGTTGAGGTCTAAAGTCGTTCGATACGTAGGATCTATAGATTAACGAACAGTTTTATCAAAGGATAAAGGTAAAAATATGTACTCATGCCTTGAAATAAAAGATATAATAATCATCGACAACACAAACAATGAAGTCGATGTAGTTGACGAGAGAAGGGGGGGGGGGGGGGGGGGGGG
>WFKH01003881.1:39990194-40009575 GCA_016163765.1 Magallana hongkongensis | reverse complement strand
TACCCTATCCGAGGGCCAAAACACGTCACAAGTGAACCAAGTTCTTTAAAGACATTGGGTTGCGTTCTCCTAGCCCGTAGTCCTTTTTTTAGTCTTCATACGTTCTAGAAAAATTCGTTTTTATTCGTAATACATTGATGGATAGCAATTAAAAGATCATATGAAGAACTTGTACACTTCTTAGATCCGCTCTATTCCCTAAACTACAGGTGACTCTCGATGGTCTGAAGTCCATGGGACCGAGGAAAAACTTTGAGGGATCAAGAGTTCGAGTTTTCAAGAGTTGGAAATTTACCGGGTTTACCGACGGGTTTTTAAATTTGTCTTACCGGATGATATGATAAAGCCATTTATTAAGTGTTAACCTTACGCACGTGCACGTGCTTTAACAACGTTTTCTTTCAATTAAATGTACAGATCTGGATGTTTTGAAAACTAAATAGAAACAAATATTGAATAAAGTCATGATAAATATTTGTTTTATGCATCATATCATGGGTTTGCTCAGCAATCCAAAAGGTATTGCAAGGCATTGAATTTTAAAAATGCTTAAATTAACTTTTGACAAACATTTTGAACTGTCAAAAAATTAAAGCAAAACTTTAACAAACAACATAGCATTCTAAAATGTAATCTAAAGTCAAGGAAATAAATGTGTTATTGTTAAATTTTATGAACAATGCTACTCCGGATCATTTTCCTGAAAAATTATAAAGAATGAATACCGTTTTCTTTATTAGAGCGAACTGTTAATTACAATATGTAGATAAGAAAGTTTTGGGACAGTCCTAAACACAAAAACGGGTACAGGTATAATTTAATAACATTTTTAGGTTTAAATATATCTATTTAAGCTGCAAGTTGTGATCAATTTTTAATTTACTGCTTTGTCAATTTTGATTCAAGCAATGCTATTCAAAATTCTTTATCTGATATTAAAAAATGTGTTAACTTTTTTTTTTCAAATTTAGATATGCATGTTCTTTGATACAGATGTTAAGTTCATGGTTCATGCACTACACTAGTAGTACAAAGACAGACAATTAGTATACTGACGGACAACAGAAAGAAAAAGAAGGTACACAAGGTCGTGTCAAGATAAAGGAAGGGTGACAGACATGTTGAAGATATTATGAAAATTGAAATTTAGAATAGCAGGAATGAATAAAAACCCGTTCGACTTTCAGAATTCTATATTCTGTTGAAATAACTTTAAAACAAGCTTAAGAAAATTATAAAAATTGTTTATAAGTTTGGTAAATAAACTGTTGGCAACCATTACTATTTCCTTTGGCGCTGCAAATTGTCTCCAACGTTCTAAACCCTCACATGAATTAACGAAACTAAAGAAGGTTAAAAATAAGAAATCTTCTGGATTTGTCCCTCTCCTTCTCTTCTTTCTCTTAAACACACTAAAATGCCTTCTCTCTCTCTCTCTCTCTCTCTCTCTCTCTCTTTCTCAGATGTTGCAAAACTATGGGATTTAATTCTGTTGTTTTCAAAGATGGAGAGGCAAACATTTTCGTTTATCCCTTGCCTACTGGCCTCAGTCCTGCAGATTTCCCATACCATCTTTTTATGGATTACAAAGAATGAAGCCTTTTTCTTGTGCTCAATGTCAAATAAACAGTTTTGTATAATACAATGCTATTCAAAAGCATTTGAATTTTATTACAAAGAATAATGAATTTTTCTTTGACTTACAAACACCTGGTATTCCATACAGTAGTGCAGTTCTCTAGTAAACAGACGGTAAATTTTTCTACCGACAAACAAAATAATTCACCTAAGGAAAGGAACATATCGTATATCAGGTTTTTCCCGCTTGTATCCAAACTGCTTTGTTCGCGACGATTTCCGAATCGCGGAATATAAATCAGTGTAAATTTGATACAAAGTGTTGTTCTTTTAATAGAAATCTCTCTTTCCCTATCAAGTAAGAAAAAGTATGGTGTACTGGGTTCAGTAAGTTATCCCCTCGCGCAACTTGTTGCGAAGGGGATATAGCATCGCTACTGTGCGTGTGTGTGTTCGTATGTGTGTGTGTGTGTGTGTGTGTGTGTGTGTGTGTGTGTACTCCATTTCAATTTTCTAGTAAATTCCAAGAAACCCTCTCATGAATATCCATCAAACTTTATACACTTCTTTGGCATGGTAAAAGGACAAACCCTGTTGATTTCAAAATCAATTGATTAAGTATTTTTTTAAATTATCGTAAAAAATGAAGTTAAAAACATGAATTTTATGTACGACTTGACAATAGACATTTCCGGTAATTTTATGTACGACTTGAAGTTAATCGCTACTGTTTACAGTTCAAATCAACAACTTGACATTTTTTGGGATTTAAATCTAGTAAAGGAAAAAAAAACGTTTTGTAGCATTGGAGTGTTAGACGAGTGCCCATAGTTAAAAGTTGAAGCGGGCAAGAGATTTAAGTCTGCCGATTTACATCGAAACAAGCAGTCGACTTTCGGACAAATTTTCCCGTATTACTTACAATAGAACTAGTCCAAAATTCAGTAGAGACTTTGACAGATATTGCACATTTATCACGCGAAAATTGTTTTATATTAATAATAACTGCATATATATCTACTATACTATGGGTTAATTATAATACGCGTACAACAACTAGCAACTAGAATTTCCATCAGAGCAGACTACAGAGCGCTTGATTTTCAGCTACGTTTCATAATGTATACGGATCGTTTATGTATGCTTATATAAAAATGAATATCACTAAATGAATCTAAATTATTAAACTTTAAAGTATATGTGTTGAGTTTCTGCTAGGAATAGGAAAACTGTTATGTAAACCCCCTCCCCCAATTTATACACCACAAAGCTTGGGGATTGGGATTAAATAGATATTACATGTATGTATTCAAAGTGGTTTATAGAAATACTTTCTTTATTTTGATCTGATAAATTTACATGTATTTTCCTAAATAACGTATTCCCCCGTACAATAAGTCATGTCGCGAGGGGATGCTCCGCTTAGCGGTGCCCTTGTTTAGTTAGAGATAGAAATTGCGGGATCGGATGACAAGCGCCAGATAATAGGTATGCAAGCCTCGTTGTTTATTTAAAAATCCATTGACAATCTAATTAAAACGGTCACTTTCCTTGAGTAAACTAATGTCTAATTATACCTGAGGAACTGGTATATGTAACGGTACATGTTCTATTGATCTATGACTGTTTGCGTCTCTGAAAATAATTATTGGTAGTTCTTTCACATTAAGGAATCGTGTAGGTTTCATTGTCGGAATTTTTTATTATTAAGAGTGACAATTTAGATACTTTTTCTCCTCTTACTTCACAGGCTTAAACAATCGTTAATCATATCTTCACTGACTTTGAAATCGTAAAATTATGAGTCGCGTAAATTTCATATACCGTTCTAGGGTCTGATTCGCGGAAAAAAACACCGTAAAAAACCTGATGTACGGTACACAAAATCGTGTCGACTCAGAAGGGTGGTGTCAAAAACGTTGAACAAATAGGGAAAGAATTCATATAGAATTTGTATACATTGTGTATGGACGAAATAAGACAAATATGATATATACTTACAGAAATTACTAAGATTTTAAAACTCTGTGTTTTGTTATGAAAAAATAAACGCTTTCCAATTGTTGATATCAAAGATGGAGAAGTGTAGATCCTAGTCCATCCCTATAAGAGGAGCCGAAGGATTACGTGCAGCTCGTGATATATCACTGATAGTCCACCTGAGGTACCGGTATTGCCCTCTGCAACGAGGAAGAGTTGAAGCATTTTGCAGATAAAACATATTTATAAACATAACATAATCAAATAACGTTTCTTGAAAAGTGATTGGTTTGAAATGAAATTCCGTCATTTAAAGAACAGGAATTGCACAATTTTGAACATCTATGTTTTATGTCATATCATTAGTGACTCAATATTAGTTTGCATAGTATCTCAATCATTCATTAAGATTATCGTATGGCACGCAATGCAGAAATATTGAAAATGCTTAAAAATAATAAAAGACACCATATCTCAAACTTTTGATAATTGACCTCATATAAATTTTATGCCAGCAGAATAAGGTCAATATACATGTAATTAGTTTAATAACATTCAGGTTTCAGTAGGATCGTCAATCAATTTTTTGATAAAATGAATAAAAAAATGGGTAGGGATTTGTAAACTTATATAGGAAATTCGGATTGCAATTTCTTTTTACACATTGTTTGTAAACACGTTATGCTTTGTAATGCCATCCTATTCATAAACTGTTTTTAATTTGTTTTAAAAGGGTTTAATTATTTGTAATATTTTACATCAAAACTTTAGTAGACAACTCGTACACGAGTTACTTTCAATTCAAGCATATCTGTTCAGCATATATCTAGCATAGCATAACATTTAAATATCATAGTATTGCAATCTCATACCATATCATTGGAATCTCGTAGCATAGCATTAAATGCATGAGATTAAATTAGATCGACATTGCATACCATAGCATACCATAACATAGCATACATGTACAACATTACCTAACTCAGTTTTTAGGTCACTTGAGTAAACACAGGTGACCTATTACTATCTGTTTTCGTCCGACGTCGTGCGTTAACATTTTACATTTTTTACTTCTATTTGAATACTACTTGGCCAATGGTTACCATTTCTGGTGTGAAGCATTTCTATGGTAAGAGAAATCTAAATTGTGAAATTCATGGCTCTATCACCCTCGGGGCGCCACAGGTGGGGCCAAATATGCCCCCCAAAAATACCAAATTTTCAAAAATCTTCTTCTCTACTCTCACACATGTGAGGAAATAACTAAATGCATGGTTAGGATGTCCATGAAGCCCTCTACCAAAATTGTGAAATTCATGGCCCCTGGGTCAGGGGTTCAGACTCTAGGGTGGGGCCAATATGACCATATAGTAAAAATGTATTTAATCTTTGAAAATCTTCTTTACTCCACTATTTATTTGTTAAAAACTAAATGCATGGTTATGATGTCCAAGAAGCCCTCTACCAAAATTGTGAAATTCATGGCCTCTGGGTCAGGGGTTCAGACTCTAGGTTGGGGCCAATATGACCATATAGTAAAAATGTATTAAATATTTGAAAATCTTCTTCTTAACTCCCATATATATATTTGTTTAAAACTAAATGAATGGTTATGATGTCCATGAAGCCCTCTACAAAAATTGTGAAATTCATGACCCCTGGGTTAAGGGTTCAGGCCCTAGGGTGGGGCCAATATAGCCATATAGTGAAAATGTATTAAATCTTAGAAAATCATCTTCTTTACTCCCACACATGTGGGAAAAAAACCCTGAATGCATGGTTATGATGTCCACAAATTCCTCTACGTAAATTGTGAAATTCATGGCCCCTGGGTCAGGGGATTCAGACCGAAGGGAGGGGGGGGGGGGGGCAAAATGGCCATATAGTGTTAATGCATATTATGTTAAAAAATCTTTTTTCTCTACTCTCACACATCTGTAAGAAATACTGACTTCATAATTATGTTAACCAGGAAGTCCTCTACATAAATTGTAAATTTTGTGTCCCCTGGAGTATGGGTTTTGACTCTATGGCCAAAACGGATGTATAGTGTAAATGCATATAATGTTAAAAAGAATATTCTCTACTCCCACACACTTGTAAGGAAAACCGAATTATTAATTTTGTAGACCAGGAAGCCCTCTACCAAAATTTTAAATTTCATATCCTCCGGGTAGGGGTTCTGAATCTAGATCAAAATAGTCATATAGTATTAATGCATTTAATGTTTAAAAAATAGTCTTCCTGACTTCTGCTGATACTGAATGAAAACTGACTGCATATAAAGAAAGGAAATAAAGCCATCTATCAAAATTTTTAATCCATGTCTCCCAATGTAGGGATTTGAATCTAGGGTGGGGCCAAAACATTCATATAGTGTATAGAGTAGGGGTTCTTAATGCATGGTGTGGTCAAAATGATCATTTAGTGTTAATGTATATAATGTTTAAAAACATCTACTGACACAGAATTAAAACTGACTGCATATTTAGAAAAAAACATTAAGCTGTCATCTTTGATAATATTTCATGTCACCTACATGTAAGGCAAGGGTTATGGGCGGGGGTGGGGTACATATTTGTCCTATTATTTTATTCTGCTCAGGAATGTCAATGAAAAAAAAGAGAGTAAATTTACATATTTACAAAATAACAAGAATGAAGCTGTCCATCAAAGTTGAGATATTGTGAAAGCAATTTGAAAGAGTTCAGGCAGTTAATGGAGTTATCTTCCCTTGCTTCTTCATTATGGAGTTATCTTCCTTTGCTTGTTCATATTTAGAAATTTACATCATTGAATATAATGTTATTAAGAAGTTGTATGGTCAGAAGAGCTATACAAGTATTTTATCATTTGAAACAAAAACAGTTTTTGAACTTTCTAAATAAAAAATAGACTTGTTAATAGTAAAGTAATAATTGGCTAACCTAAATCACTGATAAGCAGAACAGTACATGTAAAATGATTTTGGTATATATATCAGATTGTGATAATATTCATTAATAGCACCCCTGAGAATATTATTGTCATTTAAATTTAGACCACGTGGTTTTATTTTACCCTTTCAGTTTCGCAGTAAAAATCGTGCCTCGTGTTTATAGTCTATTTCCTAATATCTATGTACTTGTAGTTAAATATAAAATCCAGACGTTTATTGATATTAAACTTTATCTTCATTAATTGGTGGGTAAAATCAGTTCTAGAAATAAATGTGACAATAGAAAATATAGTTTTTTCTGCTGTTGCAACAATTAACATGCTTAGTAGCGATCCCCCCTAAGGATTAATTTCCGATCCACGCCTGACCTAGTAATAACATCAATAATGAAACAGACTATACTATTTTATGCTGAAAATGGCTCGATATACTAAGTTTTTATACAAAACAGACACCCATTCTTTTTTAAAAGCATGGTATTGCACACCAAAAGCCTCAAACATGGCTATGATTTTATCAAGCAACCCAATGTTATATTTTCAACCACGTGTAGAGTGGTTGAACACGAACGATAACTCTGTTCTGTATATCATCGTTTAGTTAAAATAACCGCTAGATGATGAAATTAGACATATATCTTGATAGATCTTAATGTTTTAAAATAAATCAAAATAGGATATGATATGAAAAAAGACCAGTACTTACGTATTTTGAGAATATTATCCGAACACTTATACTTCCGCTCGAAATTTCACAGGAACTGAACAAATCTCGGGGAAGTCTCGTGAACATTCATTCGAGCACCTCTGGATTTATTACATACTTAGCAACGATAAAGGAAACATTCCGAACACATTCGCAGGGGTGAATAGGTTGAATATTCAAAAGCTGGAACATAAGATATGAGAGAATTATGAAGTTGGGTTTTTTTTTTTGTTTAAATGCCCACAGGTAAGTTTCTGTCTGCCCATGGGGAAGAGGGATAAAACTTTGTTTTAAATAAAACATGTATACTAGCCACCTTGTTTCAGTTTATCTATGAAAACATATACACATAAAACCTATCTTCAAAGTTAACAAATATGGGAAAATTATTTTCTATCAGAGTCTTGCACCTTTTAATATCGTGTCATGCACTCTATTGTTATAAGTTTTTCGCTAAAGTTATAGGTTTTATAGTTCTCTTTGAAAGATTTCAGGCAGGGAGGTGGTCATCATTACAATATTATAATTTGTCTACTCCAGAATGAAACTTAATTACATGCATACATGAGATTCCTCGATAAGTTTGTGTATGGGCTATGATACTCAGGTGACCTTTAAGGCCTATTGGCCTCTTGTTAATGATTTTAGTTTACAGAATAACATTGCAGATGAGTTGTTGACCTTGTGGGGTTTTTTTTGTTTTGTTTTGTTTTTTGTTTTGTTTTGGGGTTTTTTTGTTTTGTTTTTTTTTTTATCACTTCGAAATGTTTGAAATAATTTTAGTTCAAAATCTTTGAAATCGCAGAGCATAGCATATGTATTTCAAAGCATTGATTTAAAATCTCATAGCATACGATTAAAATTGCATACCATAGCTAAGCATGAAATAATAAAATATATGCATGAAAAGACTGTTACAGTAGTAAGGTTGAAAGAATGTTGGCTTGACATAGAACTATCAATTTGATGTAATTTAATTTAATTTTAATTATTTCTATTCCAGTTTGTAATGAGGACAGATGTAATATAACACTAAAGATGTATGTACAAGAACTATTCTTTCGGGCGTTGACAAAGGTGCATTCGAAGCACGCCATCTTGTAAGAGACTGGAATTTTTTTTTCAGACCCCATGTTAACATATGTATATGTCCATATAGCAACAATACATTTTTACAACATGACGAAAATGATTATTATCGATCCATCGATGCATTATGGGCAGTTATTTTTATTGTATGACCTATTTTTTATATTTATTCAAATTTGTATTTAAGGTTTTTCATATACAGTCTGTTCAAATCGTTGAAATCTCATAGCATGGCATACAATCTCATAGATTCTCATTCGTCATATCAACCATAGCATACCATAGCATAGCATACAACATGATTTTAACTCGGTTTTAAATGCTTTTATTTAAAAGAATAAATGTTCACATTGCAGATTAATGGTAAACTTTGGCTTCTTATCATTTTACTTCGAAATGTTTGGAACTCTTCTGTGTATGGAGGCGTTTTTGTTCAAATCTCATAGCATATCATAACATAGCATAGCATACTATATCATTAAGCCCTTTATTTCAATTTCTCATAGCATAGCATACAAATCGCATAGCATTGCATTGAAATCTCATAGCATTGCATTGAAATCTCATAGCATATCATTAAAATCGCATACCATAGCATAGCATTAAATTGTAAAAGATATGCATGAAATGACTGTATGCACCCACATTTTCATTTATAAATTTTCATATTTCCTACCTTCAGGTCTGTATTTGGCAAACTGATTTATGTACTTCTCCTGCAGGCACACATTTGAATGTATAACAAACACGCCAAAAGAAGTGTCAAATACTTCATCTGTAATATTTTTGTTTGTGTTAGATTCCTTTCATCAGCATACGTCACATTCACTATGTGAATTATGAAAGAAAGTCTTAATAAGTTACCTAGAAATTAACTTGTTAGTCAACAAGAGTACATTATACCGTTGCTGAAACCCTTGTTATTTAAAATCATATCATTATATATCTTAAATAAATGTTAAGTTTCAAGTTCAGTTCTCAACCTAACCCTTTTCCATGATGTGGTTTGCATTAGAAAGGCGTTAAACCAAACCCTAGTATAAGAAGTCCCACGTCTAGTCTCTAGATAAGATTGTGAGAAATATAGACAGAAGTAGACACATTAAAACTGAAAAATAACAACTTTGTCGATTTTTTGTCGGAAACTGAGTAAAATCGTAGAATGCAATGAAATGTTCAAAGATAATACAAGAAGCTAAAGTCCAGAAACCAATTTGTATAGTAGTTAGCCTTTTTTAATATTTTATCAAAGTAAATTACTCTTACCTTAAAATGATATTCTGATCTATATCGCACTGAAGTTATCATTGACCAAGGTAGGCAGTTACTTTTATACACATCAACTGAATTCAATATAATGATTTTCAAGTCACAATCAAAGTCATATGAGAATGCCTTCTTAATTTCAGCTATAATTAACCAGTTTTAAATGCAGATATCTGTATTTATGTTATATAATAGTTATATGATATTTAAGTTTTAAATGACAGGTATTTTTGTGATTTTATTTTCATTTAAGACTCATCATGAAATATATTTCTATTTTTGCTGTGCAAGGGTAAATCCAAAAGTAATATCTACCAATGCTTCTCTTGGTAGCATATTTAGAAACAATATATCATTGATGATATCAATGCATGGAACATCGAAAATAACCTTAACTGATTACATATCCTTCCATTTCTAAACGTTTATCTGTTGATCATGCAATTTATATCCACATCGCACCTATTTTCTGATGAAATGAATATAATATATTATTTTTACAATTTTTCCATGAATGTTATGCGATATGAAGTAATGATCTTGCTTTGCTAAATAAAGAAATACAATCAATAACGTGAATGTATTTCTTGTGCAAATTGCATCCTGCTATTTTAAATTAGTTTTTGTCAAGCATAGACAAATTGAGTATCGTTAAACTTATACAATGTACCTTTTAACTTATAACTCTTATAACTTTTAAACTTAATCATGTAGCAAAATTTGTGAAATTAAAAATGAATGATAAAGTTTAACTAAGTTAGATTAAGCATGACTCTAGCATCTTTTAAAAATGCGTTGAATTGGGATCATTTCCCAAGTTGGCAGAAAGTTAAAATGATTTGCACTCAGATCCTAGTAGTTTGTTTCAAAATTTTTAAATAAAAAAGTATTTACATCTGAATAGATCTCATTTCTATCGCATTGTAAAGTAATTGCTGACCACCGTTCGATTCCAATTTACTGCCGATCATCGCTTTCTATTATGGTAGATTTGTTGCCAAGTAATGGCGTTTAATGAAAATTATTAACAATTAAATATAGATAAAATAAGTTTGAAATAACTTATCTTAAGACCAATCAGACAATATTGTTTATGCCAAAACACGAACATTCTCTCATTGTTTTTAGTTTTTAAAGTTTTTATCAGTAGAAGTGTTTACAATAATTTGGTGCAATATACTCGTATTTGCCAAAAATGCAATTAATATGTTACCTTTTATGCTTACTTTGACAATTAAGGGTCATTTAATTACACGTTTCACAAAATTCTAATATAATTCTATACGTACTCCCTACCCAGCTTTTCACAAAAGCGGGATATACAAGTTACGACAATTAGCTGTGAAATCATTTGATGGTGTATTCAAATTGTTTATTACCTTCAATAAATTTACAACAAAAAGTGGTGTTTATCTGGCTTTTGAAGAATCTTGTGAGAAAATCCAAACAATATAATTATTTTTTAATAAATATATGTGTCAGCAATTACTCGAGAGGGAAGAATTTTTGGTTATTGTTAAACAAATTCAAGATGATAATAGAGATAGATATAGCGTTGGTTCTTTTTTTCTGGCAAATAACGAGTAGTGTATATAACGTGCTTCACGTGGATTTGCTCTCATTCCGAACATCAGAGACCCAGCCGATCCAGATTGGAACTAGAAGCCAAACCTAGAACGTGCAGTGGTAACACGTCAACACACAAATCTGGAAGGTAAGATAAACCTTTACATGCAACTAAAATAATCAGACCTGAGCTTGCATATAGTTAAAGATGCTAGCTGATCAATCTGCAGATTAAATCAGTAAAGTAATATTGAAAGGTATTTTTATCGGTCTCCTCAATCACATAGAGTCGAAAATATCAAGATATTTTCTTAACGTGCTGTTCCAAAACCTTTTAGAAATAAGCTAATGTCTCATGCACATGATTTATGCTCAAGCAAAACAGCTGGTAAGATGCTGTCTAAAATTTATTGGCCTGCTGTGCAGGCAAGTGTGCGTCGTTATTGCAGATCATGTGCCATTTGTCTAAAGACAGCACCAAATGGAAGAACACTAAAGGTTTCGTTTGGAGAAATGTCGCTTATATATATTTTTGTTCAACGGGTTGCACTAGACTTGGTGGGACCAATACAGACAGCTACGAACCGTAGCAACCGTTGTATTTGACACTGGTGGATTTTGCTACTCGGTAATCAGAAGCTGTCGCACTCAATACAGAGGGAGTTGCAGAAGCACGAATTAAAATATTTTGTAGAATTAGGGTTCCGAAAGAAATGCTGGCGGACCAAGGTACACAATTTAGGTCAGAACTGATGGCAGAAACAAGTCAATTCTATCTTTGACCAGTTGACAACTACACCCTACACCCCGATGTGTGACGGTCTCATCGAATGTTTCAACTGAATACTGAAATAGATACTTCACCGCTTATGTTCTGAAAGACCGACAGATTGGGACAAGTATCTATCAGCAGTTTTATTTGCATACCTTGATGCTAATCAGGAAGGATAGGGCTCTCGCCTTTTGAGCTGGTGTTTGGACGCACAGTGAGGGGACTAATGAGAATTTTACGAGAACTGTGGACTAAAGAAGTAAATGATCCTGACGTTTGCACTACTTATCAAAATGTTTTAGATCTCAAGACACCGCTCGAGTCAACATGTCAGATTGCACAAGTAAACCTGATTAAGTCAGTGCAAAAATGCTGCGTTAACTACAACAAAAGCGCCAGGAAAGAGACATGAAAGTTGGTGAGAAAGTATTAGTGTATTAGTGTTGTTTCCAAAATCTAGTTATTAACTGTTACTGCAATGGAGAGGTCCCTATGAGATACTTGAAAGAATAGGAATGGTAGATTACAGAATGAACATGGACAGTAAAGCTAAAACTTTTCATGCAAATATGTTAAAATTGTACATTAACAGAGACAATGATCCTGATGTTGCAGTCAGATGTTGGATGACGACGATGAGGATGGTTAATCTAATAAGGATTCGTGCAATTATTCAGGACACGAAAGAAAACAAGCTATGCTGATGTGAGAGTAAGTGATGAATTGTCTGCAGAAAAAGAAACTAAAAAATAAACCTTGTTTGATAGTTGTGAAGATTTTTGTCAGATGTCCCTGATGTATCAACTATGGGAGTTCACAATATTTAGCTGACGACTAAGGAACCAATTCGAACAAAGTCGCATCCTCTTCCATTTTTTTTAGCTCACCTGAGCTGAAAGCTCAAGTGAGCTTTTCTGATCACTTTTTGTCCGGCGTCCGTCTGTTTGTCTGTCCGTTCGTCTGTCCGTCCGTCTGTCTGTCCGTAAACTTTTTACATTTTCGACTTCTTCTCCAGAACCACTCTGCCGATTTCAACTAAACTTGGCACAATGGATCCTTAGGTAAAGGTTTGTTAAAAAAAGGGCCACGTTCTCTTTCAAGGGGAGATAATTAAAAATCATTTAAAATTTTTATGTATTTTTCAAAAAATGTTCTTCTCAAAACCCATTTGGCCAGAAAAGCTGAAACTTGTGTGAAAGCATCCTCAGGTATTGTAGATTCAAGTTTGTTCAAATCTTGATCCCCAGTGGTAGGGTGGGGCTACAATGGGGGTCGAATTTTTACATGGGAATATATAGAGTAAATCTTTAAAGATCTTTTTCTCTGAAACTGATACGCCAGAAAAGCTGTTACTTGTGTGTAAGCATCCTCAGGTAGTGTAGATTCAAGTTTGTTCAAATGATGATCCCCAGGGGTAGGGTGGGGCCACAATAGGGGGTCAATTGATTTTTTACATTTTAGGAATATATAGAGTAAATTTTTAAAGATCTTTTTCTCAGAAACTGATCAGCCAGAAAAGATGTAACTTGTGTGGAAGCATCTTCAGGTAGTGTTGATTAAAGTTTGTTTAAATCATGATCCCCAAGGGTAGGGTGGGGCCACAATGGGGGGTCAAATTTTACATTGGAATATATAGAGAAAAATCTTGAAAGATCTTCTTCTCAGAAACCGATTGGGCAGAAAAGATGCAACTTGTGTGGAAGCATCCTCAGGTAGGGAAGATTTCAGTTTGTTCAAATGATGATCCCCAGGGGTAGGGTGGGGCCACATATTTTTTTTTTTTTTGGGGGGGGGGGGACAAACTTTTACATAGGAATGAATAGGGAATTTTTTTTTAAACAATCACCCTCTAAAACACAATTTTCTAGAAAAGCTGAAACTTTAGTCAGTTCAGATAGTGTAGACTACAATTTGTCAAAATCATAATCTTCAGGAGTAGGGTTGGGCCACCGGTGGGGGGGGGGGGGGGGGAAAAAAATTAAATTTTTCACTCAATTAAAAACTGTAATGTTATTATACGGTATATGGTTTTACTTTGTGCAAGCATTTTGACATATTGTTGATTCTTTACAATTGTTTAGACTTTGGCCTCTTCACAATTCTTGACAATTTTTCAGCATCATAAGGGGTTCAAAGTTTGATGTAGGTTTATAACCCATATATAAAAACAGTTGTTTAAGTCTGATCATCTTCTCGAGAACTGCAATGCTCAATATGTGATATGACTGTAAAATCATCCTGTTACTAAGGCTCAATGATAAACATAAGAATATGCAGGGGAATTTTTTTTATACAGGATTTATTATACGACATTGTTCAGATATTTTGTATATGACTCCGTAAAGCTGATTTTATTATATCTATTGTTGCTCAGGTGAGCGATTTGGCCCATGGGCCTCTCGTCTCGTGATGCTGTGGATGATGAAGTCGCGTATTTGATGTCCGGGTTCAAAGGTCAACATTAAGAGTTTAAGAAAGGAAAAAGTGTCATACAACTTGTACGCAAAAGTAATGTAGAAACAAGTGAAGATACATCTAAAAAGTCGGATAACTCATTGTGAGACTATAACAGATTAAAAAAGTTGAAGTAGCTATATTGAGATACCAAGTTTAATTATGACATACCTTTAATTTTATTTTTAAATTCCATAACTTGGAAAGTAAAAGTACTGATTTTAATGTAATATTTATATGGACAAAAACGTTCGAATGAAAAGGAATCAATCAAATACATAGCTGTCAAGTTCTTCTTCAAATTATTATTTAATATTAATGACATGATGGCTTTACGCTACGATTAAGTTTAAACACTTCCCATTTTTTTTTAACAAATTGATGCTGAATATCATAAGCAAACGGATGCAGGAAAATTCAAATCCAATAGAATAGAGAGTTTGATTTGACAGACTTTACGCTTCAAAATGGACCATCATTTATTTGCCAAAGTTTAATCCATGAAAATGATTTGTAGTCATTTAGTGTCATATTTTGTTTAAAATAATTTTCAAATTGTTTAATCATTTAATCGAACGATGTGTTTAAAGGGGATAATGCATTTTATACCCATATTATCTTACAACATGATATCGATGTTTACCAGGACATATTATTAATTCGGATATGCGTTAAAACATTCGTACGAAGAGGAAAAACAACCCATTTATACTGCTTATCCGAATCAATTTAAATCCCCTGATTAAGTTGACATTGTAACGCTTTTAAACATCTTCTTTTTTCATAAACAATTAAAAGAATCGCTTTAATTTAACTTCAACATTCATTTAATCTTTAAAATTAGCATAATGTGAATTCACGCATTAACAGAATGCAAAACATAAGTGTATTAAGTGAAAAATTCAAATCCTCTTTTGTTTGTTCGAATAAGGTTTGTTTTCTGTTGTGCCCCTCAGCCTCCCTCCCAAAAAAACACAAGACCCAGGTGCCACATCTGAGCAACAACAGCCATTACTCTGATCAAATCAGCATTACAGTATCAAAATCAAAATATCTTGACAATTAAGTACTTAAGATTTCGCTCAAAAATTAACCCCCCCCAACTTTGTGGCCTCAATTTTCTCTAGGGAATCATGGTTTGATCAAACTTATATTCGTATGTAAAATTTGATCCCCATTATGGCCCCACCCTACCCCAGGGACCATGATTTTGAATTTTAAAACTTGAATTTACTCTACCTGTAGATGCTTCCACACAATTTTGAGCTTTTCTGATCCAATAATTTTTGCGAAGAAGATTTTTAAAGAGTTGCTCTCTATATTCCTATATAAAAAATTCACCTCCCCCCCCCCATTATGGCCCGACCCTACTCCCGGGGTCCATGATTTAAACAAAACAAAATTATATCTACACTATCTTTAATTGCTTCCACACAAGTGTAAGCCTTTCTGGCCAATTGGTTTTTAAGAAGAAGAATTTTAAAGATTTTTCTTTGTATTCCTATGTAAAAATTGATCCCCAAAAATTGGCCCTACCCTACCCCCCGGGACCATAATTTGAACACTACCTAATGATGCTTCCACACAAGTTTTAGCTTTTCGCGCCCAATAGTTTTTAGAAGAATAAATTTAAAGATTTTCTCTGTTATTTCCTATGTAAAAATTGATCCCCCCATTGTGGCCTCACCCTAATCCCGGGCACAATGATTTGAACAAACTTGAATTTACCCGAGGAAGCTTCCGCACAAGTTCAAGGCATTCTAGCCTAATAGTCTTTGAGAAGAAAATTTGACAAATACCAACAAATTTTTAATAATTCTGAATTATCTCCACTTTAAATAGGGTGTGGTCCTTCATTTCAACAAATTTGAATCCCTTTTGCCCAGTGATGATTTGTGTTAAGTTTAGTTGAAATCGGCCTAGTCGTTCTGGAGAAGAAGATGGAAATGTGAAAAGCTTACGACAACGACGACGCAGAAGACAGACAATGGACGTATCATGATCAGAAAAGCTCACTTGGGCCTTTGGCTCAGGTGAGCGAAAAAAATAAAATTATAAAAACAACGACGAGCAAAAACATTCGAATACAATAAAAAAAAAAAATTACCTTTCATCTGACGAATTTAATTAAAATTCATCAATGCACACAGTGCCACTTTTAATACATTATTTATCAATATTGATCGAACGACATGTGATCCATTTACAAAAAAAGACAATAAAGCAAACAATGATAACTAACAAGCCATCATTCATTTTATCACTGTCATGCAATCAACAATTTTATCAAATGATTAAAAGAAACAATAATGCATTTAAATACATATATTTTTAGTATATTGTTTTTACTAAACTATATATTATTACAATGAATTATTTTAAATGTATTTCTGACGACCAACAGAAAAAAGATCATCTCTTTTTTGTATTTTTTTTTAGCAATGATTGCTACTTTATACCCTTTATGTATGGCAATTTTACGTTCCTGTTATCAAATGAAGAGTTCTTATATATACGACTGAACCCGTTCTCCAATAAAATATAATAATGAAAATTTGTAAGATAATTATGAGGAAATTCTTTTTCCTCATATGTGTATCTAAAGATTAAACAGTACTTTAGATCTTTATTTCTGCTCCAAATCGTTTTCTGATTTTCAAATGTACGCATCAGTCACATTGTTTAAATGAATTTGCTGTAACATTAGTGATCATGCGACAGATGGAACCCCTAATCCAAAATAATTTACAAAAAAGCAATCGATGATTGATAAAAGGCTATTGTTCACTTAATCACTGCCATATTACCAGCAATGCCTTTAACTTGCCAAATGGGACAAATTAGAATCGGAAACAATTTATTATGATGTACATCGTATGATAATTTATCTACTGTCATTATTACCAATAAATTGTCCTTTAACGATCTCCGATCCACAGGAATGTTCGATAACTCTAAATTATCCGGATTTCTTTTATCCGTACCATTTTAATTAGTATTCTAGTGTTAGAGTTATCACTTGTCACACATCTACATGCTTGGCCTAGTGGATCCACATAAAACTACTAATCAAATACATGTTTGTAAAGAGTTCGAGCCACCGGTGCACCGGCACTTTGTTTTCAGACTCGTTTATTTCATTATATCCATCGTAGGCAAATTTGCAATAACTTTGTAAAATGCATGGATATCATCTAAAAAAAAATATTTTATTTCATTTCATTTTATAAAGTTTAAAGAAACATGACACTTTTATGTTGAAAAAAATACTTTGAGGCTGAGGATCGGAGAACCTTAAGTGGGGTTCTGGTGAACATCAAAAAAGAAAAGATATTTAGAAGAAAATAAGTATGTTAGTACCTAAAATTCTGAATTCCGAACCCGAAAAAACGTTATGATTAAGAGAATTTATATCTAAAAATACATATGTAAATGAGTTGAAATCATGACCTAAATATAGCTTAATCTCAGGATTGTTGTGATGTTTTTTGTATATTCTACATCGTAGTCCGGATTTATTCTAAATCTTATTTCGTTGTCGAATTTCCAACTCAAGGTCATATTTTATTTTTTCCCGACATCTATCTATTAGACATTCTTGCTAAAAGTCTTTTCTCGATTGCTAATTGCTTTCATGCATAACGTCTTCTGAATAGTTTCAATATGAATGTATAATCGATTAAATGTACGAAAGGGTCATTTGTATTATTTCATTATTAACTTAGATTACTGAAAACTACTGACTCGATCATACACAGAGATCCCTTTGATCAACAGCCATAGGTATCATATTTATAAAAAAGAAAAAAAATAGAAATGCAAACTTAGCCACACTTATCATCAAATTGTAAATATTCTTTTAAGTCTGTCATTTAACGCCATGTGCGCAATAACAATGACATGTTATTGTGACATCAAACGTGTAACATATTTATCAAAGTATCATCATTTATTATGTTTGACAAAAAAAAAAACATACCTCATGCGTATTAAAGGCTGTTTGATTGGCGATAATTTCCAGTATCGTAGCAGTTCTCATCTGCAAATGATTTGATAAGGTAGGTGCATGATTTCGTTACATTTAGCCCATTCAATTTTAGACCAGCTTATGTTGTATTTTAATACTTGTTGCCAATATAATTAATAAGATATAAAATTGATTTATAAGCTTGCTGATTTGTTGCTACTGGTTCTTAAAATCTCTCAACCAAGTTTATGGTTCATCGCGCATTTTTTTTATATTAGTAAATTATTACTTCGATAAATCAAACAAGTTTACTCATTTCTTTGTTTGCTACTTATGTATGATTCACAAAGTAAATCACAAGATGATTTTTGCTGTTAAGTACAAGGAATATATATACAAAAACTAGAAACGAGCTCGTTGCAAAGCAACGAAGAGGTCTTCCGTTGCAGCTTCCTGTCGGAAAAGGATTGTCAATCAGTCTGATTAAAAGCATCCTCTTCTCCTTACAGGGTCTGACAGGTATTGATAGGGGGTCATCTTCACCCGACCTAAAATTCTGACCAATCAGGGCTTTAGAAAATGTATTGGAATTTTTAAAATGGAGACAGGCAAATTATTTTAATCCTGCTTTCTATGTAACCCCCAGACTGAGTATTGAAGAGTTGCACCTCTCATTAACAGATAAAGTCATGTATTTGGTAAATGAGATATATATTTAGGTTGTGTGCAAATATAGAGGTTAAGTGAAGATGAATTGTTATCGATACCTATCAGACCCTGATGGGTGTAGGCAGAAGGGTGGTGATTTTAATCAGAAAGGATTGTCAATATGATAAAAGTTCAGAAAATCAAAAATAAATGATGACGGCTTCTCCAATCTGAGGGTGCGCTGTACGAGAGGTGCTCAGTGGGAGGGACAACTCTCCGTATAACATTGGCCGTGCAAACACTCAGCATCGTTTTTGCTTCGGGGAACAAATTCATCCGAAATGTATTAACAAGCCAATAAAAGAAAAAAATAATCTTCAAAATCTAATTCGTGGTAGTGGTAGGGGAGGGGGGGGGG
>WFKH01003881.1:39965207-39979233 GCA_016163765.1 Magallana hongkongensis | reverse complement strand
TATATATATATATATATATATATATATATATTTCGTACGTTATCACTATGCGATGGATATGGTACATATACTGTCGGTAAACTTCTGGATCTTCTGTTTGTCTATTGTAACAAAATACAACACATAAATTAATCAGAATATTATAAATCTCAATTTCTACAATAGTATTTTACTCTTTATGTTTACATCAAAACTGTTGCCAAGTTTTATTATATATCATAATGTATGACAGAGTAAATCATACATGTGTGTCCCAATATCTTTATAGAAATATTCTCTAAAAACAAATTTAATGTTTTAAGTCCACTTAATTTGTTTTGATTCGGAAACGTTTACGAAGCGGGAAGCTTTCTCGTTTTCAAACTAGATTTATCGCTCCTACTACAGTTCTAGATGTATCAAAGCACAATGTACAATATTTTAAAGGTTAGCCATGTCAACTGATTGCATTTAACGTTTTTGACAGTAAATGTATTCCCTTTCAAGAATTAAACGTTCAAACATTTTGCGCAAAACTGACAACACAAAATGACAAATTACACCTTCTATGCTTGTTTCGTTGCATGGAGTCACAATCACAGAGGCACTTATTTATTTTCGCCTCCTCTTTTATTAATTCAATCAACAGCAGGTAGAATAAATCTACCTAAAATCTAACAATGTCATACTTTTACATTCAGCGTATCAAAGCTTTAAGAAACATTTTTTAACTTGGATTTGTTTTTACAAAATAAATTGTTGCTAAAAACTTTTTACTTTGTTAATACGTGATGTGATATGTTTTAGAAAGTCATTAAGCAAGACATTCGTATATGTAGTTCCATGTTTTTTCAATGGATAGGTATGTAAGAAATATAGACTGACAATCACACGAAAACAAAGAAACAACTTGGACGATTTGTAGTCGAAAACTTAAAACTTGTAAAATTCAATAAAATATTTTAAGAATAAATATAAAATAAGAAAAATTGTAAACACTCATTATTTCGTAAAGTAGCAAACCCTCTTTAATATCTTACTAAATTAAATTGCTCTTAGCTTTAACTGAAATTGTGATTAATATCGCACACGTTGGCTGGAGGAAAAGTAATCATTTACAGACGAGTAAACGTACGCAGACCCTTTTATACATATGAACGGAATTCACTGTAAAGATAATTTAGTCATGATCAGAGTCATATGATTATGCAATCTTAATTAACCATTTCTAAATACAGACATCCATATTTTTATGTCATGTAATAGTAACACGTTAGTTAAATTACAAATGATTATGGCTTTTGTGGTTTTGTTTTCATTTAAGAATTATCTGAAGTTATATTTTCACTTTTCACTTCAAGTACTTATATAACTCGGTATTTAAACTATATTGAACATTCTTATATAAAATTTGCTTTAGTTATCCTGTCAGAAATAAATAAAACATAATTATATAGTTAATAACTAAGACAATCCTAAAATTATGTGAGGGTGAATGATTCTAATTATATTTGTTGATTGAATAAACCTTTTACATGTCATAGATGAACGTCTATTCAACTAATTTGAGGCGATTGTGCTGCTGTGCTAGGGTTGAACTTACGGATGACTTTACTCAGAATGAAAAAAAAAATCCACTGATGATAATGAAAAACCATTTTATTATATGTTATAGACCTTTCATTGTAGTGTTTTTTTTACTTTCAAAAAATACGTCAGTGACCTACTTTTTGAGTTATGACCATTGTATATTTTTTTTTAAATCAAGAAAAATCCCTTAAAATTTTACACTATGATTGAGATTTTCTTAATTGTGAAAATATTACAAATAATTAAACTAAAAAAAAAAACCGAAATGCAGTTTATGAATGACAGTGGTATTAAATAGATACAAAGCATTAAGTTTTCAGTAAAAATTTTTAAAAATATTCCAGTCAGAATTTCCTCTTTCAGTTTTCAAATCTGTACCCATTTTTGATTCAATTTAACAAAAAATTGAAGGATGATAATACAAATACATTTATAGTATTATAAACTATTTATATTGACTTTATTTTGCTTGCATAATATTTATACGAGGTCAATGATCAGCATTTCAAGAGTTGGTGTCTTTTATTGTTTTTAAGCATTTTTCCACATTTTTGCATTGCGTGCCATACGATTATCTTAATGATTAAGATAGATAAAACCAACAGGAAGTATGCAAAATTATATTGATTAACATATAAAATCTTAACTTTTAATATTACAGTACTGCCAAAAATATTTTAGCGGAAAACAAAATCTGCAAAATTTAGTCCGAATTTCATCTGTTATGCTAAAGATTTTTCTTTGAGCCTAATTCCATCATATAATAAAAATATCGAGTTTTATATCAATTATCATTCATTTTATGAATACTATTTGTGTTTAGGACAAATTTTACTCATGACATTGTACTTTATAACAATCCGAATTGGACAACTCAAACCCTGAGTAAAAAAATCGTTAAAGTAATGCCACACAACCATATAGCTTTTCATGGGCGCTTTTTTCCAGAAAATATAAATACATAAATAAATTCTAGATTAATATAAATACACCGAATATCTAAAATGGCCTTGACTAAATGCATGTTGTCGCGTGGTTCCACTCTAATGACCTCAAATTTTTATTTAATTGCCCGTGGTATATTATTGATGTGTGCGAGCTCTTTTTGAAGAAAAGTGTCAATTGATTAATCATTGGACCAATCACTCGGGTCAGCTTTGAGAAAAAAAAAATAAATTTAGAACATTTAAAGAGACAGTACGGCGCATCTTATTAAAAACTTGAAAAAATTTTCCGATCGGGTTCGATATTTTTGTACTACTCATAAATGTATAAACTTTCAGAAAATTGCAAATTTCCTCATGAAATAAATCTAATTATTTCATTTAAATTAATAATTACGAATAACCCATACATATTTACATCGCAACGTGTTACGGGGTTCAGCCTTCACTATTACGCATGCGTATTTACTGTAAACAAAACGCATGCAGGGATCGCGAAGGTTCTCTTGGACATGTTTGTTGATAAAAATATGTCTTTTCTACTTCTCCCAGGTAATAATTGTTCAAAGTTTTTAAAATAATCACAATTATTATTTTGTTAGCATGTATTTTGCGTGTTTACCATAGGAGTTGCTACAACCTTAATTCATTTTTGTAAGTGAGGCCCCTTGAGGGGTTATTTGACATATTTATGTCTGTTCATTTTAAAATGAACTGAAGATGGTAAACCATTAATAAATTATCGAGAAAGTGGTGATGTGTTCCGTTTAGAGAGTCCCTTTTACCTCCTATACCACGATGACTGTAGTCGGGCGAAGATCTTGTAGTTTTCAGCACGGGTCAATTACTGTCAATCAAAATCCACGTGGTACAAATAAACTATATAAGATTTGTCCGGTTTGTACGACCTTTAAATTTCCGGAAGCTCATAATTACATTAATTAGGTATGTGTTCAAAGGGATTTTTATGTACTTCAACTGTCTCAATAGGTAAATCTGAAGTTATTCACACATGTGTTTTCAGCTGTACTGTCTCTTTAATAGTGAAGTATTGAAAGTACCTCTACAAGTGCAATGAATGCAAAAACGAAGTTAATGAGTCATTCTGTTACTTTTAATCTACATCCAAGAGAGTGAATACATCACAGAACACTGTTGACTGTTTATCTAATTACAGTCCTTGCCTATCAAACCTGATGAGCTCAATCATTCAATCTAGAAACAAAGACCATGCGATAAAATGGTTGTTACACCATTGCCTCGGGCGCGTGAAGCGTTGTGTAACAACCCTTACTTACTTTAATTCTAAAAGTAGATTTGTTTAGAAAACTTTAATCCACACGCAGAGCGACCATTCATCTTTTTTCCTGATCATATGATATTTCATATATTATTTTTGAGAAAAGGAAACAAATATCGGTTTTACTGAGTTAGGCCGTAATCATGACCCAGAGAATAAGTAAGGGTTGTTACACGGCTTGACGAGGGTGCGCTTTGTGCGCCCGAGGCAACCGTGTAACAACCATTTTGCCGCAAGGTCTTTGTTTCTAGATTGAAAAATTAAATTTATCAGGGTTTAATTGGTAATGACCGTAATTAGATAAACAGTCAACAGTGTTCTGAGATCTGTTTACCATGTTTACTAGGCCATGTTAAACCTGGTGTTCCTCAGGGCTCAGGACTTGGGCCATCATTATTTTTATTGTATGAAAATGATGTGGCTGAAAATATGATATCTGTATGTAGATTATATGCTGATGACAACTCTTTACAACAATGTTCAGATAATATTAATCTTATTGAGCAAAATCTTAATCATGATCTCAAAATATTAGATGAATTGTCAAAAAAATGGTTGCTTTTAATTTTAATCCACAGAAAACCAAAGCTGTATTTTTTCATTTGAAAAATGTACATCATTTTCCTGATTTATTATTTAAAAATTGTCAATTAGAATATGTTACTGAACACAAACATCTTGGTATACACTTATCTTTAACTTAAGTTGGTCAGAACATATTGATAACATTGTTAAAAAAGAGTACAAAAATTAGGGTTACTAAAAAAGCTAAAAAAATTCTATCAAAAATGTATGTATCTTTTATTAGACCACAATTAGAATATGCTGCTGAAGTTTGGGCTGGTTGCACAAAGATGGACCTAGAAAAACTGGAAAAGGTTTAAAGGAAGTGAACATGAAAAAATTAATTGTTGCTTATTAAATTTTAAAAGCCTTTTGAAACTAAAAACTGAGGTCTGTAACCTTTTTGTTTATTTCTATCATGAGATTTTATCAATTTAACACTCTCAGTGAAAGGTTTATGGAGGTAATTCATTTTTCCCCAGCATGCATCTGTTCTCTGACGTAGATAAGCCACATTGCTGCTGGTGACTGGATCAATGCTTATGCACTAGAAATCTTTCTCTCTGATTTGTTTTTATCTTAGATTAGATCTTGATTTTACGTTTGCCGGTTCGAATTATGCTGTCAGAAGAATAACAGAACTAAGTCCCATTTTAAAACTTAGGATCCTGAGCAATGCACCTTGTGTGGCTATTTATGTAGCACACATAATGTTCAAACTCATGGTGGTTTTCAGATATCATTATATACATCAAACAGACAAACTTGAGCCCTAGGCTTGATATTTTTTCATGTTCACTTCCTTTAATTATATGCCGCAAAAATAGTAATGGGGCTCACAGTATTGCTTCAAGAAACTCAATTTACTTTGAAACAGGTTGGGACCCTTTGGAATATAGAAGAAATAGAGCTAAATTAATAACTATGTACAAAATGCACAATACATAGAACCTAATTATATACAAAACATTGTACCTTATACAAGAGGCAGTGTTTCAAGTTACACAACTAGGAACTCTGTTGATTATTCTGTTCCAAAATTTAGATTAGAACTATTTAACAAATCATTTATTCACGATACTATCAAAAGATGGAATACCCTAAGTCTTAATACAAGGGAGGCATTTCTGCTGAAATTGTATGTATTAGGTAACAGTAGAAAATAATTTTAATCCTTAGATTCGAATCAGATAAGTATTTATTGTGAAATTAATCAAAACCCTACTTTATAAACTAGCCCGAAATAGCAAAAATGAGAGTAAGGCGGTGGACATGATTTGGCGGATCCAAGTCACTGGGAGTTTGCATCAAAATATATGCTTGCAATGAAATAATATTGAATAATTACGTAAAGAGTGAATATATTTACTGGGAACTTACTAATAGTGCACATAGACGCTAAAATTTGACAAACGTTGAATAATAAAAATAAGTCAATTCGTTTCCTGAATGCGCGATTTTAGTCTTTATGTATAGAACGCTTGTGAAGCGCGACCTCTGGTGAGAGTTAAGGAATGAATTTAATTTTGACGTATGTTATACGATATAACATGACTTGGGGCAGTGTACGCTTTACAAACCGCGAAGCGGTTTATAAAAAAGCGTAAACTGTCCCAAGTTATGTTATATCGTATAACATACGTCAAAATTAAATTCATTCCTTATAATTTAATACATAAAACAAAACTTACTCTCCGTATCATTTTCATGCTTTTGTTTTAACCGTAAATGACATTTTAAACTACCCGCGCATTAGTACAACATCCTTAGTAACAGGTGACCCAGATTAGAACGAAGCGAGGGGTGGCGGCCATATTTGAATTTGGTGTTTGGACGCTGGTTCGCGACTTCACAGCTTACTTAGACATAAACTCAGAACAGAGGAAGTGTGAAGATTGCAGGGGAAGGCCTCTTGGGGCCGTGGATGCAGCACACGAGTTCATGTTCGGAGATCGACTCGGGATTGGGAGCGGTGTGTGAAATGACCGAGCATGCTGAAAATGGATTGTTTGTATTTTGCGGTTTTACAGTAAGTACACTAAGAGTGTCGCTCATATGTTTTCTCTGAGCCGGTCGAGCAATTCCGATTGTAACTGCTAACAGAGGATTCATATTTACAGTTTATGTTTTATGTCCCGACATCATTCTTTAACAGTCTATATTTATAGTAATGGGGGGGGGGGGGGGGGTTAGCTCCATCAGATGGAAATCTGTTTCCTCGTCAAATGTTTCTACGAAAGAGGCATCAGAATATTAAAACCACACCAAAATACCATCATAAACCTAGATAGCTTAAAAGTAAAGCGCTCTGAAAAGAGAGATTTGGTTGCAATTCCCATTCTGGGTTAAAATTTGGTGTTTTGGTATATAAGGCGTTAATTTTTACTATGGTACAAAATTATTGATATTTTTTTTATTTATATTTTACATAGCTTGAAAAAGATTCAACCCCCCTCCCGTTTTGTGCTTCTTTTCGTAGAAATTCAATTTTTTTCTGTCTTGAAGTTTTTTCAGTTCCATTGTGAGACATTTTTAAATTTTTTTTAATTTGGAAAGATTGGAGCAGAATTTTTTTTTATTAAAAAAATAAATAAATTAGTTACATTTTATTTTAAATTTATATTATGCAAATGAAAAGAGATAAACTTAATCATATTCTATTTATTTACTCTGGTATGCATGCATGCTAGAGTACATGTAAGGTTTACATGTAAAAAAAAAAAAAAAGTAGTTCCGGATAGATGTTGTCAAGGGAGTGTGTCCCCATACCAAGGTATGTTATACAATATAATGCATGTCCCTCCATCTGTATCAGCCAATCAAATTAGGCGTTACAACCAAAATTAAATTATAAAGGGATACAACTTTCCAGAACGGGGTAACCAAGAACGCGGGTTGACTAATTTGCGTCTCGAAAATTGTAGGACGCGTTCATCATGCATCGCGGGCAGACACTTTGGATCGGAATTCTTTGGTTAATACAAAAAGGGGAATTAATAAAATGGAACAATTTGATGCAATTTTAGTTTTGATGGGAAAAACTCTCCAGAACTGGATGCCCAGGAACGCGGTTTAACTTTTAACTAATTAACGTCATGGCGGAAAGTGCAGGGCGAGTTAACCAGATACTTTGGCTCTGACAGCTTTTGTTTAAACTGCTTGATCCGATTTTATATCAAATTTTGTGTAAGATTATAAACGATGGTTATGCTAAGTATGTGTATAATAATAGACATTGCAGTAGTTTTCCCGGTCACTTAAGCCAAATTTCAATGGAAAAAATTATGTACAAATTTTTTTAACAAAACAAACGACATAAAAGGGTATCGCGTTGTTTTGCCTCATGTTAAAATTCGCTCCTGACGTCGAGACCGGTATGGTTGTCTAACGACTTTGACATCGCTATAAATAAAGGTCATAATGTTCAGGCAAATTAAAAATAAACGTGTGTACATGTACATTTTGTTCGCTAATATTCCTGAAGTTTGCTTTGTTTACAATCGATTCATAACATGCGGGTTAATAAACCCAACCATTCGGGGGACGAAACCGAACGGTTCCCTTTTCTAAACATTCCAAGATGCATTTTGGTTTGTTTTTTCGTTTGCCCAAAAAGAAATTGTTTTCATTTACTTTGAATATTTCTAACTTTGAAAGGAGACCAATTCTGCTGGTGTAAATAGGAGAAAGTGCATAATTTTCTAAGATAATTGGTTTGTATGGAAAATTATTTGATACTGTAAAATACAAAAAATCGGACCAAGCAGCTTTAAAATGTGCCAATAAATATGCATACACTAGCGTGGTTTTTTTTTTTTAATTTAATTTCATAAATTTTTATACAACGACAGATTGATAGTAAACCTTATGCATTAATTTGTAACAATGAACATATTGTGTCCTGCGTCTATATGACTATAAGTAATGTATTGATATAAATGATGTATTAATGTATACATACATGAAACGGGGAAGTGGAATGGGGGCTGAACCCCTCCCCCTCCCCCTTAATTTTTTTCTTTTAAAACAGTTTTTATCTAAAAATCTTATACATGTTTGGAACATAAATAAAACTTATAGTACAATTTGACCCAAAGAATAAAATTAAGAGATGCGACACATTATAATTACCAACTCACTGGTTTGAAATGAAAAAAAATAAAGCTTGCGCGATATGTTATCTAGTTAATTATACTATCAAGCATGTGTGTTATTTAAGGCAAAAACAAAAATTCTTCATATCATTTAATGTTCAAGAGAATTCAGAAAAATGTTTCGATTACCATTTATGTTAAATGAAGTTCATTTGAACAGCAATTTACTTGTTCTTTAACAAACTTTCTGGATATCTTAAATCTTAACGCTCATTGAGAAAAAAAAAACATGAAAATAAGTTGTTTTTTTTTAAATTGCAATGCCATCGCAACAGTGTTGGTGTTTTGTCATTTTTCAATACGTGACTAATATACACGATTGTACGTTTCACAGTATTAGAACCAAAGTGGGCTTATTAAGTAGGGAGTTTATTCAGGGGAATTTACACATTGATTTGAAGAAGTCTTTCGATAATTTCATTGGTAGTTACAAAATATAAACCAATTGTTACATCACCTTCGAATTAGATCAAGGTCTCTTTTTGTTTCTCTGCTCTTATAGACTTATATGATCTAATTGAAAATCATGTATGAGTATGTGTGAGCTGAAAAAGAAACTAATTCTACTCTTACAATGTAACTTCCTGATGAAATTATAAGGCACTTTAATTATACATGTTTACGTGATAATAATATTTAAAAAAAAAAGACATTCACCATTCTTAAGTTCTAAAGGAAAATAGTATCTAATTTACAACATAACAAGCGTTATAAATTTATGTTGCCAATAAAATTTAAAGAAATATTCAAACAGTCGCATTTAATTTTATTTAAGATGCAATGCTTCTATCCATTCTCAAATCATGATGATAATAAGGTATTTGTGAACCCTTCATAGTTTTATGAACTGATTACATCTACCTGTGTTATTCGTTATTTAAACTCAACTTTGACTTAGCAAAAGTTTAATATGTGTCTGTTCTTTTTTCATTAAATGGCGATTTAATTAATATCATTATAGTCCTTACGGTTACCTTTAAATAAAACATTTCTCAATTCTATCATCCCTAGTCCTGGTAATTATTCTATCAAAAATACTTAATCAATCCGGAATTAATTAACAAGTGAAAAAATTTTCAAAAGGTAAAATTGCATACATACATGAACATGTTTATTTTGTTTCTTTTGTTTCCGTTGCAACAACCATCTGAATGGTCTATTACATGTACGCTTAAATCACAATTTAATTAACATTACTATTGTGATTTCTACGTGTGTGTTTAACAAGATTTCAGAAAGTGTTCTGAATTGCTATAAGTTAAAACTGAGCTTGCTCAAAACAGTACTATTGTCACAACCTGACTTTAGCGTAATATTAAAGGAACACAATAATAAAGCTGAAGTATTGTATTTCGTTGAATGGCCAAATTAAAAACAGAAGTAATGAAAATATCATCGCTTTCTTACTATTCACTCGTACTATTCTACTAGTTTTGTTACTCGGAACTGTCCAGAGTTAAAAGACTTAGTTATTTCTTTGATGACGGAAAGTCAAGTACATCTCAATCACGTCCGGGAATCTCCACGGCGGAACTCAAACTGACTTTCACACAACGAGCATCTTTCACTCAAACATTCAATTAACACAATTAAGGAATTATAACACTCTCACACCGGTGACTCTTTAATGGGAGGAATGACACTAATCTTAAGCAAAACAAACAACACTTACATGTATATTCTATAGCTTTGTCCACGGCCCTTTGGGGAATTTGAAGAAAATGTTTTCAATTAACAAAGAATTAGAGAAAAAAACCATGTCATGTTGGAAATTGAGATTTTTCATTAAATTTACAATGTGACACTAGTCACAACAAATGTGCATGGAAATTTTAAAACAAATATACAATATTGATTACTTTTCTTTAGAAACATGTCTGCATGAAAATATAGTTCTTATTAATAAGTTTATTAATTTTAATTGATTTTCTTTTCTGATTAGTAGTGCTGCAGTAGTGAGAAAAAAATTGTGATTAAAAAAATACACCACAATTATGAAAAACTCTGAAGTGCGCTCTGACGTAAAAACGAGACAACCTAGATGTATTATTAGTGATAATAACTACTGCAGAAAGTTTTCATAAGAACCACTAAGACATTCGTAATGTCGACGAGGAAGTATCGTTCCGTTTCTGCAAAAATAGGTCAATTTACCCTTGTGTTTCTACTCCGAAAGGTTAAAAGTTAGACATACTTGAACTCATGTAGTACGAATGAAGGCTGGGTACAGAAGCGTATCGGGGCCTACACTTGTTGTGTTATAACTTTTACATTGTCATACTTTGTATCGTCTTATCAATATATAACCTAGTTGGCCGTTTTATTTATGCAAATGTTTTGTATTGTAATGAGGTGAGTTTACATAAATTAAATCACCTTACTGAAATTGATCAGCTTTCTTGCTATTTGCTTTATCGACTTAACAAAAATTGGGGTTAAAAGTAATAATCTAAAATTTGGGTTTTAGTTGAAGTTCGCAGGGCCGGGAGTTCCAATGGTATGTCACCTCACTCTGAATCTAGCTCTAGGAAACACATGTAGAATGACATTTGTGAAATCATTGGAATTCGTGTATGCTCACTTTTCATGGATTTCGTTGATCATATCATCCATGAATTTAAATTCACAACTAATTATGAGTAATAGCACTGAGCAGTCCTACCCGAATATTATGATCATAATTCAATAATGACGTTGTTATAACGGTCTCCCTTCGACGAGACTTATTTCAACCATCTGTCTTCAAATTGAAGCATTTTATTGAATGATAACCCACCCTCCCAATTACAATGCAATGTAACTACGATCGATATCAAATGCTATTAGGCATAAAGTAATTACATGAGCGTTGCATTTTCTCATTTTCATGATAATGAGAAAATGCAACGCTCATGCGATCATCCTGCATATACATTGTCACGACAGCCGTTGTGCCTGTTCAGTCAAACAGAACAAGATTTGATTTATATTTACAATTTTTTATATAAGATAAAAATGAATAAATATGTACAATGTATACACGTCATAAACAATAAAATTTAGAGTTCTCCGTTGTCCCAAGTCTCCAGCACGGGCACGTAAAATGGGCCATTCTGTAAGAAAACGAAATGAGTAGAACTGGCATGGCGTGAGACAGTGGTGGACAGGTATTGCCATGGTGATGGACTGCCAGAAACTGGAAAAGGACCCTATTAATTAAATTAAACAATAAACATATTTTGAGTTACATGATTAATATACCTTACATAAACATAGGCTAAGTCACACTGACTTAAATTTAACCTTATGCCAACAACAGCACGCCATACAACAGCACGAAACCACAGCGAATACGAACACTGCATAACGTTAAGAGTATCACACTACTTAACAAAGAATAAACACGTCTAAGCAATAAACAAATAACACCGTACTACACGGCAAAAAATACAAGTATATCATGCATTTATATCCCAGTATAAAGCACACACACTCGACACATGACCACGCAGGAACACGCGCGAGCAAACACTTATGTTGAACAGTTCTACCTCGTAAAACCAGTATATCAAAAAGTAACAAAAAATACTTAATATAAACTCAACAGTAATGCAAAAGACTAAGCTGTAGTTACATTACAAAAGTATGAAATAGTTTAACGTACCCTTAGTAGGTGAAAGGGTTACTCAAACCTTACCTGCTTTTACCTGCCATGGAGAAATCGTGCCCACTGTCTGCCCGGTCTGCAATGCGGCAGTTAAAATAAGGTAATTAAACAATAGAAAAGAACTGACCAATACTGTAGCTGACACCGTGTCCAGAGAGGTACACTACAGGTATAAAAAAAAAAACTAGTTACACAAGAACGTTTAAGAGGTTCCCTACAGGATACTAATACGTAAAATGTAACAATAGATACTGATTTGTGACGCACATATATCATTTTATACATTTTTTAAATAAACTTCTTCGACGCTTTGGTTAAAAAAAAAACATGTTGTGGGTAAGAGAGGAATAATATAATACGTGTAAGTATATAGTATATATATAGTATATTTTCGTGTTTTCGTGTAGTTTAAATGTTCTACCATCGGTCTCAAAACTCATATTCCATGTTTAATCGAGAGTAACCCAAACATAGAAGATCATAACGATCTGCTTAATATAGATCGACTCGTGCAGCATCTCTCTAACTACGATATCAAATACTAGTATGAATTGAAATTAATATAAAGTAATAAATGTACTTTGTTTTTTATTTATATCTGCAAATGCAGTCTACACGTGCCGTCTACTGCTAGATTCAGAGTGAGGTGACGTACCATCTGAACTCCCGCGCCCGCACAGTTCATTCGATAACAATATATTCGCAGTATGTTCCCCCAAAATGAAAGCATATTAATATTAATATGGCTTTAAAGCATTAATATTAATTATTTTTGTCTAAATTTCTATCTCGACATAATTAAATCACATTCTTAAATCAAAATTTCAAACTTAATATTTTGTGAAGTCGATAACGCAGATAGCAATAAAACTGGTAAAATTAATTAAGATGATTTAAATTATATAGAAATCACAAGATAGAATTTATACATTTGCATAAATAAGAGGTCACAATACTTCATATGTTAACATTCAAAAAAAAAGAAGGACGATTTGTAAGTTGAAAACACAACAAGTGTAGGCCCCGATACGCTTCCGTACCTAAGCCCTAGTAAACAATTTTTTCTTCAAACTTGAGATATATATATATATATATATATATATATATATATATATATATATATAAACAGTTTGACACGATATATTAGACATTTAGACTAACTGGTACCTTGCTAGACAGTCGCCATTCTTATTCAGAAAGATACATTGTTACTACGTGTATCCTTATCGCACTATCAAGGTAAATCTATTCAAATTTGTTTAATTAATGCAATGTTTAGATACCTAAACTATTCTTTTTATTTCATTTTATCGTACTTCAAGTTTAATGCAATATATTTCTTAGTTGTGTTATCATTTCACGAGTGTTTATAACGGAGGTTACAATAACGGTCAGTCTGATATTTTTACGTCATTGACGTTCAGAGTTTTTCAAACTCTTTGTATATGTTTTTTGAGCAAATTCGTTCATATTATTATTGTTCTTTTCCAGTGTCTTTTGCAAAATGGTAAAGTTTGTTATTTGTCTCGCTTTTTGTTCGTCTGCTGCACTGTTCGCTGAAATACTAGCATCTAATAATCGAGCGATTTCGTCTCGAAAATAGACCATAGCGTCGCTGGGAATAGTGTCGGCTGACCGTCTGCGTCCGGAGCCAACTTGTAAAATCGCTGAAATTGCAAACGTGCCAAACTGTCCGTCAGCGAGTTCTGACAACCAAATACGTGCTGAGCTTTAAATGAAATGTTCAACTGTAAGCATTTAAGAAAACAATTCCGTAATAAAATCATGACTTAATCCGATTTTGATGTCATCGAATTTACTATATAAACTAATGAGTGGTTATCTGATC
>WFKH01003881.1:39951311-39961350 GCA_016163765.1 Magallana hongkongensis | reverse complement strand
CTCCAACGCACTAACAAAAAATTAGTTAAAATTATCGACTATTTTTCAAGCGTTTTCGATCCCGATGTTAAACAACTGAAATTATTAGGCCGCCTTGCACCCAAACTAGGGCTTGTACTCATAAGGTGAGCCCGGATTCCTCGGGGACGGATGTACCCTCGAGGATTCCGGCGCCTAATTAGGCTCTAGTGACAACGATTTCCGGCGCCAGGGCGCGGAGTAGACCATAAGTGAACAGATTATTTCTGTAATGTAGCGTTCTAAACAAGGCGCTCTGCGCCCAAACTAGGACTTGTGCTCATTAGGTGAGCCCGGATTCCTCGGGGGACGGATAATCCCTTGAGGATTCCGGCGCCAAATTAGGCACTAGTGACACCGATTTCCGGCGCCAGGGCGCGGAGTAGACCTTAAGTGAACCGGCAAATTATTTCTGTAATGTAGCGTTCTAAACAAGGCGCCCTCCAAACATTGAAAGTTCTTACTTCGCACAAAGATTGCTTATGACCTAAGTGTGTGTTATGATTTTGTTTTAATGTTATTTTGTGAAGTTCAAGGTCATTGGAAGAAATTTCATAAGTTTTGTCTGCTTTATACTGTTTTTAAGGAGAAACATTGGATATTGCTTTTTTATTTAAAGATTGCTGATGACTGAGGATGTGTCATGAACTTGACCCAGGGTCAGTTGTGCAAGTTCAAGGTCGTTTGAAAAATAAATGCTTCTTTCTTGTCTGTCATATCTACATGTAATATACATGGAAATGATTAGAAGCTAAAATTTGACACAAAGATTGCTTGTGACATGTACTTCAATATGTCCCGACTCATGCGCGGATCCAGAAAATTTTTCCAGGGGGGGGGGGGGTTTCCGAAGGAAATTTTGTTTTTTAGGGGGGATTGATACTTTTTCCACAAATATTTATATTTAAATTTTATAAATTTTCCTTTTCCCGGGGGGGGTCGGGCCCCCCCCGACCCCCCCCCCCTCCTCTAGATCCGCGCATGCGACTTGAACTTTGATTATCTGTGCAAGTTCAGGGTCACTATAAGAAAAAGAAGCATCCATTATTTTCTAATAGATAAATACTTTAGTTATGATTTTGTTTTTCTTAGTGGGGAGGGGAGGAATTATTTGTGAGGTTGCTCACAGAACCGCCAGTTACTCCACTGAGAGCACTCTTCCCCTTTCTCGCAACCAAAATTAACCTTAAATTAACTTAAAGGAAATTGAATTTTGGGGCATTGTTCCCCCTCCCCCAACACACATTTTAGTAGAAGGCAATATAAATTTTTATGGCAAATTTAAAACAAATTATATTTAACAAAATAAGTTAAAGCTGCCTCACAACTCCCCCCCCCCCCCACCTCCCCTACCACTACCACGGATTAGATTTTGAAGATTAATTTTTTTCTTTTATTGGCTTGTTAATACATTTCGGATAAATTTGTTCCCCGAAGCAAAAACGATGCTAAGTGCTTGCATGGCCAAACGTTATACGGAGAGTTGTCCTTCCCACTGAGCACCTCTCGTACAGCGCACCCTCAGGTTGGAGAAGCCGTCATCGTTTATTTTTGATTTTCTGAACTTACATTTATCATATTGACAATCCTGTCTGATTAAAATCACTACCCTTAATTTTGCTTACACTCATCAGGGTCTGATAGGTATCGATAACAATTCATCTTCACATGACCTCTATATTTGCACACAACCTAAATATATATCTCATTTACCAAATACATGACTTTATCTGTAAATGAGAAGTGCAACTCTTCAATACTCAGTCTGGGGGTTACATAGAAAGCAGGATTGAAATAATTTACCTATCTCCATTTAAAAAATTCAATACATTTTCTAAAGCCCTGATTGGTCAGAATTTTAGGTCGGATGAAGATGACCCCCTATCAATACCTGTCAGACCCTGTAAGGAGAAAAGGGTGCTTTTAATCAGACTGATTGACAATCCTTTTCCGACAGGAAGCTGCAACGGAAGACCTCTTCGTTGCTTTGCAACGAGCTCGTCTCTAGTTATTTATAAAACAATTATTCTTAGTGCAACAAACGCCGGGAATTATTGCTTGAGTAAGAGGAGGAATTCGCCGCGTGCGCTCCTCTTTATACTTGCAGTAATTGGGGGAACATGTCAAATCCTACGTCCCTCGTGTTTTTCGGAAATCAATTAAATGCAAATTAATTTGCAATTGCATTAATCAATCTTATTGTATACATAATTATTAAAGATGACGCTATCCGAAAAAAAACCGGTCTTAAGGTGGTATGGAACACCTGCCGATAATATTGTAGATAAAAGAACATTATTATCAAAATAACTTTACTGTTTTTTAATATTCAAAATTAACATCATTTGACAGAAATGTTTTTTAAATTTTTAAATAGATAAAATTATAAAAGCCCATGGGGTATTCGATCTGATGTTTTTCAGATTTGTTTAAAACGCAATAATCTACTGGGATTATTTAGGAAGCGATTTTGGGAGAAAGAAAATAATTATAAAAGTATACTTAACTGTTAATATTTTGTTTTTTTCGATAGGAAGTATGTACAATATGGAGATATCCCTTACCAACTTAATCAGGTTTATATATTTGTTTACAGTTTCGAAATGAAAACAATTGGGATTTGTGTTCTGCTCTCTATCACAAGCGTCACAGCAGCAGGTACTTACGTATCTTTTAAATTATAAGATTAATTCTTAATATGCTAAATGTATAAAGCACATAGTCGATATTACCGAAAGATTGATATTATTTCTTTTAAATGTTGTAGATTTTTATATTATATATTTTTTTTTCAATAAACTATGATGCATTTTAAAAGAATGAAAATTTGTAGTAAAACAAAAATATTTTAAAACATAAATTGAATCATGTTTGATTTGCGGCTTAGATTTATTTCTTTAAAGGAGAACGTTATATCAATACACTTTCAAACAATATAATATTAGTATAGAAGAAATGTTACCACAAATGTGAAATCCACAAATTTTAAATCATTCTCAGTGGAATGGCCATTTGGAACATACACATTAGTGAAACCAAAATCTGGCTGTCCTCGAGGCTGGTTTGAGGGCTGGCGCCACCAAGACACTGAGGATTCTGATGCCGCCAATAGCATTACCCCCGGTCACCATTTCGCAGGTACGAACAATTATTTAAAATAGTATTCTTATTGGAAAACATTTTCTCTTCTGGTTGCATTAAGCCTTAGTTTAAAAGTGTTGACTATTGACATATGTATTACAAAACAACAATTTAAAATTTTGTTTTGCAATATAAGAATTTAAAATTAGTGTTTTAATTTTTGATAAGTATTTAATCTGCGTATTGTTATGTTTATTTAACCAATAATATTTCAAAAAGGATGATTTTGATTGAAATCATATAAATAAATAAATATCAATTACCCAACTTGAAAGTTTAATTTTTTTCGTGATAGGAACTTTTGGTAGAAATATGCAATTCTATTATTGTACAAAAGACCCAAACACTGGAATGAACGGGGGCTTATGGCCAGCAGGAAACTACTGCATACTACAGCATGGAGTGTCCTGTCCCATGAGTAAAGTTACACATTTTGTTGACTTGTTCATTTTCACTATACATGTATTTGTAACCATATTTGTATATGTTTATTATAAATTGACAATAGTTAACTTTAGTTTATTGTTTAAATAATGAACTTAGACATGATTACATTTCAAAATGATACACACACACACACACACACACACACACACACACACACACACACACACACACACACACATATATATATATATATATAATGATAAAGTTGTGGGGTTTTTTTTATTTTAATCAAATGACTATTTCTTATGTGGTGAAATATCTGCTCCAAATTTATAAACAAAATTTAAATACTATCGTATAAGGCAATGATACATATAGTAGTATATGTTATTCTTTGTGTACAGGTTCTCCTGTAAATACACTACCACCTCATGTTATACATATGTTATACTGAAAAGCTGTAAGGCGTAAAGAAATAAAGTATTGAATTGAATTGATAACTATGTTCACAATATCTAAACACGAGCTTTGTTTAGAAAATTGAACAACATAAACTAAAAACTAGTTAATTCCCTTGATCTTGATGCTTGACATAGTTCATATTTGTTTAAAACTTAAAATAAAAAATATACAATACGAACATTTTGATCTCAAATTGTGGTCCCTTATTCAAGCATATTTATTGAAGATTAATTATAAAGACATACCATGGGAAATCAAATTAATGTGTACAAATATTTTATGTCTCATTTTAATACCCGTATATATGTTTTAGGTGAAAAAAATTGAAATCGCTTGCAATAATTCAGAGATTTTGCTTTTCATATTCACCTATTCAATGTCATCTATCTGTCTCTACGTTTGTTTGTCGGTCCGTTCGTCCTTCAGTCTATCAGTGTCAATTTATCTGCCTGTCTATCCATTTATCTACATCTATCTATCTATCTATCTATCTATCTATCTATCTATCTATCTATCTATCTATCTGTCTTTCTATCTATGTATCACATTTTCCTCTCTAACATCAATTATAATCATTTGTATTGTTAAAAAGGATTTCAATATGGCACTGTGCGTTGGGATGACGAGGATTCACGCAACAACAACTCGCATGGTGGAGTATTACCAACGGGTATCTATGGAAGAAACACTGTCATAAATTACTGTTGCAGGTATGACTTTATCGAATTGGTACCTTTTTTAAATGATGTTTTCTTACACCAAACGTATTTTCTGACAAAATCAAAACATTTCAAAATATTTTTAAATATTTTACTTCAGAAACTTTCTCAAAATCATTTTAGCTGTTACTATTCTTGGAGGTTATCAAAATTGTTGTTAAAATTAAATTAACAGGTTTTATGGGACAGCGGCTTAATTTAAACTCTTATATCGAATGCAGACTGTTTTGTGTTTAGCTACCCCCCCCCCCCCTCCATGACTAATTGCTGCTTTGTATTAAGGTCAATTGCAGCAATAAATGGAAACCTCTAGCACATAAAACATTCTTCATTTAATCAATGCATGTATACCAATTCGGTTTTTATTTTCAGAACATTACATGGTTAAACTGATTCTTTTTTTTATACCGTATATCCGGTAATTTTCGCGATGATCTAGTTTTCGCTTTTATTCAAGATCACTGCTACTTTGCAAAAAACTCAATGCGCAGAAATAATATCCGTTATTGTTTGCTATAAGAAACTTTTGAAATCGCCAAAAGGACTGACGCAAATGAAAACGTTACACTTTCTTCATATTTTCGCAAATATTTTGCCATGCAAAAAAAAACCCCACAGGATATACGATATCAGATCGTTGAATCAAGCCAGTACAGATTTTTTTAAAAGCAATTGTTTTATTGATAATTTGTGTGTCTGATACGTAAGTGAATTATATGCCTAATATAAAGATAAAAGTAACTAAACATTGATTGTTAATAATACGCTTATATCAATAACTGCCTTAATCCTGTCTCTGCCTATCAGTCTATGAGAGTAACCTTGATGTTTTGAGGACTAAAATCTGCAATATCCTACAAAATAAGGCCAGCTCAGAAAGAATTTACAATTCATTGTCAAGGTTTTTTTTATTTCTGTTAGAGAGGATGGCTTATACACTTCAAGCATTCTGCTGCCAACTTCTCAGCCATTTTATCTGTTGAGATTTACTTCCCCTTGTCAATTGGTAAACGGGATGTACGTGACAGAAGAAATTGTGCACTTTGATGACGAAGACGAAGACAACATAAACTCCGCCTCTGGGAAACACCCCATGGGGACCGGCAATGTACGGAACCAAAATCTCATGTACTGCTATTACTCGCCGTTGTAATTTCAATACTAATAAAAAGATATACTTGCTTGTTTGTTTATCGTTTTTAACACTTTCTTCACATCCCCCAAAATATTTTGCTGGAAATAAGCTTCTGTGCACAAATAAAAAAAAGTTCGATATTGTATTTTGTTAACAACCCAAATGTATCCATCTTTTAGCAATTAGATATCCTATAGGAAAGGAACACATCTGCTGGTGTTAGGTGTATCAAATATTATAGGAAATGCTTAAAACAGTATTTAAATATCACAACCTGAAGACGAGTTTTGTTAAAACAAAGTCACAGTGACATACTTTAAATATTTTAAATCGATGATCTTTAATTTTGATTGTTAGGTTTAGGATCACTAAACTTTTCTAGATTGTGAATCCTAGTTTTTCAAATATAAAATAAAATATGTTTACCAAAAGTAGATATTAGTCAAAAGATATTGCAAGCCAATGAATTTCAAAATTTCTTAAACGACCTTATTTTTGATAAACAGTCAAAATATAAGCAAAGTTCCAAATTTCAACATACATCAAGACATTTTAACATGTGAATGGAAGTCAAGAAAATAAATATATCGTTTCTTTTTATGAACTAATTTTTTCTTGATAAATTACAAATAAGGTAGACCTTTTTCTAAACTTAGGAAGACAGATTATTCAGATCATCAGATCAGAAAGGGTCGTGACCGTACTGAAAACAAATATTGGTTCAATTTGATAACATTTCTAGGTTTCAGTATCTTCATTTTTAACTGTAAGTTGTGATCAAATTTTAATTTACAATTTTTTCACTTTTTTTATTTAAGCAGTGTTATTCAAAAGTCTTATCCTGATAATAAAAAGTGATTTTGACTTCTTTTTAAAATTCAGGTATGCATGCTATTCCATACAACATTTAGTAGATATCAGTATATAGACGGATAACGACATAGGAATGTTCTCAAGAAACAAGGGATACATAAATTTGGGTAAACATTAAAGAAAGGCGATTAACACGTTGAAGGAATAATCAATGGTAAAAAAAAAAATTAAATATCGGAAATGAATAAGATAAATGAAATCAACTAAAATCCGATTAGCTTTCAAAATGCTCTGCTATATTAAATTGAACTTTAAACTAGTCTTTATAGAATTATAAAAATTATAAAAGTCGTTCGTAAATCAGGGCAATCAAAGGTAGGCAATCATAAACATGTCATTTAGCGCTGAACATTGTCTCAAACTTTTAAAAAACCTAACACGATTCAGCGAAATCAAAGACAGTTATAAATACAACATCATCTGGATTTGCCTTTCTTTACCTTGTTTTCTCAAACACTGAAACGTCAAGACTCTCTCTCTCTCTCTCTCTCTCTCTCTCTCTTCGCAAAAAATCAAGTCCCTTAAGATGATTGCATTTTTAAGTTTATTTAAATCGAAGGAATTACAAGATTTTGGATTTTGTTTTCCAGAAGTGTAAATTTTAGTCCACCCATTGGCCTCAGTTTTGTAGAGAAGCTTAAGGATTACGTGCAGCTCGCGAAAGCTGCCAGATAGTCAATTTGGCTCTTTGCTCTCTGCAACGAGAAAAAGATTTTGCAGATAAAACATTTTTAAACATTTTTCCAGTCAAATAATGTGTTGAAAAAGTACTAAATAATTTATTTAAGGGGGAGTAGACATTTATCACTTTTCTTTTAATGATCATATGTGATATTGTTAAATATACAGCTATAAAACTTCAACATTTCAGAGATCAATCAAGTTGTTTCAATCGTGTATATATTCCTTAGATATTTAAAAGAAGATTTCTTTCTGCGTCTCCTAAAATTAAAACTATGAAATACAATATCTTTATTTAGAAGACATAAGTTGCAAAATCGTAACGATTATGATGTATGTTATGCTGGTGTACAATATCATTAGTGACTCAAATTATCATTAATGAATTCTGGTAAATATTTTTTTCGCATTAAAAAATAAATCCAAAGAACTGATTCTTTTATTGATGTTTGAAAACAGAAAAAGTCACAAAACGAATTATAATTCTAGAAAAAAAAGGAGGGGTAATTTCTAAAGTAATATCTCTGTTACGTGTCAAGAAAGAGACCATGACACTTATACAGGTATATGCCATATATTCCTTATTTACGTTAATACATAACATTTTTTATACCATTTTATTGAGATTTTTATATGTATGTATAAATATATGATTAATACCTCATTGAAGTGCATAATCTATCAATGTTTTGATAAAATTGTGATATCATCAAGTAAATATGTCATTGCTATAATTATTTTTTAGATTTACTCTTATTCTTAGAATTATTGATTAGGATGGTAAAGCAAATTTTATTAAATCAATTTTCTATCAAAGAAAATTGAATTGTCAAGCAGAGACAGAATATAATAAGGGGGAGGGAGTATATGATATCAAAACTTGTCCTTTATAAGATTGCAAGACAAGAAAGAAACCATGAAAATAAAATAGTTTTTTATTTTATTAATTTTTATATATTTTTAACACATCCTAATGATATATCATAAAAGAAATTAACGATTTTGAGTTATAATCATGCGTTGAACCATCGAGATCCTCCCTTTAAAATAAATTTAAAAAAGAAGAATGAGATATTGTGACATCTACTACCACGGGAACTTAAAGAATAACAAAAAAGGTCCACAAGGAAAACACAAACCAGAAAGTTATTTATAACATGAAGCTAAATTTTACATGCCAGCCTAGATTAGAATGGGTTCAAAAAATGCATACATTGTTCTTACCTTTAAAGGTCCTGTGTATAAAAATCATAAATAAGAAAAAGTTATATAACAAATGTTATACATAAACTTTGAAAAAAGTAAAAAGGAAAGGTTTATATATTTCGTACGTTATCGCTATGCGATGGATTGGGTACTGTAGGGAAAATTCTAGGTCTTCTCTGTGGCTATTTGAACAAAATACAACACCATATGTCAGTTGACGTTGTGAATAATTAATCAAATTATTATAGAACTCAATTTCTAAAATAGCATCGACGAACCATGCAGATATATTATGTATGACAGAGTAAATCATAATGGGTGTCCCAATATCTTTACAGAGATGTTCTTCAAATCAAACCGAGCGTTTTGGAGGTCCACTTAATTTATCAGAGTTTGATTCGGAAACGTAGCTTTCTCATTTTCAAACCAGAGTTATCGTTCCTACTACACTTCTACATGTACAAGCACAATGTACAATATTCTAAAGATCAGCAATGCCATCTGATTGCATTAAACACTTTTGACAGTAAATGTATTCCATTTCAAATATTAAACGTTCAAACAATTTGCGCAAAACTGACAAAACAAAACAACAAAATACACCTTCTATGCTTGTTTTGATATGCTACAAAAGTGTACTGTCCAGAACTATTCTTTCGGGCGTTAACAAATGTGAATGAGAAACTTGTGTAGCACGCCATCCGGCGAGCGAATGAACCTTTTTAGACCCCACTGTATCGAATGTATCGCTACTTGCTGTTATATCCATATAGCAGCAATACATGTACATGTTAAGAACATGACGAGTTTGATGATTATCGATGCTTTACGGGAAGCTTTCAATTCTATTACGCTTTTTTTTAAATATTTATCCAAATTCAATTTAAATTTCTTCATATATATACCAAATTTACATTTATAATGTTTTACATTTCCTACCTCCGGGTCTGTATCTGGCAAACTGGAATCTGTACTTCTCCTGCAGGCCCACATTTGAATCCATAACAAACACACTAAATGAAGTGTCAAATATTTCATTTGTAACATCATTGTTTTGTTTAAGATTGCTTTCTTGCGTCACATAAATTATAAGAATTATGAAAATATGTCTTACTATATCAACTACAGCTTTTTTGTCAGCAAGAGTGCGTTATTCCGATGCTGAAACCCATGTTACTTAAAATAATATCATTCTATAAATGTATACATATACATTGTATATAAATCAATGACAAGTTTTAAGCTAAGTAAATAACTAGATTTGAAATTATTACCCAGCCCCCTTCTCCAACATTAATTAACCAAAAAACGATACAGTACTATAGATATCACAAAAGTTTTCTTTTTACAAAACATTAACTCAGTTGAATTATTATGTGATTACATTAAAACAAAAAAAAAAAAAATATAATGTAAT